>JAVYIG010000658.1:0-496293 GCA_035222895.1 Strongylocentrotus droebachiensis | reverse complement strand
AGTCTTGATGTTCTGCCCCTTACCTCATAGCGGTGGCCTCTTGTGCCCAACAATATAGGAGCAAAGCACAATCGACTGGTAATTCATAGTGAATATTACAATGTTTTTAATAAACGGGGAAAGAAACAGATACATTTATTTATTGACGTGAAACTATTGATATTGTTATTGTTCAAGAATGCATCATTCAGTTCTTTCCTTTGGACAGCCAACACAACAACCTTGCTATGACGTATATAAAGCATACATAATAATATATAAATTTGAAAGTTTTGTGATGGGTCCACATTAAAAACACACAATTAGAGATAAATATATGAATTATAAATATATATTTTATTATAAATTGGATCACTATATACCAACAAATTCAGACCCCCTCAGAAAAAAAAATGAACCACTGGAGGTAAAATGTTGCCTTTTCTGTGAATATTCTTATTTGAGAAATGGTAAGTGAGAAATGGTAAGTGTGAAATAATGAAAGCAATCCCAATATTATTCATTTTATGAGGTGGTGGACCCCGGCCAAAATGTCATGACCGTCACTAGATGGTGCTGGAGGCACTGCCAGCACAAACAATCCAGGGCTGCTATGGTAGTGAAACCGAAGCCGGAAATGTAATGTCCTTGGTGAGTTGAACATTCTTTATTATAAATTTCCAGGCTTTCCAACTGCATTAATGTTTTCATTAACCTTTCCTGCACTGCCCCCCCCCCATCAGTTGTGTGACTTGACCAATCGCCACACAGACATTGATAAGTGTGTTAAGAACCTAAATCCATTATTACTTTTTATTTAATCATTTAATGTCTTTTTTTATCATTAAATATGATAATTTATGCAATAGATGTATATATCACTTGATGATCATGCAAAGTAAAGCAGTAGGGTTAAATGACATGTCAAGTGCTAAACATAGTTCTAATAGAAATTGGACACCAAGTATTGAGAATTCCTCACTGCTTTTTAATATTTAACAGCTAGATATCTATCAAAGAAATATTTAAGTTAAAACAAGTTTGTTTTTTCATCACTCACTGGTATGTCGGAAATTTACGATGCATACTGCTCAATTTGGCACACATTGACATGTCTCTACTTCATCACTAAACAAATTTAATGCTTTTCTGCAAATGAGATTCTTTGACATTAATACATTCTACTCTGCTCAAGTCATGGAGAAATAATCACATAAGTATCATGTTTGCATTTCACTGTTCGTAAGAATAGATGGGCCTATATTGGAAATGCATTTTTTTTTGTTTTTTTTTGTTGTTAATATATACAACTATGTAGTTACCTGACTTGTTCATTTTATTTCAGTTTTCAAGTAAGGAACTCTGGAAGATTTGCAGAAAGACAATCACTTAGTCTAAATTGATTGGAATGTATTCTTTTAATGAATATATAAGGAGATCCAGAAAAAGACAAGTAATATAAAATCAATGATTAACAATGACAATGATAGGGGAAGTGATAATAGCAGTACTTATACCACTAACACCACTAATATTACAATCCATAAACAATAACAATTATTTAATATATTAATGTTTTTCATAAGATGATAATAGCATTATAAATACGAATTTCAATTGCAGTTGATTGAATCACAACAGCATCAAGAGAACCAACATTTTCCAGAGACTCAGCAGCAACAACCAACAACAGCAGCTGCAACAGCAGCAGCAACAACAACATCAGCAACAGCAGCAGCAACAACAACAGCAGCAACAGCAGCAGCAACAACAACATCAACAGCAGCAGCATCAGCGCAGCACCAGCAGCAGCAACCTGGACAACAACAGAGATGGCAGCAGCAACGTCGACAACACGGACAACAAAGAAAATGCACAGTTGATGGACAGCTGGAGCTGTTGGAGATTGAGAGGGAGATATTTGTAATATAAAAATTGAGGTTTAAAAGGAAAAATTGCAAGTAATGATAAGATACAGAAATCAATACTAGAAAATGAACTGTAAATTTTCTTCATCATTTTTAACTGCATTTTTCAACCTTTGAGGGTTTTTTTTCTCTCAGTAGTTTAAGTAGATCTCAAGATATAGATCTATTGATCTAGATTAAGTAGTTTGTTCTTTGAAAATTGATGGAAGATTGACACAACAAATGTCATTCTGATTTTATTTTATTAATAAATTCCGTTCAATTGAGAAGGCCCTTTAACATTAATTTCAGCTGTTTGTTGTCTTTAATTTCGTTGTCTCTACCAAAACCAAAAAAAAGGTAATAATTTGGGTGAATGTGGAGTCTGAATCTACACGCTTAGTCTTATCGTTAGACCCCATTCATTCACCTTTGTTATCTAAATTAAACTGAATGAAAGAATGGAATACAATTTTAGGTCCCAATTTAAAAAAAAAATCAAACAAACAATTTTGTACATTGCGATGGTATTGGGTCTACTTTTCATAGAACTTCAAGCTCAAGTCAGTTCATTTCAGGAAAAAAAAGGCAATACTTACTTGGTTTTTCTTTCCGCATATGACTTGCGTCACCCTTCTATTGTCACACAAAAAAGATCTCAAAGCTACAAAGACTTGCAGATGGGCAGATAGATCCTTGCTCCTCTTTGTGGCATGCTCTAACTCGTCGATTAACTCATTTATCATGTATAACACTCCTTCCCTAGTAAATCTTTATTTTTGTAACATAGCTGCATCAACTCTAGATTTGTACGGTCCCGGAAAACACACTCTCTACCGAGGGCAGCAACCCCTACGATATTCATGATTGCTGCCATTTTGCCCTTTTGGTGCCTTTTTTGGTTGTTGAGACTAATTAGTCGGTGTAAATTGACTTTGTCGAGAGGTCCAAGGCAACCGACAAATTTATTGAAATTAGTCGGTGACTTACAGAAATTTGTCGGTGTTTTCCACCGACAAATTTTCATGAAATGGAAATTAGTCGGTGATGATGAAATTGTCGGTGAAAATGATATTAGTCGGTGAAAACCACCGACTAAATGTTTGATGAAACACCCCCCAGATCAGTGACCCACCGATCTGTACACAGTCGCCATGTTTCTGCCAGATATGTGCACACGTCCTGCACCTGTACTGCCACGCCACCTCGCTTAGCTTTCGAGTTCGATTCAGTGATTGATCTTAGTACATTTTAGGATCTTTCTTCAGTTGCAGTAGATTAAGATTGAAGTCTGTCGACGAAATGCTGCCTTTGTAAACATAATCAGACTGAAGTGAAACAAGGTTAGTTTACTAGTACTAGATATAGTAGTAGTACTAGTACTAGTAGTAGTAGTAGAGTCTATGGGCGTGTTCCCTCCGCAAGCGCAAGGGGGGACCGTGGGCGGACCGTGGATCGCGCTATCGTAGCGCGACCCACGGTCCGCCCATTGGCATTCGCCGGATCCACACCGCAGTGAGATAGCGCGGTCTATCGTAGCACCCCCTTTTTTTGAGAGGTCCTGTTGCCATGACGCGTGACGTCAAAGCGCGGTCAAAGATTTTGCGCGCTATTACTAATTAGGAGTGTTGAGTTGTACCGATCAGATTCAGATCGCACCAAAATAGAATGAGTATAAAATTCCCCACGTGTAGAAGAACGATGAAATCTGGCGTGCTATCGTAGCTCGGGTTCACACCGGCAGAGATAGCGCAGTCTAGCGCACGCTAGACCGCGCTATCTCTCATGGACCACCCCCAAGAGGTTATCCAGTGGCACGACGTTTTGGCTCGCCGTGGCTCGCTGTTGGGCGGACCGAAACAACGTTAATTGTACCTTCCACACCGCAGAGATAGCGTGGTCTAGCCGGTGTGCACAGGTGTGAACAGCCTCTATGATCTACATCTAGATCGACCTTGTTCCTTGTGTTGTAGTACATAGAGTGGTGAAGTGTGACGTCATCAAATATCTATTTTTAGAATTTCTCAATTTTTTCGTATTAAATATAAAATGGAAGCAAATTTAATGCATAAATCTTTGTTAGAAGCATTTCATATTTTCATTCACCTGTTAAAAATAATTATATTTCAATACGCTATTAGTATAGATGCATGATGGACAATTAAAGAAAGCGGACAAAAGTCTAGGCCTATACAGAGTACAGTTCCTCATTCTACACAAAGGAACATCCCTTCATGTAAAATGTGTAGAACAGGTGTCGCATGTAGATCTATATTCACCTGTGCTACTTATTTTTTACATAATAGCAGTGAAGGGATGTTCCTTTGTCTACCACAGCAATTGTTGAGGGTAGAATGAGGAACTGTAAATTTTGTCCGCTTTCTTTGTCCGTCATGTTCATAGTGATAGTCAGAATGCAAATTGCATGTAGACTTTTCCATGTTGTTAGTTAGGACAAGAAATAATGTTTGTCCTACCTACATGTACATTTAATTCACATTCTGACTATTGAAATAAAATTATTTGTAACGAGGCACTTAACAAAGATTATCTATTAAATTGATTCCATTCCTGTGCCTGTTCTTGCCACTGCTGGGCCGAGGAGCCTTGACTGCTCTCCTGGGATCTCTACATATGGTGCAGTACATTATGACGCTCATTGTGTGCTGGGAAAGAAACCTGGGTGCCCTGATTGGTGACTACAAAAAAAAAATCACAAAATCATTGTTTTTCTGCCCAAATACAGCATTTCTTAAATATTAACCCTGTGAGGCACAGCTTCTTGGCTGGTCCCAGCCACTTTAACCTTAAGCTATTATAGATGTAGTGAATTGAAACTCTCAGGGATAGTTATTCCATCTGTTTTGTATACCTAATATTTATATTTTTGCATGCTGTTTTCAGATACTGTCGTCCATGTGATATCACCATTTTCCAGAGGGCTACATTTCTGTAGAGTGAGAAGGACATCTTACACCATGGATGGATTCTGCCTTCTCTATCTGCTCCTGATCCTCTTGATGAGATCTGGTGACGTTGAAACCAATCCAGGTCCTAACACTGCAGTAAGGTATGCATATACTAGTAGCACCTTCAGGGTTAACAATCATTATGAACATGACGGACAATGAAAGCGGACAAAATATACAGTTCCTTATGTAGCCAAAGGAACATCCCGTCACTGCCTTTATGTAAAAATGTGTGGAACAGGTGTCACATGCATATTCACCTGTTCTACACATTTTTACATAATAGCAGTGAATGGATGTTTCTTTGTCTACCTGAGGAACTGTATATTTTGTCCGCTTTCTTTGTCCGCCATGTTCATAGTGAATGAAGTTGAATTCTGGGCCCTGTTTTAAAACCTTGTTATCAATAAGTTACAATAACTGTTATAAGCTACTAGAATAAGCAAGTTCACGGTTGCAGTCTGAGCAAGAGCAGATAAAGGTCATTGCAAAACAAATTGTGAAAAATACGGAGACGAAATACCGGATACTGTATGTGCTCATGAAGTTATGTAATCATTCATTCATGCACAAGCAGTGCACTCCATGATACACAGGTGGAAGTATTCTTTGAAAAGGGGAAACAAAGGCTATATTGTAGCACCTCCTTCGCTGTAGGAGTGATTATTTAAAAATGTACAAAGTGGGACCTCTTCATGTTTTGAAGATCTGTGGATATTCGGGGTCATTGCAGAGATGTGCTAACCATGAACTGGTCTATTGTGGCATTTGTTCTGCCGAGAGCCTGAGATCAGAAATGTCATAGAAGTTAAGCATTTTTTTATTGATAACAAGTTTTATGAAACCGGGACCTATAGTTACATGATTGTATTGCGAAAGAAACGTTGTGGAAGCGATTTAAAAGGTTGATCATGTAGCACATACATGTAAGTATTGGTGTATACTGTGAGGTGTTGGAGTTGTCAAAATTATAATTTTAATAAGTCTTGCTAAAAGTGGCTATCTGGACACAGAAATGTGTATTTGGGACTCCACAAACATGACGGCAGGAAAGTGCATGTGGTCAAAAACAAAATATTTGTCATTTAAAAAAAAATGAGGGCATTTGAAGAGCTGTCTTTTTCAGTCAGGGAAGATTTTTGTTGTATGATACCTTCTGTACTAAAATAAAAAGTGTGAAAAAGCTCACAATTTTATGTCACCTTTTCCAAAACTCAATCTTCTTTAAACAAGGCAAACCACTCAATGTGGTCAATTGTCGTGAATGAGTCAATGCAGTGACACTTGAAATCATCATGTTAACGAACAAACATAGTGATTACATATCCAGATTCAAGATTCAAGATTCAAATAAGGTTTTATTCATGACTTGTCAAAAAGTCCAGGACTAAAAATGCAAGTTTACATTAATATAAAAAGCATTCTAAAACATGTGTGCATATAAAGATAACATAGCAAATGAGAACAAATATATAACAATGAATAAATGTTTAAATCTAAACATTAAAATACCGGTAGTAACACACAAAAAGGATTTTAAAAAAATACAAGATATGAAATATTGCTAACGAAAATGAATAAATGTTTACACCAAAACAAATAAAATGTATACAGATATGTGAGTTCAATTAAATTAACTGTAACATTGGAAAATTGTGATAAAATGCAATAAAAATTCCATTCAGAAGGTATAGTGAGTACATTAAAAAATATTAAAAAGTATTAAAATTGGAGTCTTGGCAGTGTGCTAAGTGTGATATGAGTACAGTATAATATATAAACATATTGCATCACAGTAAGAATAGCAGATAATTAAAGAATGTTGTACTGTAAAACATCATCAGACCAGAACTGAAGAAGAGAAAAGGAAATTTAACAAGTAGCAAGTTCGAATAGAGCAAAGGGATGAGAGAGTGAGAGGAAGGATAAAAGTACATGCAATATAAAAATACGAATGAATGGAAGAACCCGCTATGCCAATCATCAGGACAGTTAATATTGCACATAATTATATTGCTGAAATACATGACATACAACATACTGATAATTATAATTACCTAAGCCTCAATTTATCATTATTTAAAAAAATGGAATTCCTTAGGTGTTATTGGTCACAGTAAGAAAAACATGATTATAGAATGTTGTACTGTATAACATCATCATAAGAGAAAGAGGTGGAGAGGTGGAGAGGAGGAGGGAGGGACAGAAAGTGCGAGAGAGAAACAGAGGGGAGGAAGGAGAGACGAAGGGAGAAAGATGAAGAGGCAGAGAGAGCAAAGAGAGAGAGAGAGAGACATACATAGAGCTGAGAGAGAGGGAATGGGAGTGAAATAGAAATAGAGAGGAAAGACCAGAACTGAAAAAGAGAAAATAAAATTTGAAAAGTAGCAAGTTCAGATAGAGAAAAGGGATGAGAGAGTGAGAGGAAGGATAAAAGTACATGCAACATCAAAATATGAATGAATGGAAGAACCTGCTGTGCCAATCATCATGACAGTTAAAATTGCACATAATTATAGTATTGCTGAAATACATGACATACAACATACTGATAATTACCTAAGCCTCTATTTATTATTATTATTCAAGGATCCAGAGTTTTTCGGAACTAGAGATAGATGCCATGTGTTGCGTCTGGCCAGATGAAAGGGGCTACCTGTAGATTTATACATGTTGTGGTGCATTCGGGGGGGGGGGGGTGGAAGCATGATGGGTATAGACATGTGCAAATCCTATTATGCATGGATATCCCAACAATAATGAAAATTCTAAATAACTTTGTAGGGCGCTTCGGGTTTTTTTTTACGTGTTGGAATTGTGCTTATTTGATGTGCGATAATGTGGTGGAGAAACGTTTACAGTGCACTCTCGTTATAAAGAACACCGATATAACAACATTTCATTATAAAGAAGTAAAATCTCTGGTCCCATATGTGGGATTCCCTTTGTATTCTATTGTTTTTGCAACCCTGATACATGTATAAAGAAATTTGATTATAAAGAAATTTCATGGGTCCCAAAGACTTCTTTATAATGAGAGTGCACTGTACATGGTGTTCTAGAGGTGAAGGATATGCAGGATGTTAAGAATGTGGATAAGATATCCCTCCCCGCCCGTGGCAGTGACCAATAAAAGACAATGACACCATGGACCGTGTGTTGAGTGGTCTGACATAAGTGTAACGTTTATATTTAGGAAAAGTCTGTTGACCTCCAAAGTATATACAGTATTTAAGATAATTACTATTTTTTTTTATCAATGATGGTCCAAACGTGAAGCATTGGTCGAGGAGTACATGTATGGGCCAGGAGGAAGTACACTCCCTTCACAATGGCGATTCCCTCATTCACATATGATGTATGTCATCACTCTCAAGTGAAGCAAGTATTGGAACAAGGGAACAACCTCTCGAGAGGAGTATAGGGGGAAGTGTCGTGGCAGTATTGGAATGCCCTTACAGGTACACTCTCCTCAAGAAGTTGTTCCCTCATTCACTTACAGTGCACTCTCGTTATAAAGAAGTTGTTCCCTCATTCACTTACAGTGCACTCTCGTTATAAAGAACACTGATATAACAAAATTTCATTTTAAAGAAGTAAAATCTCTGGTCCCATATCTTGGATTTCCTTTGTATTCTATTGTTTTGGCAGCCCTGATATAAAGAAATTTTGTTATAAAGAAACAATTTCATGGGTCCCAAGGACTTCTTTATAACGAGACGACCAAGATGTGACTTTTGCTTTGGACTACCATCCCCCTGTTCATGAGGAAAATGATGAACAACCGAAGATTTGGGGGTATGAGTTACAGGTTAATGCTAGTGTTGGACAATAATTAAAAGATTAAGGTGTTAGCAAAATCAACAGGTACAATTACTTTGGCTACATGCGGTGTTTGTTGAAGGCATGCTGAAGGGATTTTAATGTAGGCCTACTGGTACATGTCTTGAACTGTTTTGATGTTGCACATAATTTTGTGTAATGTTCCTGTGCTTGGAGGATGACTGTTGTTGATGAAGGATTCTGGTGGTGAGAGGATGCATTACCCATACGGGGAATCCATCCTCTCACCTACTGATTTTGATGTTGGAAGTGAATGTTGGGATAGTGTCTGTACTCACATGGGCTGGAGTTGTTCATGGGTGAAATTGTCCGAAGTCCTCCCAAATTAGATTTGGGTAGCGTTGATGCATGCGGTTGAAGACGCATGCGGTTGAAGACTATCACATGAACATAACAAATGATCTTCCATGGAAAACATTTACCAAAATTTTATATTTAATTGTAAAGTGTCAGTACAAGGTGGCAGATTTACAATGTATTCCACACACAAAAAAGACAATCGGCATGGTCCTTGTCACATACTCTGAGAAACTATAGCGACATATTGCTGAAAGTGGAAAGGATAGGGAAGATGACTATGAGTGTACCAGTGGTAGTCATGATGAGAGCAATTTATACTAAAAATCACTGATTGCTATGTGCACTCAAGTAGCCAGCAGTAACTTTTGAGATGTTGGTATTACACAATGTGTGTTATGGGTAGTTGGATTTTTTTCTTTTAAAGTCTACAAAATTATGAGAACCTTAAATAATTTTTAATTGGTAAAATGACCTTTTAAAGGAAAATGCAAGATTTTGCAACCAATGACAACAAAGCATGCCAAGTGAGTGTGTTGTTTGTAACATATTTTTTCATATGCTCTGGCCTACAACAAATTTGTCAGAGGTGCAGAGGTAAATTTATGGTGAAATACATAGTCTTACATGTATAATAGCCCCAAAGGTGAAAGTGATTTCACACGCCCTAATATTTGTTAATACACATCCATTTTTCACAAAATTATACCTATTAGGTGACAAAAAAAATGGCGGTCAAACCTTCCAGGGAGGGTCGGTCAGTCAGCATTTTTTATTGTGTTTTTGACATTAAATTTTTCGATTAAAAAACATGGAAATTATTTGTTCTCAGCTTCTCGCTCACTCACTGCACTCGCAACTTTTCATCCAATTTTTTTGTCAAAATGGCTGATTTTCCTTGTTTCCAACAAAATTTACAATGATAAAATATAGACCTAAACACCTCAAAATAACAGTAAAATACAAAGACTGACAAATGGAGGAATAAGCCGGAGAGCCAGTAAGGCCCGAAAGTAGCCCACACCTTTACAAAAATATGTACAGGTGTATACAATGCATGATATACACAGAAAAAAGAAACAATTAACAAAAGTTGAACGCGTAAAAAAGACTCTGACGAAAACCATTACGACAAGACAAATGTGGACATGCTCTAAAGAAATTACTCATAATTACTAATCAGCTAACGTTTAAGTAGGTTTCGAAAGTGTTTTGTATTTTTTGATTCTTTGATTAGTTTAGGGAGTGAATTTGAAAGGATTAGGCCGGCTGCTTGTATACCATGATCAGAGAAAGCTTTCTTATTGAGTGTATGAGAAAGATCATTAATTTGTGTTGTTTAGTAATGGTAAGTATCAGAGCGCCTTTTGAAGTAGTCTTTGAAAGACACTGGTAAATTATTAATATAGAATGTATGCATAAATACGCCAAGTTCAAGAGTATACATGTCTATTACAGTATCGTGCATGCGCATTCAGTTTCAGCAGTTCCCTACGAAGAAGAAGTGTTCAAGCGATGCCCGTTATGGACAGAAATTGCTTGAAAACACTGACATCGTAAGTAAAAAATGGTTGTATATGTGATGTAAATGTTCATTAATATCGTGTTAAGATCTCGGTGAGCACAAACATGGAGAGCTCCTAGTCAGGAATCCGCCTGACAAGCAATAGTTCATATCCTGCCCGGTTGACGTGAATTCACGCGCATGAAAATATGCTGGTAATGATGTCTGTCCTTTGTATGAGGGGACTGACCTAACAACACCTCAAGGAAATTTTGGACGGTAATAGGTAGGGTGGGGACTTGAGTAACCGGACACTTAATTTTGTGCGTTTTTTCAGAATATGTTGCCAAAAAACATAATTGAGTAACCGGACACTTAATTTTGTGCGTTTTTTCAGAATATGTTGCCAAAAAACGTAATTTCCAAATAATCAGCATTAGAATTTCCATGCAAAATCAGGATTTATGCGAAGAAAAATAACAGCTGCGTCACCGGGTGTCTGTTTGCAACTGCGCGCGATGTTTCCCCGACGCGTATTGCGCCGTTCTAATGCGCGGTAAATCATTACATCAACAATTAAAATCAAATTGGAAATCTGAAGAGGAGGCAGCACGTCAATAAGGAGAACATCACAATAATTAGTCAATAAAACTTAACTAACTTAAACGAAGAGGAATGTTATCTAAACACAAAGTTCGCGATGGGTATACAAACTTCTTCGCAGCGCTAATGCGCTAGCGAACATGACTAGTCTCACGCACGTGCAGACACTATTCAGAAGGGAAAGAACCTACTTCCCATAGGTTTAACACGCGCCATGCCCCAATCTGTGCCGCATAAAAAAATAACTCAACCCGTCCGGAAATACAACCTCTCATGATACCGATTTTGTGAGCACGAAAAAGAAGACTACGACAAGGTTAGGGTCATTTTGAACAGCGATATAAACAAACTGGTAGGTTGATACGGAGTGCCATTCCAGGGAATAAAAATACAGAAGTTTCTTTTTTATCATAAACCTACTCGTAGATTTCATGTTTTGATCGACAAATTGAGGACCTGAAATAATTGTGGACGGTAATGGTAATAGGGCCCCCGTCATACGAGATGAACACGTATGCCCACGCATGGTATTACCGGACACTATTGAATTACCGGACGCGCGTTCTACGCGCGGGACTACACGTATCGAATGTGCAAGTCGAGTGGGGTGATCAAGAAATGTATGACGCATCGTAAGAACACAAAAAAAAAATAGAAAATTTACACATCTAACTTAACCTAACGTATGAGTGACAAATACATGCCTTTTTCATGAAATAATCCAATTTTCCTAATGCCCGTGCAAAGTGAATGGCTGTCAAGTTTGTTTTGAGAATGTCATTTTGCTATTTTTTTTCCGTGCATTTTCTTCTCGCGCGACTCGCGACTTTTGCGTTTCGCCATAGACATAACACGGTGTCCGGCAATACAGGTCGATTTTCAGCGCCGCGAAATAAGAATCATAACATGTGCAGGGACTAGATCAAATTTTGTATCAATTTGAAGAAAAAAATCACATTTTCACTTACCCATCATTGATGCCATTTGCCTCATGATCATCTTGAACTTTCAACTTTGTTTGGGTGACATTTCCGAGCATCCGAATGCTTCCGAAGACGTTGCTTCCAAGACCTATGATGCCGAAGATGACGTTCTGTGTGACGTCACAGGTCTACTAAATAAAATAATAAAATTCACTTTTTGGCTCAGATATATACTGTTTCGTATGTTTTTCAGCGTTTTAACCCTCTTGAAACCATTCTAAGGTGTTCCATGCGATACAATGTCAAAATGTTGGCTACAACATACATATCTGGGGCATTTTAGGTCATTACCTGGTATTTTACTACGAAAGTAATTGAGAGTGTTCCATTAAAGCCCTAGTCGTGTGGTGCGCCACCTACCGGTGGTTCTGGGAACATTGCGTCGAGTGCAAGATGGGATGGGGGAATTTCGGTACCTCGTAGTTCTCATCTTAGGCAAGGACAAATCAAGTGCATTTCGCAGAATGCGGCTACAGTCATTGACTCTGCTCTCAGGCAGGAGATGTCGATGAACCTTAGATTGGAGAAGTGATTCTGCCAATCTTAGAAAAAGGGATGTGCATCTCTCTTTAAGAGAGGAGACACCAAGATGAGATTGCAGTTCATCATAAGTTCTAGAGTCAGGGTAGCTAATGATCCTGAGAGCTCTCCTCTGATCTCGCTCGATGCTTACAGAGTGGTTGTTTGTGATCCCTGATGTCCAAACAGGTGCTGCAAATTCTAGCACTGGCCTGATGTACAACATGTAGATAGTAGCAAGATCCTTGGTGGTAACACCATTCCTCCGAAGCTTAGTCAGGAGATAAAGTCTTCTGGAAGCGTTGGAGATCTAATGGTTGACCTGCCCATCCCATTTGAGATCATTCTGAAGGAAGACCCCTACACTATGAACATGACGGACAATGAAAGCGGACAAAATATACAGTTCCTCATGTAGACAAAGGAACATCCCGTCACTGCCTTTATGTAAAAATGTGTGGAACAGGTGTCACATGCATATTCACCTGTTCTACACATTTTTACATAATAGCAGTGAATGGATGTTTCTTTGTCTACCTGAGGAACTGTATATTTTGTCCGCTTTCTTTGTCCGCCATGTTCATAGTGCTAGGAGCTTAAGGGATGAGACAGCTTCCAGTGTGGTAGAGTTGATGTCAAGAACGATGGGTGGCGGGGGCTGGCAAAGAAATGAAATCTACATAGCTTTAAAATATATTATGCATGATACATATTATCATAATGATGATGATGAAGTTTATAGTAATGACAATTATAACAATAATGATGATGATGATGATGATGATAATTGTAAACAAAAATAATAATAATAATAATAATCATCATCATCATCATCTATTGTAGTAATGATAATACATGTAAAAAATTGTAAACATCATTATTTTGACAAGTGGTATAGTAATCCTTTTCTTCTCATTATTATTTTATCATCATCATCATTATTGTATTTACTGCCGAACTCTGCTTTTTTCGAATAATTACCCTTGTCAGAACAATATTGCCCTGACCTTCAACTTGGGGCACTATGTTTCAATTGTTAATATCACAGGCATTATATTCTGTTATCCCTAGGCTGTTATATATTGCATGCTCGAGCACGTATGCAATACAAATTGTTGAGTGTCACATGATAGCTTCTCAGCCAGTAGAATGCTCTCTATATCATACCCAATTGATTTATTATTCATTTTACAGTACTGTCAGTGAAATGGAGTTCCTGAAGCTGGCCCAGGATATTGATCCTTCTTACTACTACAATGTAGGGATATCTCTAGGGTTCTCCCATGCACAACTAAAGGCAAACCTGATTGAGAATTTGAAGAACTTCAAAGATGCCTTGATGGATGTCTTTATGAAATGGAATATCAAGCAGGAACCTCCACACTCAAACAAACGACAGCTTTTGGCAGACAAACTACGAGAGATTGACTTGGGTGGCCTATCAGAAGGATTACTCAATGGACCTCCAATTCCAAATAGCACAGGTAAACAGATACTAATTCTTGCAGTCTTGCTATGTTAACAGAAGATCTAGAAAACCATGCATAAAAGTGAAGTCAGTTTTTAACATAGAGAAAGTGAGTGATGCTCTGTGTTCTATAAATATACATTTCCCATAATTGATAGAAGTGTCAAATTTTATCAGGCCCCACGTATGTTTTTATAACTTACTAATTTAATTTCGTTAATCCTAGGTATTTTCTGTACACCAGTATAGTACAAGTACTTTGAGTGACAACAAAAGTTAATGTTTGTCAGCTTTTATTATGTGTACATGTTCTACAAAAAAATATTCTTTTGTGTCATTTCATTATGATATATTTATGCATCTGCCTACGGATGCATAATTGACTTCATGACTTTATACAAATTCAGACAAACATGTAGGACTTTGTGTCTTTGCATGAGTACATGCACCTAGTCATACATGTAGGTCACACTATTAGCCTCGGGCCTTTAAAATCCTTTCAGATGCATCAACATGATGTATGTGTAATCATGTGAATATGGATTATCTATGTATTTTTAGGAGGGCCATCAAGACTGCTCGAATCACAGACCAAACCTCCTTCAGCTGAATCTCAGACCAAACCACTTTCTCCTGAACTGGTTGAGCGGTGTGCAAATGATTTCAAGTTCAAGTACAGGTCAACTCTCTGTAAGATCAGAGCTGATCCTCTCAATCCTGCTTCCATTGTGCAGTTAAAAGACATGTATACTAATCTTGTCTTACTAGAAGAACATGGGACAGAGAAACGAATGCTAGATTACAATGATATCCTTAATCTCAAAGTCAATGGAGAGTTCCCCAAGCGGTTCATGGTCCAGGGAGAGGCAGGGGCTGGAAAAACTACATTTTGTGCTAAGGTTGCCTGGGACTGGATTGAAGGGAGGCATTTCAGTCGCTTTGTGTGGGTCTTGATTGTTCCTCTACGTGAATTTAAGCAACACACTATTGGCAAGATTGTAAAGTCTTATCTGGCCAAAACCAATCCAGCAACGGTTTCTCAGATTACTGAGTATATCCAGTCAAATCCTGACAAGGTATTCATTGCATTCGATGGGCTAGACGAGGTCAGTGGCGAAATCATGAAGCCAAAATCCTGCGAATCACAGTCTACTGATCAAATGCAACTTCAGCCATCACAGCCAAGTGTCGACTCTTCAGAGGCATGTGGAAGCTCATCTGAGACTGGTGATATTGGGCTTGTAGATATTCTTTGTTCAGACCAACTTGCCTCTTGCCCAGTCTTGGTTACCACTCGCCCCTGGAAAGCAGTAGAGATTAGATCAGATGGTGATCTAATGAAGCTCTACACTTTCATTCATGTTAAGGGTTTCAACAGAGAGAATTTGTCAGTTTACAGTCACAAATACTTTCCAAAGAATGAGGATAAAGCAAATCAGCTTATCCAGTTCACCCGTGAGAATGATGTCATATCTGAAAATATGGCCCACTATCCTATATATGTAGCCATGTTGTGTCTTATGTGGAAAGAACTTGGTGAGCAAAAACTAAAGGAAATTAAATCACTAAAAACTTTTTCTCAAATATTCAAAACAATGATTGCCTTTCTAAAAGAACATTATGCTCAGAAAGAGGTGAAGAAAGTAGGCAGCCCCTCACTTCGTGCCTCTTTGACAACAATTGATGAGCTCCTTGGACCAATTGCCAAACAGGCCCTCAACGGTTTGCTAGAAAATACCTTGGTTTTTGGTGAAGATGATTTCGAAATATGCCCAGAATCCAAGGACACTGCCTGTAGGGTCGGGATTTTGTCTCAGGAGGACAGAATTACCACTAGCATGGACATGCATAAAGGGAATTCTTATGTGCAATTGCCAGTCTTCTTCCCTCACAAACTGTTTCAGGAGTACATGGCTGGAGTCCATCTTGCTTTCCTGTATGAATCAGATCGTAATGAATTCAACAGGCTGATTGAGCAAGTAGTGCTGCCAAGGAAGGAGGAGTTTAGGTATCTCCTGTACTTCACTGTGTCACAGAACAAAAGTATTGCCACCCATGTAATGAAGTCTATGCTTCAGGGAGTATACAGGGATTCATTCGCCATACGTATAGAGTTACCTTTCATTGTTGATGTAGCCTTTGAGAGTCAGGACCCAGATGTAGCAGCCTTGGTGAAGGACAGGGTTTTATTAGAGGAGATTAAGCTGACCATATCCAAGGACATGACAGCACACACTGTAGCTGGTTATGCATTCATGGGACATGTGGTAAGTTTGATCATAGTTTGATAAAAAAACTAGACCTTTTTACGTTTTGTACGCGCTTCGCGTGCGCATTATGCGCGCGCGGTCGTGCACGGACGGAAATTTTTGAAATGCTTAAAATGACCTGATTCGTACTCCCGTTTAATAGTTAAGTGATTGTGAGCATTTTTAAATTTTGACATGCGTGTAAGCGGGCGTCATGACCTTTATGTGACCTTTGATGACACGACCTGTTGACCCTTGACCTGAAGTATATGTGATATGAATATGAATGACCTTTGATGACGCATCATGAAGATATGATTGACAATGTGATTTCACAAAATGGCGCCTGGATGACGTCGCGATGAGCTGATGACCTTGACAAAAATGCTGGCACTTGACCTTAATAAGCCTGATGACTGACAAAAATTTGATGAAAATTGATCAAGCCGAATTCGAGAAATCACGCTCACAAGAAAGTAGTAGAAATATAAAAATAAACTAGATTTGTAATACTTGTTTGGAACAAGTATAGGTGGGCTGGTCGAACTAAAATTTGAGACAAAATAAAGGGCACATTTGAGATAGCTTATTGTCTCAGCTACAACATACTCGAAGTTTAGCGTAAACAAAGCTAAACCGACAGAGATATTGCTCGCGAAAGACGGGAATGTAGAATCCAGTTTTGAGAGAAAACTCATGTCCCAAAGAGAATACACACAAAATGTGAAAAATTGACATGCCTCTTTTAATAGCGAAAATACGCCCTGATGCCTTTGTCAAAATGAAAATTTGTGCTAACTTCATTTGTAGAAAATTGTCTCAGCTAAAACTTATTAAAATTTTGAAGACAATCGATCAATATTTACAGAGAAACAATCAATTTTCCTTAAATATGCTGACGTCATAATATGCAAATTGAAATTTTGAGTTTGGAGGCCATTATGATGATGTCATGAGTTAATTGAGGGTCAAATGAGACATGAAATCATATCTCCGATTCATACTCTATCAAAATTTGACCCCAAAATTGGGGTCACCTTGCATCCTAAAGAGCTACAATGGATCTTGTATAGGCATGTTTTTGCCCATATATGCTATGTATTACAAGAGCTCGCGCGCACAGAAATTTATGTTAAACGGTCGATCATTCCGTTATAGTCATAAAGAGGCAAACATGGTATCAATTTGTTTGTAAAAATATGTGGAATATTATGAAAGAAAAAAAATGGCGATTCTATGTTGTGTAATAGTACATTATTAATTTTGATTTTAATTCATCCTATCTCCTGCTTCACTCTCCCTTGGTAAGATTGAATACATGTACAATGTATGTGCTCATGCAGGGGGTATCAACATTTGTTCTTCTTTTAGTTACCTGTCTTCACGGGCTCTAATTTAAGACGTAGTCCTATAATGCCCACCTTCCTTCATTCAAAATCCACTGCATGTGATATTGTGTCATAATTTGCAGATATCAATCCTAACATGGAATGCAGATAGCTTTGCTATCTGCTTAATACTTAAGTCTTACATGTAATTAATAATGTCATACATGTTATTAATATGTTCTTGTTGGACTTCGCTGAGAAAAATGCATCAAATTGACCTTTGAAGGCATTGATCGATGCTGCTTCTACTGCCGTCTTGGGGAGCATGTTCCAGTGGTCAACTACTCTGTGCGTAAAGCTGTTCTTTCTGATGTTCAAGCGGGCATGTTGCTTCTGAATTTTCATACTATGGCCTCTTAGGTTTATGTTTACTTCCTTCATAGAAAATAGGCTATCTCTGTCCACGTCGTTGTGACCATTCATTATCTTGAATACCTGGATCATGTCACGTCTGTAGGCTAATGTGGGCAGGTCAAGTCTCTCCAGCCGGGTCATGTATGGGAGATCTTTAATGCTTGGGACCATTTTTGTTGCCCTTCTCTGCACTTTCTCCAGCTTCGTGATGTCTTGTTTGAGGAACGGATTCCACCCACAATTTGCATATTCCAGGTGGGGTCTGACTAATGTTTTGTGCAGTAGACAAAACATATCTTCATCCATGTGCAAATGTCCTCCTTATTAGACCCACTATCCTGTTTGCTTTGTTGGCAACCTTCCTGACATGCTTGCTGAACTTCAGTGATGGGTCGAATGTGACACCAAGATCCTTTTCTTCCTTCCTTACTTCCATGTTAGCCCTCGTTGTCCCATCTCTCATACTGTATGGTCTGGTTTCATCTTGATTCCCATAATGCATTACACCACATTTACCAACATTGAACTTTAACTGCCATTTTTCTGCCCAGTCACATAAGCTGTATAGGTCTTGTTGCATGGTTTTCCTGTCTTCTTGTGTCTTAATATGGGTGCACACTTTGGTGTCGTCCGCAAACATTTCTGCATGCCCCTTCAAGTTGTCCGGCAGGTCATTAATATAGGTGATGAAAAGAATCGGGCCGAGAACACTGCCTTGCGGGATACCGCTCAACGCATCCGCCCAGGACGACTTCTTCCCATTCACCGCCACACACTGTCTTCTCTCTTTCAGGAAGCTTTCTATCCAGTTCAATAGTTTTCCATGGATTCCATGTGCCTCCATTTTCTTGATCAGTCGTTGATGTGGTACTGAATCAAACGCTTTGCTGGAGTCTAGATAGGCCACATCAACACCCCCTCCTTCATCTAGCATACTTGTCCACGAATCCAGGACACTGATGAGCTGGGTCGCACATGATCTACCTGAACGAAATCCATGTTGGTGGTCGGTCAAAATCTTCTCATCCATGAAGCTCATGATATGGTCTCGAAGTATTGATTCCATGATCTTGCAAATCACAGATGTCAGACTAACTGGTCAGTAATTTCTGGGTGATGTAGCCTTTCCTTTCTTATGAATGGCTGTCACATTCGCTTTCTTCCATCCTTCAGGTACACGTCCTTCTTGAATTGTCTTGTTAAAGATTACCGCTAGTGGTTCAGCTAAGTCTTCTGCTGCTTCTTTTAAGACCCTAGGATGGAGCCCGTCTGGTCCTGGTGATTTGGATGGGTTCAGTTTTTTCAACTTCTTCAAAACTTCCTCAGTTGTAATGACTACTTCTTCAAGTGGGTCCCCATCATATTTCACCTCTGGTTCAGGGATAGTTGTGACATCTTCTCGAGTAAACACACTCGCAAAGAACTCATTCAGAACTTCAGCCTTCTCTTCGTCACTTGTAGTCTTACTTCCATCTTCCTTAATGAGATCACTAATGCCGCTCTTCACCTTTGTTTTTGACCTGACGTAGTTCCAGAATCCCTTGGGATTCTCTTTGATTTCTTGTGCTAGCTAGTCTTCTTTCAAACTGTATCTTAGCTGATCTTACACCTTTTGTAGCCTCGTTTCTGAGCTTAATGTAAGCTTCGTAATCTCTGTAGTGCTTTGTTGCAGTATATCTCTTCCAAGCATGGTATTTCTTCTTGACTTTGACCAATGCTTCTTTGCACATCCATAGTGGCTTCTTCTTCTTTGTCTCTACTTTAGTACGGCAGGGCTTAGATTTTGTAATATTCTTCTCCATCGTTTCCTGTACTCTGTTTGCAATACACTCCCATGCTTCACTTACTTCCAAGTCCTGAAGTTCAGTCCATTTTATTTCCTTTAGGTCGTTATTCAAACTTACATAGTCTCCTTTGGCGTATAAAAACCTGGTTGGTTGATCATCAGTCGTAGAACTGTGGCAATTTAGCTCAAACTACATGACAATGTGGTCACTTTTCCCAAGTGGGCTATGCTCTGCAATATCGTCTACAAGCTGCTCTTCATTCACTATCACCAGATCCAAAAGACTGGGCTGCTGTCCTTCTCTATACCTGGTATTGAAACTCACTTCTTGAAACAAGTAGCTATCTTGTAGACAGTCCAGTAATTTGTTACTTGAGTGGGTAGCGCCCGCTGATGACGTCCATGAGTCCCAGTCCACCTCTGAAAAGTTGAAATCGCCCATTATCAATAGGTGTGTGAACTTCTTAGCACATGCAGGCTGCATTAATGAGGCACGTCAGATGTTCTCTTCAGATGAGCTTGGGCTTCTGTACACGCAACCAATCAACAGGTTATCTTTGTCTGATAATCTGGTCTCATACCAGATGCTTTCCTTGAAATTCATATCAGTGAGGTCATCGACCTGTATATGGCTTTCAGCCATTTCTTTGTGTAGATACACACACCTCTGCCTTCTCCCCCAAAACAGCAATCAAATCCTTCCAGTGACAGCTCTGCCTTCTGAATGTCTCTGCCTTTATACTTTGGTAGTACCTCTGTAACTGCGATAATGTCAGGCTCGTTTAGTTCAATTGCAGCTAGAAATTCATCCCTTTTGTTCATGAGGCTGTCAGCGTTTGTGTACATACATTTTGACTTTCACTTCGGGTTGGGACTTGGTTGTTCCTTTTCTGTCTTACCTGCACTCTCTGTATCTCTTTTTCCAGAGTAACTTGTATTTCTTTGGGTAGAGTCACTTGGAACTTTGTTGCTAGCTTGAATACGTCTTCCAGGGCTTCTTGAGGAAAACTTCCTTGCAGGATTATCTTTTCCAGAGTGACTTAATTGGTACCTCCTTGATTACTGGATTACTTTTTCCAGGTAGTTCACTTCTTAATGACTCTCTGTTAATTGAGTTACTTCCTCCAGGTTCACTTGAAAAACACTTTGCTGGATTATCTTTTCCAGAATTTCTTGGTACGTGCTCTTCACTGCTAGCTGGATTACTTTTTAGGATGCTTTTCCTTAACTCTTTGCCCGCCACGTACACAATCCCCCCTGTGCCACATTGTTTTTAGGGTGCCACCTTAGGAGGGGTTCTGCATGGACTATGCTTATTCAACTCGCAATAACTTTTGATTGGTGTACTGTAATGAAAAACTTTGTGTAGCAATATTGTATAGAAATTAATAGTCTTGCCAATGGTATCATTTTTGTAATGTATATTATCATAAATTTTGAGATTATCAACTATACATTTTGTATCCAAGTTTTCGTTTAGAAGGGTATTTTATACCTCTTATATCTAATACTTTGTTATGGAGGTTTATGTCCTGAGTTAGTTCATTGAAAAGATGTATTCATGAGCTTTCACTACATACCAAATTCATGTGTTGAAGGTCACAATGAGCCTGGTAATTTAGGATTGAATAAAGAGTAAGCCGACAATGAACTAATCTCCTATTGAAATTGACCCTGGGTACTTTTGAATAGACTTCCTGTCTCTTGATTGTACTTTGATGACCTTTATTGTGTCTGTAGGTAAGATGGTGTAACATTCTATTATTACTTGCAAGGCTGTGCAAGCTATTAGAATTGAAAGAAATGAATAGAAGAACTTATTGATTTTCTACACTAATAAGGCAAGCCATGAACATAATGTATGCTTGAAACATGTACTAAGTTATGAATTGTAGAAAGCTGATGTATAATAAATAAGAATAAAATATATTCGTCTACATATGTAGTCTCATATTGACATGTTCATTATAACAAGAGGTAGACAGAGAGAGGGAGAGAGAAAGAAAGAGAATAAGAACGAAGAGACAGGCAGATTGGGAAAGAAATAAGAAGAGACAGGGAGAGATAGAGAGAGAGAGAGAAAGAAAGAGATATACGCAGATACAGAAAATGAGAGTGAGAAGATAGAGATAGAGGGGGAGGGGAAGAAGAAAGAGACAGGCAGATAGGGATATAAATAAGAAGAGACACGGAGAGAGAAAGACAAATAGGCAGACAGAGGCAGGTTGAGATAATGAGAGTGAGAACAAGATAGAGAGAGGCAGAGAGAGGGGAGGAAGAAAGAGACAGGCAGATAGGGAGAGAAATAACAAGAGACAGGGAGAGATAGAGAGAGAGAGAGAGAGAGAGAGAGAAAGAAAGAGATAAGCAGATACAGAAAGTGAGAGTGAGAAGATAGAGATAGAGGGGGAGGGGAAGAAGAAAGAGATAGGCAGATAGGGATATAAATAAGAAGAGACACGGAGAGAGAAAGACAGATAGGCAGACAGAGAAAGAAAGGCAGAAAGAGAAAGTGAGGATGAGAAGATACAGAGGGGCAGAGAGAAATAAGAAACAAGGAGAGAGAGAGAGAGAGAGAGATAGCGGCAGATAGAGAAAGTGAGAGTGAAAAGAAGATATAGGCAGGGAGAGGGGAAGAAGAAAGAGACAGGCAGATAGGGAGAGAAATGAGAGAGAGAGAGAGAGAGAAAAGAGACAATCAGATTGCGAAAGAGACAGGCAGACAGAGAGGAGGATAGATATAAAGAGAGAGATAGAAGGAAAAGGGACGGAGACAGAGAAAGTCAGGTATAGAGAAATAGAGACAGGCGAAGAGAGAGAGCTAGGGTACTTTATGTTGAATTATTCCCTCAATGCTACAAAACGCTTTCACTCTATTTAATTCTTTATCATCCACACTTTCCTTGTTAGTCACTCAACTTCTCTACATGCATCTCATCTCATCCCACAACTCAACCACACTCTAAAAAGTGTTGAATAAGAACTCCCATAAAAAAAAAACAGTCACTTTTTTGAAAATAATAAACGACACAAGACAATCAAATTTGCAAATCAAATTGTAACTATATTGTTATTCCACACAACCCCAACATTTAGTTCAGCTTCCTGGTGAAAGCATACCAAAAAATTACATCATGAATGTATACAAATCAGAACACATAACAAAATAACTGCATTATCATTATTTATCATAGCTTAGATAATGGACCATTATGTAAATTAAACTTGACACAGTCATGACAGTTATGTATTCAAAGAATAACAAAAACCTAACATTTTCACTGTATGCATTGCTTGTCAAAATGTTATCGCAGTATGAAAGTATTACTGCACACGTAAAAAAAAAAAAAAAAAAGTGAAGAAGTCCCGTCTCCTCCTAATAGGGGCCATCCTAGCTCATCAGAATATTTGCAAAAGCAGTTTCAAAAACTCAATTTTTCTCGGAAAATGTCAATGTAAACAATGTCTGCGAAAGCGGTGCAATGAAGTGTGATGTGTATACAATGCGAAGCACGCGTTACTATTGTGTGTGTGTGCGTACAATAGAATTAAATGCGTTCCGTGTGTATTGTGAATGAAATGTGACTTGAGTCGAAGTTGGCAGCCCGCTGTATGTTCCGCTAGTCGAACGAAGCGGGAAAAGAGTTAATAGCTTGCTTTTTCCATAGTTTATTTGTTCATTGCTGCTAACTGGCTTATTTCTTCCAAAGCATCTCTCACTTCCATTGTTTACTGGAATACTTTTTCCAGAATTTCTTTCTCTGTGAGCGTTAACTGGATTACTTCTTCCAGGGCTATCATTTCTTAAACTCAAATGATCATTGGGATGTGGAATACTTTTTCCACCTAAGTCTAAGAACTTGTTGCTATTTCTACGGTCAAACTTAGAGATACTATTGACGAAGAGTCTCTTCGCTCCATCCAAAATCTTCCTTTCTTTGTGCTGTTGCATTATCGGTACTATTTTGCCATGCCTGCTTGCTATTCCTTCCTCACCATTCTCTCTGCGCCTCTTGAGCTCTTCTCTAAGCTCTTTGTTCTTTTTCCGTTCTTTGGGTGTCATGTCTGGTGTGATGAAAATATTACTCCATTCCTCTATGCCTTTGAGGCTTTTTGCTGCATTAAGTACTTCTCGCTTAATTTTGACAGAGTCGAGAGTGACTTTGGTCAAACGATTCCTGCCCTCTGTTTTTTTCCCCAGTCTTATTTCTGATTCTAACTTCACCTCGGCTAGATTGAAACTATCATTCAGCATAGTGACTATTATTGACTCGTCTTCTTCCTTCCTATCTTTAGGTTGTTCACAATCTGACTCTGGTACATTATTTTAAATAATGTTGCATTTCCTTGTCTCACGGTCTCATAGTCATCAATAGCAGTCTGGATCTTGTCATTGAGAGATTTCTCAATACTCAATCTAGTATGTATATAGCTCATTCATCTGTTTCCTGCTATCCCCTTGCTCACTCTTTACTTCTTGTAGCATTCTACTAAGGTTTTTAATAGTAGGTACTGCTAGACACAAGTATTGCATGACCAGATAAAGTTAGGAATCAGATTATCAACAACAGCATCATACACTTGCTGTGGCAATGCAGTACAAAGTACTGTAGGCAAACCCATTCACCACAGAAATCACACTGGAGGGCTTTAACACCATCATGGATTACACCACCACATTTAATACAGGGACAATCATCTGAAACTGTGTTATCTTCTTGTTTTCCCTTGCCTTCTAGTTTCCCTTTGCCTTTTCCTGGTAGTTGTACCTGTCTTGAAATTCTTGAACTTTCTTGGTCAGGTATTGGTAGAAGCTTACTTCGCTGATTTGTTGGACTAGATCTACCTTTAGATGCCAGTTTCTTGTCACCTTTCTCCATTTTATGACTTTCAGCAGAATTTGTATCTCTTACATTATCTATGGATGTTGTACTCTTACTTGCACTTCTTGTTGACTTCGGTCTGACTGCTCTGTCACTTGCATTGGGTACACTCCTTTCGGCCATCTTGGATTCAGAAACTGATGTCATGGTGAATGCAGCAAATATAATCCACCTAAATCTCACTTGTCCTAAAAAATCTACACTTCAATAGATATAAGCACCTATATGACTTGAGATATACCATGCAGTGGATCTTAATAAAAAAAATAGTGTAATAAACAAGTAAAAATTAGCCATTATCTGCACACAATCTGCACTGACTTGTTGCTTCAACTATGGAACGCCATCTCCTTTGCGAGCCTAGATTTTTGCTCTGTTTCCACCCTTTTCATTTAGTGATGGTATATGGAGGCACCAGATGGTGTGGACTTGAGTAATCTCCTATGAAACCTGTTCTTAGACTTGTACTCTCATTTAATTTTGTTTAAGGATTCTCTGTTTATTACATAGTAAACTAAGATGAGATATTCATACCGTCGCAAAAATAGGAATCTGATATGAAATGTCACGGCAATACTTCTTCAGCCTGTACTCTTAGTTATTTCCTTTTCCGTCTTACTCTCTGTAGTTCTAGCAGCACATTTAGGGCAAACACTCATGTAGGTTAGGTTACTCATGTATGGCTTACATCAAAGAGAACATCTATATTCTGCATCCCATCAGCTATCACTTTGTCATTTTATCCAGGTTGAACTCGGTATTGAGAGAGATTGTGGACCTACTATGTCACTCGATGTGGCAGAGATGATATGCTCCATGCCATCCTTGAAGGATTTTTTTGTTAACGAAGCTGCATTCCACCATCGTTTTTTTGAAACACTTGCAAGGAAAGGAAAAGAATCAAAGGTGAGCAGTTTATCCACAATTGTGATGTTTGTGTGAGTTTTTAATTTCATTTCATTCCAATACCATCTCTTCCCTTTTCTAATTTTCTTTAATGCCTTTCAATATCTCATATATGCCGTTTTTTGTACAGAAGATTATATCAATGGTCTTTTCACTAAGTTGGCAGCATTGTTAACAAAAGCTTTCAAGTGTGAAAACTAACCATGAAAACCTAGAGTGTGGGCGGGGAGCACCATGTAAACAGCTGTATGCTTATAGAACTTGAATGCTCTAAAATAAATTCACATGGAGGAAGATCACAACATACTTAGAGGGGAAGTCCACCTTGATATTAAGTTTGTTTTAATAAATGCAGACAAATAAGAGAAACGTGGGTGAAAGTTTGAACAATATCTGATTTAAGATACAAAAGTTATGAATTTTTGATGTTGTTATCAATCGTGGTACATTTAATAGTAAATAATTGTTTGGATGATTCTTCGTAAATATTCACTTCAAAATGCTGATTATGTACAGAGGATTTCAATTTTGGGGGCCTGCTAATGGGCCACCCACCCTGCCTATAAATAATGTCCAAACCTCAATTTTTCATCATATCGAATTGCGTAATGCAGGCGAGACCGCCGAGAGCGTTTCCCTTGTTTATTTTTAATTCTTGTATCTAAATTAAACAAGGCACTCCCAGATTAAGGATGTTTATGATCAGTTAAAAATGCTTGAATTAATCTAAAAGATAGGTAAGAAGATTTTTTGATGACAACTTAATTTATTTCATCGATATTAACATAAACTTAAAACTATAGAATATTAAAAACAAATCTATCCTCTATGAATATTAACTTATTGATTTCCACATAAAGGTACAAAAACTCTTTTTAGATTTTGTTGTGATAACCATTGGTTTTATTTTTACTTCTCTTGCTTACACTATGTAATGAATTGTAAAGTATTCCTGTTAAAACTTTTAAACAATTTTCTTCTATACCTTCATCCTTCTCTTTCTCTCTGTCTCTCTATCTGTCTTTTTTCCCTCTCCTTCTCCCTATCTTCTCTCATCATAATGATGTTTCAATATTGGATTATTATTTTGATGAGACCACGAATTCACTCTCTAATGGTCTTTCCCTTGATTTAAAAGAAAAAGTAGAATGTACCATATATTTATTTCCTGCACACCCTCTCTCCCTTTCCTTTATATATCTAATTAATGAAACAGTGTAAAGGCTATATAGTCTAAATACCAGTAAGAAATTGATTTAGACTCACACATGTAGGTCCCAATTTGATTGACAATCATAGTATTTTGAAAGAATAATATTTGGAGAGCAAACCTTTACATCTGTGAGCAGAGACGTACTTTAGGAGATGTCCTAAAACCCCATTTTTTGACGCTAGCATGATTGTCTGCCTGGCTGTCAAATTATTTCTGAACGGGCAAATTTGGTTAATCTAGCTAGCTTCATGATTAAGTGTGTATCGTATACATTCCCTTTATTGCATCAACACTGAAACTATTATAATTATCTAGAGATACATGTACCAATTAGATACAATCAGACTGGATGCTGATATCTAACAACTAAAGATAATTATCGCGGAAGAGGTTTACGGTACACCATGTGTAAAGTCCTCGAGGGACTGAGGAAAGTAGATATAAAATAGAAGTGAGATTCCAACCTCCACTTTCTCGCCTTTCCATCTCACTTCTATTTTCTATCTACTTTCCTCAGTCCCTCGAGGACTTTACACATGGTGTACCGTAAACCTCTTCCACGATATTCATACCACCATGCAAACCTTCAAACATCATCTAAAGATAATTAGTTATGCATTTTCCCAAATCAAGGACACCTTGGTCTTAAGATAAAATGTTTCATTAAACGGGAGCGCCAGGAGTGTCAAATTATTATTATTATATATCTCGAATCAAATCAGACTAAGTGATGCTGTCAAAGAACTTAACAATATTAAATTTGCATTTTCCTAAATAAACCAAGGAAACCTCTGAGATAGACTGAATGATATTACTAAATATGTACGGCCTCGACTTGTAGGCCTCGATGAAAGATTTTGTAAAGTGCTGTTGTTTGCCACTGGCGCCATAACAATATGCCTACACTCTCATAGACCACTGTTCAAAATGAAAATTTGATCATCCATTTATTGAATGCATTACAAAAAAGTCTATTTTTAGGACACCATTGTCATGTATTTCACAGGTTAATGTCCTACATTAAATTAACTAAAATACAGGTCAGTGGGTATATTACAATGTGTACTACTATGACATCACTATTTTAATCAAATCTGAATATAAATACAGCTGTGTTATACATACCCGAGGTGATAATATAAGAATGCAATTAGATATTAGTACTAGTAAATGAAACAAATGCATGTATAGATTAGCTGCTTAACTACATGTATATTGACAAACAATGCAGGTCCAGTCTATCGAGCTTGATTGTATCCGGTTTCCCACACCAGCCTCATCACATCACCTAGCAGAAGCACTGTGTTCTATGCCGAACCTGACTAAACTGATACTCTCTGACGGGGATCTCAATGAGGAGTTCTACTCTACATTGAAAGCAAAGGCATCATCCATACAGGTATTTGTGTACTTACGTAATTGTCATGGAAAGGGTCATTGAAAGAAAGAAAGAGCAGTAATAGTTATATTGTGCACATGTATATACATGTATGTTTTTTTCTTCTCTCGAAACACTCCTTTTTTAAAGGCAATTCACTTGGTATATTGGAACAGTCATGAAACATGAAATAAAAGCAAACTACACA
This sequence comes from Strongylocentrotus droebachiensis, assembly GCA_035222895.1. Lineage (NCBI taxonomy): Eukaryota > Metazoa > Echinodermata > Echinoidea > Camarodonta > Strongylocentrotidae > Strongylocentrotus > Strongylocentrotus droebachiensis. Next base: position 467,856 of record JAVYIG010000658.1, on the reverse strand, counting down.
TGTACTGATTCACTTGAAACTCAAGTTTGTATAAGATTTACACTGTTTTGATCGATAGTCATATCTAACCTTTTCTAAGTTTGATTGATATGAAATAATGTCATACAGCTTTTTAAGCGCCAATTCTGATAAAGGCTTGAACTAACCAAACTGCACTAACAAAATTTCTGACTTGGGGTCTAACCGTCTTGTGCGCATAGCAAAGGTATATTTACGGGTAGTATTAATTTAAATGTTATTAGGAGTAGGACATATCGATACAAACAGGTTGAAAGCCCCACAAAGAATACATACAGAATGTTAAAAAATCACTTGTACTAAATCACTTTCTTTATAGAAACTTTAATGTGTTCTTTTTGAGAATAGACAAGAATTGAATTGAAAATAAAATCTATTCAATGATTTTTGTTGAGAATGTTATTATGAATACACCTATGTAATTAATGGAATTTGTGTGAAATATAAGAATATTGGCAGAAATTAGTAAATAAAGCATATGCATTCATAGACGTGCTCCTTAACTATATTCACAAACAATGCAGGTCCAGATGTTCTGGATTGATGATATCATGCTTCGGCGGCCCACTACAGCCTCACATGACCTAGCAGAAGCACTGTGTTCCATGCCAAACCTGACTCACCTCTCATTCACTGGACAGGATCCCAATGAGGAATTCTACTCTGCATTGAAAGCAAAGGCATCATCCATACAGGTAGGTGTGTTCTAATGATTTAAAGGGTGATTGAAGACAAAAAATAGTATTAGTGATTATATGATGCACATGTATATGAGGGTTTTTTGTCTCGCCTGCGTAGCAAAAAAGCGAGACATAGGCGCCGCTTTTCCGGTGACGGCGACGGCGACAGCGTCAACATCAAAAACTTAACCTAAGGTTAAGTTATTGAATTTTTGATATAATTTTGAAAGTATAAGTCCTTAGTCAATGAAACTTGGACTATAGGGTTATCAAGTATCCCCAATCATGTGAGTTGAATTTTAGGTCACAAAGTCAAGGTCAAAGGTAATTTCAGGTCAAAAGACTTGGACTATGTTGTGGCATCATTATCAAAAACTTTTTGAATTTTTGATATAATTTTGAAAGTATAAGTTCTTAGTCAATGAAACTTGGACTATAGGGTTATCAATTATCCCCAATCATGTGAGTAGAATTCAGGTCACTAAGTTAAGGTCGAAGGTCATTTTAGGTCAACAAACTTAGAGACTTTTTTGTGGCATCAACATCAAGATTTTGAATTTTTAGCATATTTTCAAAAGTGTTTGTTCAAATTCCATGAAACTTGTACCCAGAGTTATCAAGTATCACAAGTCATATGACACAAATTCCAGGTCACAAAGTCAAAGGTCATTTTAGGTCAGTAGACTTGGATTATGTTTTCACAACTTGATATATGAGAATAAATGAATCAATTTTTCTTATTTGTTCATGATTCTTAATCAATATTCACTTCAAAATGCTGATTATATTCAGAGGATTTCATTTTTGGGGGCCTGCTAATGGGCCACCCTGCCTATAAATAATGTTCCAACCTCAATTTTTCATCTTATCGAATTGCATAATGCAGGCGAGACTGCCGAGAGCGTTTCCCCTGTTCTAATGGCAAACACACTTTTGTTTTTTAAAGTTCATTCACAGAATATTTAGGAATAGTCATGAAACATGGAAAGAAAGGAAACTGATTCAGTTGAAATTCAAGTGTTTATAAGATTGACTTTGATGCTGCTTGTAAGTATCGGCTTGCATGGTGATGTAGATATACAGTAGGCTTGCGGGTGCACCATGTGAGAGAGAGGTAGGATTCGAAACTCCCCAAAGTCCGCAACCCGGAGACTCCAGCCCAGACAGATAGGTAGACGGACGAGCAGACCATCCATGTCCACACCCCGGTGACTCAAGCCCACACAGTCATGTATTTTTCCCCCACGTCCGCACCCCGGTGACTTAAGCTCACGAACGCCAGCTATTCTCCACTCCTGAGTCCTGATGACGGATAGTCAACCTGTTTTGAAACGTCGAGCCACTCCCGCCACTTATCCTCTCCAAGCGCTATAGTTTTCCTTAGAACTTAAAGAAAGATAACCAACAGTCTTTTTCAAGACTACATCAACAGTTCTTTTCAGGACTACACACCCTCAAGAAAGATTACTGAGAGTCGTTTTGAGGACTCCTCAATCCTCCCTCTCTCTCACATGGTGCACCCGCAAGCCTACTCTTCAAGATTGACTCTGTTTCGATCAATTATCAATATCCAATGTTTTCCAAGTTAGATTAATAGTAAAAATAAATCTTATCCTTTTTTAAGAGCCAATTTTAATAAAGGCTTAAATTTACCAAACTGAACCATAGCAATAAATTACCTCCTGACTTGGGGGTCTTGTGCACATGAAATCCAGAGTTATGAATACCTTTAAAACATTAATAGCACATACATATTTATGGTTATCATTCATTTCAGTGTGAGAAGGAGTAGGATTTTAAAATGCAAACAGGTTGGAATCCCCATCAAGAATACTTAAAGGTCACTTTTTACTAAATCCTCCTCTCCATAGAAACTTGAGTGTGTTCTTTTTTTTTCTTCATTAGTCAAGAATTTGAATTTCAAAATATAATCTATTCTATCATTCTTGTTGAGAATATTATTATGAATACAACTATGTAATTAATGGCATTTGTGTGAAATGTACGAATACAGTCAGAAACTAGAAATTTAATTCGTCACGAAGACGAATAAGGTGGTCTGTCTAAGTCTTATGATAGAATTGAGAATGGGAGAAGTTATATAGACATGTAAACAATGATGATCATGATGACTATGATGATGATCATGATAGTAAAGGTGATGATGATGATGATAATGATAATGTTATATGATGATAAAAACGATAATGTTAATGATGATGATAAGCACAAGCATGATCCTGACATCTGATTGAAAAAATAAGGAAATAATTAAATAGCAAATAGTCTCAGCTACAACATACTAAAATTTGGGAGAAAACTGTTGAATAACAACCGAGATACTGGTCAAAACACCTTGTCATGCAGATTCATGTTTTGAAAAAAGTGACCTCCCATAGACATAACACGCAAATATGACAAATTATGCATTGTCGCCTTTAATCGAATATTTTACTATGATGACGTCATCTAAATGAAAAATAAATGACATATTTTTGATAGAAAATTATCTCAGCTACTACATATCGAAATCTGGGAGAAAGTTGATCACCGATAAGTGAGATAATCTCAATTAAACAAAGACAAAAATGACGTCATCAACAAAATACATTTGTTTGAGTTTAGATGCCAATATGATGACTTTGTTTCACTTTGTACGAGTCAGGGTGGTATGAAATCATATCTACAACTCATGCTTTCTCCAACCATGATATAAAAATTGGGGGTCAATGGACTATCTGAAGAGCTATTTCGATTTTTAAAATGGCATGTTTTTGATCAAATTTGCATTATATTGCCCATAGCAGCACACGCGGATTTTGAACTTTGACGCACGCTCACGGCCTTATGAAATATGAAGAGTGACTGAAATTAATAATAATTGTTATTTACGTTAAGAGGAATCCAAATCATGTAAACATTTTGAATTTGACCTTTTCCGCGCGCCGTGAGCGCGCACACCGCGCGCGGGGACACTTACGGACGGAAAATTTTGAAATGCTTCAAATGACCTGATTCGTACTCTCCTTTAATAGTTAAGTGATTTTGAGCATTTTAAAATTTTGACGCGCGCGTACGTGCGCGTCATGACCTTTATGTGACCTTTGATGACTTGACCTGTTGACCCTTGACCTGAAGTATATGTGATATGAATACGAATGACCTTTGCTGATGCATCATGAAGATATGATGGATAATGTGATTTCACAAAATGGCGCCTGGATGACGTCACGATGACATGATGACCTTGAAAATGTTCCTGTCACGTGTCATGACAATGACCTATGACTGTGCTAAAATTGAATTAAATTGACTAAATCAAACTTGAGTTATCCTAGGAACAAAAAACGGGAAGAAATAAAAATAAATAATAATAATAATAATAATAATAATAAATAAATAAAGAAAATTCTGACGAAATCAATAGGTGGTCTGTTGATAACAGACCACCTAATTACTAAATAAAACATCTGCATTCATAGATGTGCTGCTTAACTATATTCACAAACAATGCAGGTCCAGATTTTCAAGCTTACATATGACCAGTGTCCCACATCAGCCACATTACATCACCTAGCAGAAGCACTGTGTTCTATGCCAAAGCTGACTGACGTGACACTTAATATGAGACTCAATGAGGAATTCTACCCTGCATTGATAGCAAATGCATCATCCATACAGGTATGTGTATCTTAATGTTAATGACATGGAGGACATTGAAAGTAAGAAATAGCGGTAATAGTTTAATATCATGCACATGTATATCTGTTTTTTAAGGCCATTCACCTGGTATATTTGAGTAGTCATGAAACATGGAAGGATTTTGCAAACTACACATGTACTGATTCAGTTGAAATTCAAGCATGTATAAGATTGACATTGTTTTGATCAATATCCAACCTTTTCCAAGTTTGATTTATATGAGAAATTGTCATATAGTTTTTTAAGTGTCAAATTTAATAAAGGCTTGAATTTACCAAACTGAACCATAGTAACAAACCTCCTGACTTAATAGGGGTCTTGCACGTGCACATGAAATCCAGAGTTATAAATACCTTTAATATTGAAACCAGTCTTTTAATGATCTAAAAAAATCACAAGATAAAATAAGATATTTTGTCCGGCCTGAAAGAAACAGCAGTAATAGTTATATGCTGCATATGGATATATGTTTTGATAATGTGAAAATGATACAACAGAAAACATCTGCTAGATGTACTACTGTTGTTAATTTTCCCATTAATATGCTTAAATTTCATTGTAGCAGCCAAATACCTTTGAATATACATAGCATGCATACCTTGGCTGATATCAGAATATATTTCATATGAAGTTATTTTCATCCATGTTTGGCATTGTTTATTGCTTTTCTTTTGGTCTAAATACCTTGAGTTTCTTTTAATACATGATACGTTCGCTTACTTTTTTGCTTGCGATACTAATCCCTGTTGCAGCATAAGAGCATAATGAGCATAAGAGCATAATGAAAAGAAAAAAAATTTCTTAAATTATTGTAAACATGCAGATACATGAAATCAATAGTTGTCCAAGAAATGTCACAGAAATAGTGATATTTCAGGAGTTATTAGTTATATTTAGTATCCGAATGGGCTTTGGAAATCATTTATTCATTCATATTGTTGTGTGAAGTTGTGAACCGCGCATACAAGTAACATGCATTAATAATAATAATATAATAAATTACATTTATATAGCGCTTAATACAAAGTTTCTAAGCGCTTAACAAAATATTAAATTAAAGTAATGTTAACCTACAAATTACAAGAATATAATACATGATACATAATTACAATAACAAATTCCTAATAACAATCATACAATAATAATAGTTAATATTTACATAACACTTTATAGTTAAACAAACAAAATATGATTACCTTACATTACATATTAAACAGATAAGTCTTAAGTTTACTTTTGAATGTCTCTAAGGTTGGGGACTCGCGTATTTCATGGGGAAGATTGTTCCAAAGTTGGGGGGCACAGACAGAAAAGGCACGATTTCCATAGCGGGTGTGGGTGCGAGGGCCTGGGGCAAGATGAAGATGTGCTGTGGATGATGATCTGAGACGCATAGATGAAGTACGAGTTTTAAGAGTGATGAGTGCCGAGAGATATGAGGGAGCAAGTTTGTGAAAGGCCTTGTATGTCAACATGAGAATCTTGAATTTGATACGTTGTTGGAGGGGGAGCCAGTGTAGAGAACGAATGATCGGTGTGATGTGTTCATGTTTTCTTGTACGTGTGATGAGGCGTGCTGCTGTGTTCTGAATATGTTGAAGAGGGGCTAAATGAGAGCTATAGGGAGATTGATTAATAGTCCATTACAGTAATCAAGGTGGGAAGTTACAAGGGCATTAACAAGACGATGAGTAGAACTTTGATCCAGAAATTTTCGCAGTTTTCCAACTTTGTGGATCCCGAAAGCTGCGATACGACACACGTTGCGTATATGCTGGTTCACATTTAGCACGTTGTCCACCGTGACTCCCAGATCCTTGGCAGATTGGGAAAGAGTGATTGTTGTGCCATCCATGTTAAGATCAGGTAGCACACTGGAATTGCGAAACATGGAAGTTATATGCATAACTTCTGTTTTTGTGCCGTTGAACACAAGATTATTGCCGCAGGACCAGCTTTTCACGTCACTGACGCATCTGCTGAGCTTGGAAATGCAACTGGAAGCATCACTTTGCTTGAGCACTATGTACAGTTGCGTATCGTCGGCATACATCATATGCATGACGCCATCATGAGCACGGATGACCTCACTGAGCGGACCCTTGTACAGTGAAAAGAGCAGAGGTCCTAGAACGGATCCTTGGGGGACACCCCAGGGGAGTGGGAATGCTTTAGAAGGAACTCTGTTGACAACAATAACTTGATGACGGTCCTCCAGGTAAGAAGCAAGCCACTGCAGTACCTTTCCATCAAATCCATAATCATGACGCAGACGACACATTAATTTGGCATGATCTATGGTTTCAAAAGCAGCCGAGAAATCAAGCAAAACCAGAACAGCTTCTAGCCCTCTATCGACAGCCAGTAGCAGATCATTGTAGACTTTGATGAGGGCAGTCTCTGTTGAATGGAACTGTCTGTACGCAGACTGCATACACGGGAACAGGTCGTTCGTCTCTAGGTATGCACGAAGTTGAGCTGTGACAATCCTCTCAAGGACCTTTGAAATGAACATCAAGTTGGAGATTGGCCTGTAATGCCTGAATTCATCTGGATCCAATTTCTTCTTCTTCAGAAGTGGAATCATGTGAGATTTCTTGTAAGCTGCGGGTACTATTCCGGACGACAAGGATAGATTTGTAAGTTCAGTTATGAATGGCAGGAGCTCATCTAAACACTCTTTCATCAACCAGGTAGGCACGGGGTCTAGTTGACATGATTTTGAAGGACTCTCCCGTATTACCTTTCGAACAGTACTTTCAGACACCTGTTCAAACTGAGATATTGCTTTTGAGGTAGGCTGACTCGAGAAGTCCATCGTATTACAGGATACTTCAAGACTATTGACAAGATCGCCAATCTTATCATGAAAGAACTCTCCAAATTCGTCTGCCAAATCCTCATTGGAGTCTCGGTTTGGTAGGACCTGCTGTGATTTTGGACAGGATAACTTCTGTACAATCTGGAACAGACCCTTAGTGTCACTCTGTGCTATCTCATTAAACAGGGATTGTATTGACTCTAATAAAGAGCTACTTGTTTTAAGTTATATTTTATTTCTGATTTAATTGATTGATATCCCAGAAGTAATGAGCTTTTAATTTGCCCTAATTCTAAAGAGGATCACTGTATTCTTCACCAGCTTGCCAGCTTACCAACTGAATTGTCCCTGCATATATAGCCAGCCTGCAGATGTTAACAGGATATTGGAAGGTTGCTAAGTTAAATAAATATATATATATATGCTTGCCAATAGCTCAACAGGATCATCAAGTTTCCCTCTATATGTAGACACAAATTTTTTCTCAAGCCAACCTGCTGTTAAGCACGCCATTAAGCTTGCAGCCATTTTTTTCCACGAGATTTTCGAAGTGCTTGTAGACGAGCTTGCCAATGAACTCGCCGACGAGCTTGCATATTTAGAGCACGCCAACAAGCTCGCCAACAAGCTTATGAGCCAGTGACGAGCTTGCCAAAAAAGCTAGCCTCAAGCTGTTTTTCCCCAAATTGGCGAGCTCGCTGGCATGCTCGCAGCTAATTTGCATATTTGGAACGAATGAGCTCGCTGGCGAGTTCGTCTGCGTGCTCGTCGACGAACTCGCCGGCGAGCACGCTGTCGAGCTCGCATGTAAGTGTACTGAAATTTGTATAGGGGTGGTGTGAGGTTCTTATACATGTACTGTCCATCTTGATCACTACGCTAGAATCCACTCTACTGCCCTCTGCGGTAAAAAGCAGTATAGCAGTGGATTAGAGTGTAGTGATTAGCACTATTAAACAATAGATGAGCATTTCAATAAAATGGTACCCAGTAACTCCTCGAATATCACTATTTTGTGCCCGGTGAATATTGGTTGAGTGAAATGCAAGGCGCCCGTAAGGGTGCCGGCAGGGTGCCGGCCGGTAAGCTTACGGGCTACATCCGATGAATAGGTGCACCCATGGCTCCCGGAAGGTGCCCGGTCGGGTGCCGTGAGGTGCACTGAACTATTTGTCCTCTGGCATCCGCACTTCCTGTATTTAAAGCTGCGTTGTACGTTTTGAGATGCCGCCGTGAGGGACCCGCAAGGGCAATATTCATTTAAAATGGCCCCTGGACGGCAGACGCCTGTTGTTGTGCATTCACCTGGGGCTCTTGAGGGGCCCGTGAGGGAGCCGTAGGCAGGGCTCAAATTAATTTTTTTGTCCACGGGGGCTCTTTCCAAAAAAAAAGAGCCCCCGTGAGCCTTCTCACGGGGGCTCTTTTAGTGCTGACGGGGGCTCTTAATTTAATACAAATTTCCATTGGTACCCATGAAACTCCTAAATTCCTTGTTTTTTATCATTATCATTTATCGTCCACGAGCCGCATAGCGGCGAGGCGATTTTTTGTTGTTGCTATTTTGAATCCCGTAAGACAGTGATGTTTTCCTGATATCTCCTAACATGCGGAGCATCGTCCACGAGCCGCGAAGCGGGGAGGCGATTTTTTGGTGCTATTTTGAACCCCCGTAAGTGATATTTTCCTGGCATCTACTAACGTGCGTAGCATTTTTGGGGTGCTATTTTGAACCCCCGTAAGTGATGCTTTCCTGGCATCTACTGACATCTATACTGTGTTGGTCTGCACACATGATGGCATTTTTCTATGCACATCACATTTTCACTTGGCAGCCCAAGGGGGAGGGGGGATAGGAGGGTTAAACCGCCTAGATCCGCCCCTGCAACATCTTTGGTCTTGTTCTTCTCGATATTGATTTACTGGTCAAGGTACATAATTTGCTGGTCTTTTAGAATCACCAGATTTCAGAGGATTCACACTTTTCACAACGAAAAACTTCTGCATATTTCAGTCTTTGCGTGATCGTCTCCAGCTCCAGCAGATATTGGGCGTCAGCGTGCAAACCTGTACTACCGGCGCAGTATAGCCACTGCTGACGGCCGCACAATATAGTGCGAGCTTCCGTTTTTTATATCGGTAATACTCATAGAGATGGGAGAGATAGCGCCATCTAAGTTCCATTTCATTGGTTTAAGGTTTGAAAATTGATACTCAATATTGTGTTAAAGTTATATCAGAAAAGATAATTTTTATTTTATAATTCCACGGGGGCGATTTTTAATTTTGCAATCGCCCCCGTGAGCAACCTGACGGGAGCGATTATGGAGCTCCCGGGGGCGAATCGCCCAGCGCCCCCGTGTATTTTGAGCGTTGGCCGTAGGGTACACGTATGGAACCCTTGAGCACTGCAAGAAGCCTGTAAAGATTTGTCACGAGAGGTTGCATTATGACCCCCTCCCCCCTAAGATCTCGGCTATGGTTGGCTGTACGAAGATGAAAATTGATACACATATTGAATAATACTTTTTCAATATTTTGCTTCATTAAAAAAAAAATTATTTATTTGTTTAACAAATTACATAATATTATACAAATATACACTGTCTTGAGAGGTTCTGGTTAGAACTATTGGCAAGAGATGACTTCAATAGTACTTTTGGAATCACTGAGTACCAATAGTTTTAACCAGTACCTCAAAAAAAGGCAGGGTATATTTGTTTTATATCCTACATCAAAAATGTATAATCAAGCAAAATAAGTCAAAAATTTATAATCAAGCAAAAAAAGTCACCTTTAATATTTGCTCGGTTGCTCCTGCCTTGAGGTCTCCAACTGGTTTTCCACTGAATCCAAAAATTCCAAATCATCTCACTCTAAGTCTAACGCTAACAAGTTCCAACGTCAACGATTAACATATTTACAGTGTTTCAAACGTTTAACAAACAATGTTTCAAACATATATACATCCTTCCATGTTTCATCTGGTCTACTTGTTGTAAAAATTCACCACACAGCTATTAAAATGAAACTGTTGTGGGTGAAGATTCTGCTGGTTCATGTCAATGTTCATAGTTCCAAACATCCTGTCTTGCTGTTGTTGTGGTTGTGGAAGTTGGGCTGGTGGGATCACTTGCAAGGGAAGGGCATCCATAACGCGTAGAAGCTGACTATCTGTGAAGTCAAAGATGTCTGGATCATCGTCATTGTCAATGTTTTCTATCTCATCTAGATTAGAGGTTGACGCTGTTGCTGTTGATTTTGATGGTTGATCTAGATCTGGATGAATTCTAGAAAGAGTTTCTGACATTTCACGCTCCTTTAGCTCACTAGTACGAACATAGTTTTTGATTGATGTTTCGGAGTGGTGGCCTGAAACGGACATGATATCTCTCGATGCATGCCCTGCATGATCAAGCAAAGTAATACTTGTTGCACGCAAGGAGTGGTTGGTGTAGTGCTTTGTGCAATCAGCGGCTTTACAAACGTTCTTGGTCATTTGAGAAAGGGTCCACTTCCCAACAGGGGAATTCGCATACCACACATCTTTTTCACCGACTCTCTGCTTTGGCCTCTGCCATATCCATTCACACTGAGGATTCAGTTTCGACAAGTACTTTTTCATGTTCATGACAGGGCACCTGGGGTTTCCTGGGAGTGCATGCATTTGTCCACCCTGACTTTGGTCCTCATCATCTTGATGGTTTTTAGTGTGCATATCTCTGACGGTGTAATATTCCTTGCCACCTTCCAAATGGAGAACAAAATCGGTCGGTTTCATGTCACACACATTTTCCATGCCACGGTTTGCAAAGTAAATCATTATGTCCAGATACACTTTCTTTTGTAGACCTTCAGCTGTGTCTAAATTTAGACTGGCTTGGATACGTGCCATATCATCGTCACTGATGGAGGGATGATGTTTCACATTTGCCTTCCCACTGGCTGGTCTTCAGTTTTAAAAGAACAGCCTTAAAAGTCTGATTTGAACGAGTAAATTCCTTACCCTTTACAATGTCTAGTCCTCTAGTGTTCAAGAAATGACGCTGTAGTGCAAATCGTATTGCTTGCATGGACTTCTTGCTATAGAGTTCCCCTTTCTTGTTCCTTGCACCGGCGTAGAACTGCGACAGAAGTAGATCAAGCCCTTCACCATCAATATCATCCAAACTCGCCTCCACCTCCTTGCAAAATTCGCCAAACACTGACATTCCATACTTAATTTGTTTCTTTATGTTGTCGCTGTCCATAGAATAAATAAAATCATTCAGATCTTCTTCTTTGACATTGTCAAATCTCTGATTTGCGGAGGCCGTCATCTTTGCAGATGATCATAACAACAACAAAACTTGCACAAATTCAAGACCGAAAGCTGGTGCTATACAGATAATGCAGTAGATACTGTGACTCGAGCGTAATTTTTACATCCTGAGTGCCGTGACACCGCGGGAGTTGCTGACTGCAGGCATTTGAAATCTTGTTCGCTCGCTGAATTTTCAACAACAAAAAATCAACTCCCAAATAGTACTTCTACTCCCCAATAGTACTCTCATATAGTACCTTTTAAGAGCAACCTTAAAATAGTTGGAATATTTCTGGTCATGTGATGAGCTCTCAACCAACCAAAAACTAATACATTTTTGATGCAGGATATAATACACAATATGTAATAAAAACATACCTATTTCAGTTTTATAGTGTAAATTGGTTGGAAAATTATTTGTTTTATGTAGTTTTGAAAATTTTAAACGCTCCAACAGATGAACTACATGGTTTGTTTGTAATTAAAATTAAGTAAAATTCCTTAATTGTCATGAATATGCAAATTAGCCCATGATAAAGGATGAAACGTTATACTATTTCTTGTGAATGATATAGCACCAGCTCAACTATTTCATATCTTGTTTTTCATATTTTATGTTTTCTTTTGTTGGATGAACCCACCATTGATTCTTCTTTAGTCTAAAACACACTTGCAAATAGAGAAAATTGCACATTTTGATTGACATGTGACCAATAATTGTAATTTGCACAGTTGGTATCAAAATGTGTGAGAGACTTGAAAGAAAATATAAAGTAATTCAAGTGGTAAAGACGGAGCACGAAAAACTCTAGGGGGGGGGGGCATTATGGCCCCACTGCCTGATTAGGGTTAAACCAATAAACAGTTTCAACCAAACAAGGCTCAGGTATGTGAGAGCATGAAAGTATTAAATGAAAAGAGTTTAGGTTCGTGAGGCCAGATGTTAACCCTTACTGTACTGGGCTATTTCGAGCACTCTCTGACTGGGGGGGGGGGGGGGGGGGGGGAGGGCCTGGGAGGCCCCCCCCCCCCCCTATGATCTCGGCCGTCGAATGTCCGATGAACGCGAAAATGTGCACGTTTGTAGATATTTACGTAAGGAACAAGATGGTATAATTAGTTTTTTCCTAATATGCAAATTGTTGTCGTTATGGCCTAATGAATTATGCAAAATGCAAATTTTATGCATTTTACAGAAAACTCTACATATTTGTCCGTAGACTTGTAAAGAATCTTGAAAATGTATTGAATAAATGTTTCCTTCATCTCAAATTCATGAGGTCTCATTATTTGTATGATATTTGAAAATGCATAGGTTAATTTGCATAAATTATGAATACGCATTCATGAATATCAAATCTGGAAATATATATAGGGAACTAGAATCTTTACAAAAATTGTCAGACTCCACTTTTTGAATGTTGAAACTCATTATTCATATGAAACTTCTTTTCTAACACAAAATAGTTATTTGATGTAATTAGTAATGATAATTTATGCAAATTTGATGCGATTTTCAACTATTTATTTTCTTATGTATTTTATTGTTTTTTATTTCTTATTATATCTATTGTTTTATTTCTAATGTATTCTTTTGTTCTGAAATACATCAAGTTACTTTGAGAAACATATAAAAGCAATTTGATATCAATTCATATCTTCACATTTCTGCTTGTACATGAATATATGCAATTATAGCACTTTTTTGATGACATGCGCATACTAATTGTTATGTAACACCTTACAGGTATATCCGATTTCGACGAAAATGGTATCAAGATGTGCGTAAGACTTGAGGGAAAAAAGTCATGAAACGACAACTCAAAATTCCAAGCAGTTGCGGCGCAATCTCCGAAAATGTCGAGGGGTAGGGGGCTCCCAGGCCCCCCCCCCCCCCCCAGTACAGTAAGGGTTAAAGGTCACAGGATCATTGATCATTGAACATACATGTAGGGGGAGTCATATCAGAGATGCAGTCACATTCATCTTGCTTATTCTGCATTGTGTACATTACATATGGGTAAATGTCTATTTTGGCTGTGCATAGTGCAATCATTCTCGATGCTGCACAGTAACCAATGGTTAAATTCTATAAATTTAGTATCAAAGATGCACAAGTTCTAGGCTAGTAAGTCAGGACAGATCTTGGAAATAAATTATTCTCAAACACTTTGCATACAGGAAAGTAGGCAGCTCCCACCAACCCAAGCCATTTTAGGGTTGAATCATGAAAGTTATTCTCTTCTGTTCTCTGTTGTTCTCTGATCCCCTGATATAGTTTGAGAAAAAGTATAAAGATTTGTCTAACAGCTAGTTGATTTTTCTTTACTTTTCGTTGATACCGTATTTTACTACTACTGCTATAGTGGATACTACTACCAGTACTAATGTAAATCTCTTGCACAAAATTTGTCTTAATCTAGCTTTTTTTAATTCTCCATACTTCTTTTTTTTCTTCTTATTTTCATTTTGTTTAAGGGATGTAACTGTAGCTGTTGAGTGTGTATTCCCCAAGAAACTATACAATATGCCAGAATGAAATAGATCCACTTACTTGAAACTGATACAAGGTTTACAAGCAATGTTGCTATTATATGTTACAGGGTTGTTTTCCTCAACTAAGGAAGGGAAACTTCAGGTTCAATGGAGTTGCTCAAGATGACTTGAACTCATTTCTTCACACCCTCACATGTTGGCTAAGGTCAGTACAGTATATGTGATAACAAAAAAATAATAAAATTCAGGTAACAGCATGAATACTTTTCATGAATAGTGCGATATATAAACGATATAATGAGCCTCTAATGGAATACTAAGAAAAGCTACAATGCTGATACCTCTTCAGGGAGCATGTGATAAAGTGATACTGTTTACCTTTTTAAAAAAAATGAATATTTCTTGTCTTACAGTACTGAATATTCAGTAACAGCTTTATTGAACAAATTCCCTACTGTAAAGTGGAATCAGTCAACCTAAAATTTGTTGAATTTTTGTGTTCTTTGTATATATATGTCTTTTTTTTTTGAGGGGGGGGGGGGGGGGGGGCTATAGTCTCTTATCTTTCTTTCTTTTTTTCTTCATTCACTGATCAAAAGTTTCTTGAGACTAGTACTTTCAATAAGACCAATAGTAAATATTTCTCATCTTGCAAACTGATAGTAACGGTAAGAAAAAATCTGTTTCCTTTATAGCTCAGCTGACTTGGACAGCTCAAACAACTCAGACAACTCAGCTGACTTGGGCAGCTCAAACAACTTGGACAACTCAGCTGATGCCAACAGCAGTGTTACCCTAGACACCCTACCAAGGGGGTTAGGTGCCAATATTCCAGTCCTGCAAGAGTCTCAGAACAATGTCATTGTGGGGCAACCTGTACAACCGCCATGTACATTGAGGACTCAGTCTGGTTTTGGGCCAGTCTATTCAGAGAATAATACACTACCTTTGAATGCTGAGCCTAGTCAGCCCCGATTTATGCCTTCCAATCTCCAATCAGGCATGTTTGCTGGGTACCACACCCCTGCTCCATATGAGCCATTCAGTGGTTATTATTGCAGTCCTGAGTATAGAGAGGCTTACTACAATCCTACCTACCATCCCACTATGTCAAGTTCTGCTCCATCTCCTAACCTTCCAGTCTCAAGGCATGATCAACCTACCATGTCCACAGGGTATCTTTCACCAACACAGTATCAACCACCGGTTCATGAGAGCACAGGTGCTACACGTACCATCATGCCTTGGTCAAGTCAGGATCACTACACTCGATCGTCCCATGTGTCTCCATCCTGCTCTGCTCTGTTGTGTAACCCTCCAGTCTCTGGATATCATCAACCTGCCATGTCGAGATGGCACATTTCAGATGCACCATTTCAACCAATGATTGTAGAGCGGTCAGGATCTAGCCAACCTCAGCCTAGTCAAAATTACTCCACATCAGGATTCCATTCAGCTTCCCATACTCCAAGTAGACCAGGTTCTTCCAGTCAGGTATCACATTCCACCAACCTTTCGTCCCCAATCCAAAGTACAAGCAGTACTGGTAGGGATGACCCTCAACAGCGACCCATGGGTGATGTACACTACCCAAGTTGGACATTACCTTTATCAGACCACCCTCAACAGCAACCCATGGGTGATATACACTACCCAAGTTGGACATTACCTTTATCAGACCACCCTCAACAGCAACCCATGGGTGATGTACACTACCCAAGTTGGATATTACCTTTATCAGACCACCCTCAACAGCAACCCATGGGTGATGTACACTACCAAAGTTGGACATTACCTTTATCAGACCACCCTCAACAGCATGGTGGCAGTACAACAGATACTCTATGTCAATTCTCTCAGACACACAGAGAAGGTAGCAGCAGCAGTCAGAGTAGGCCTTTCAAGAGGCAAGCTCCTTCTTCTCAGTCAAGAGTTCCACGGGATGATCCTGAAATTCCAGAGAAGCAATCAAAGTATGAAGTCTAGTTGCTATGGTATCGGTAGAGTAAGACAGTGTCCCAGTGGTAACACTTTATCTTGTATATGATGCAGGGCTCCACACTGACTCTTTTTTTAGGAAAAGAGGTTGAGATTTAACTTTTTACAGTCTGTATGCATATAAGCCCTAAGAAAAACGTTGCTATTCTGGGGTTAGGACCTAGATGTTGGGTACTGTCAGTTCCAAGCCCTGGAGTGAAAGCAAACATTTTGGGTAAAAGGGGATAACTTTCGGCAATGTTCGCAAACATTTAAATATTTGTAAAAAGGCAGTCTTCTAGTGTTGGTGTATACATTTTACGAGAAAGAGAACATAATATTGTCACAATGTTCAAAAACATGTGAAAGGCCTATGTATAAAATTATGCAAAACTAGGATACGTTTTGTGAATGTGTACTCAATAAGCCCAAAACAGAGTTGCATCAAGAGCCCATTGTGTACCTGTTGTATGCAGAAAGGGGCCATGTTGTGTGGAAAACGATTTTGAAAATACTCCAAATAGGATTAATTTTTGACTCGGCTATGTTAATGTATTATGCCTGTGTATACCTAGATGTTGGGTACTGTCCATGTGTCCTGGCTAGCCTGTCAGTTCCAAGCCCTGGAGTGAAAGCAAACATTTTGGGTAAAAGGGGATAACTTTCGGCAATGTTCGCAAACATTTAAATATTTGTAAAAAGGCAGTCTTCTAGTGTTGGTGTATACATTTTACGAGAAAGAGAACATAATATTGTCACAATGTTCAAAAACATGTGAAAGGCCTATGTATAAAATTATGCAAAACTAGGATACGTTTTGTGAATGTGTACTCAATAAGCCCAAAACAGAGTTGCATCAAGAGCCCATTGTGTACCTGTTGTATGCAGAAAGGGGCCATGTTGTGTGGAAAACGATTTTGAAAATACTCCAAATAGGATTAATTTTTGACTCGGCTATGTTAATGTATTATGCCTGTGTATAAAATGTGACAACAATTATAATAACGATGGCTTCTGATATATTACACATGCCATCATACCATAACACTCAAACATTATTACAATGGTCCTAGGCGGCCGAATATGTAGCGCTTTGGTATATCGGGTGCCCATTTGTACCTGGGTGGAGAGTGGCAAATGTGGATTAATGCCTTGTCAAGGATGTTTCACTATTTTGTTTTAGGTGATTTGTATGCAATGTATGAAGTTCCACTCAATTTTCACAAAGTGAGTTATGAGGTTATGTATATAATATTTCAAATTATCTCATCAAAATATCACTGTATTTGTCAATGTCATTGCACATATGTTCAATAAAAATATAATCAAGTAGAATATGAATTAACTTGTGAATTAATTACCAGAAATGGCCCAGATTTTAAGAGCCATGTTGCTCTAGTTATCATGTCAGCAAACTTGATAGAACTCGGTATACTTGAGAACTAGCTTTGTCTGGTAAGGGTGTAATGTCATAGGCCTGACTTATCAGTGTAACAATTTATCTGACGTTGATTGTTGTTTTAAATTTAGAAATACATACAGTTCTAGATTTTAAAATCCATTTGAGGAAATATTTTTCCAGGCTGCTATAATATTAAGATACTGTCTCTTTTGTCAAAGCAACATGCCTGAGTTATCAGTGTAATATTTAATTTTAAATGGATTATTGTTTGTACATGTTTAACTACATTAACCAGTCCTACTATTTTCCTTGATTTTCTTTACATCACTCCAGTGTATATATAAATATGCTGCATCATTTTTAAGGTACATGTTTATTCTAATTGTATTCAGTACTGGATTTCAATAATGTTGATGTTACGTATTCCAGGCTTTTCTTCACATTATTCCATTATGATTATGCGTTGGTATCATACATGTATATTTGGAACTTGTATATGTTTGCCATACTTGCTTTGTAAATAAGTTTTATGTTTTAATAAGTTTGCATTCCTGAATGGCGAATAAGATAAAAACGTAAGCAGTACTCTGTTACCTTGCCTTTCGATCACCATCCGCTTCTGATCAAGTGATATCATTTTTATAATCCAATCTGATTTTCATAATAGACAATGCGAATAGCTCAGATCTGTGAGTTTATTCTGAATTATGTCATGCTAAATGATGTACTAAGCAGGTCTTTCTATGTATATTTAATGATCATGAACTACTGAAATTAAGTTTGCTGTGCCTTAGATTTTCAACACTTTGATGTACCAAGGAGACAAAAGAACTTGCACATTTTAGTTTGATGATGGTGTAGTTCGTGAGTATCCTATAAGCTGAAATGGTGTCACGTGACACTCAATTATTCTCAAGAGCCAGTACTGCTCCGTACCAATCTGTTCACCAATATCCTGTTTCAAACTTGTCATTTAGTTTGTATTAAGGTAGATATAGAATATAAATTAACCTTCTGACGGAACGTAAGTGGAGGAAGAAAAGTGAGTATCCTATAAGCTTAAATGGTGTCACGTGACACTCAACATTTTGTTACATTTCCACGACCGTGCAATATAACAACCTTTTTTGTATGTTATAATGCGTGCAAAAGAGAATTAGACTGTGCACATCTCTTCTAGTTCTCTTTGCCTACCCATTGTTTGCATTGTCTTAACTGCACGCACCTGACGCAAAGGCAACCTGAAAGTAATCAAGAGGGCATGACTCCAAAGGTTCGCAAATACCCACAATTTCATATAACAAATATTACATGCATTAAATTGTTCAGAGTAATCATCTATTCATCTCCAAATTCAGAATTCCCCTCGTGCCGTTATATCTCATCCTCAGCCTATGGCCTCAGTAAAATTTAACATCACTGAGGAAATTCTGGATTTTTGGGTTCATTATGCAGGTGCCTATATTCTGAAGTGAGGGAAGCTGATGTAAAGCATATTCTTTTTATATGTAAAATACAACTGTATGCATGTACATACAAGCATATATTCAACTTATAAAACGTTCATCACATCTAGTTAGGGGATGTTTTTAATCTATTTAATTTAATTTATATATACCCCTATAATATATACTGTATTGATGAATTTAAGCTTCATAAGACTTCAATTTATTCGAGTGCGAAAGTTTGAATAAATCTGAAAATCAAATGAAATATAATTTATCTTGTGATTATTTGGAAAATACGAGCAGCAAAGTATGGATAAAAGAAGGAGAGATGAAAGAGAAAATGAGATACGAAATAGGTGTGAACATGAAGGAAATATATATTTTATTGAATTAACCCCTTATGAATTTCTGATTTTTTTGTGTGTAGATTTGTATTTCTCTCGGTCTCTCGATCTCTCTCTCACATTACTTGTTTGTTTATGCTTGTTATTCTATTTTGTTTGGTCAATGTAGTATTTATTTCTTGTTATTTAATGTTATTTCCATTCCAGTCATATCAAAAAATGATGTGAGAGTTGAAAGAATAATTGAGTAATCAATAACAAGATAGAAGAAGCTAAATCAAGGGGTATCCCTGTTCATCAATAAAGAGAGCGATGGAGAGATACAGATAGAACGAGAGAGAGATATAGATATATATATATAGAGAGAGAGAGAGAGAGAGAGAGAGAGAGAGAGAGAAAGGGAGAAGAAAGAGAGAGAGGAAAAACTAGAGAGAGAGATAGAGAGAGAAATACAGAGATGGAGAGAAAAAGAGATGTGAAATGAAAGGATTATAAGGTGAATTAAATTTAGCCTATTCAATTATTCTCAATTGCTGTAAAACAGTAATTTCCCTTACCTCCTCTCTCATTCAATTTTTTTACTTCACTATTCAATATCTCTCATCTTTTATTCAGTACACAATATACAAGTTAGACAGGACAATAAGATTATGCAAATTATAAATATATTGTTATTCCATACAATTACAACCCATACATTCAATTCAGCTTTGTAGCACACAGATAGATCACAGCATGGATGAATACAAATCAGCAAAGATTATCTTTCAAAAATAAATAAATAAATGAACAATATCTGTCTATCGTAGCATAAGACAATGAAACAAAACGTCAATGAAACCTTCCACATTACATACACCAATGCTGAAATGTTTGAACAGGAAAACGCATGGCAAAAACATGACTCCCACACCCCACACCCCTCCCTTTTGGTACCTCATGGATACATGTTGTTGTTGTTGTTGTTGATTAGTGTTTTATGGCAACCAGCCAATTTTACTATTATTACTAACAATTAAAAAAAAAAAAAATTAACAAAAATATGATTATGTTTTTGTTAAAAATAGCATCATGTCAGTTAAAATTGGCACCGTCCTGACTTGTTAAAAAAAAAAAAAAAAAAAATTTTCGTTTAAATATAAAATAATATCATGCCAGGTTACCGAGTCCTGTCGATTCTAAATTGGCACCATCCTGACTTTCAAGTTTGCCTTTTATAGAACTTAAACTTACTGTACATGCTGATAAAGCTTTACTCCATGGGAGAGCAGAAATCATGCTGCCCCCGTCTTTACGTAGCTGGAAGCATGTGTCCCTTGACAGACGTTAGAAACGGTATGTATCTGCAGCTCTGTGGTCCATGATGTACGTACTCGCGAGTTATTACATCGCCCTCTACGATCAAGTCATCTCGATCCCTCTGTTGTTATTCCATGTGGGCTAGTGGTTAGGATTTGGCGCTCTCACCGCCGCGGCGCACCGCGGCCCGGTTTCGATTCCCGGTGTGGGGAACATGCAAGACGACTCTTTTCATATTCTTGTTCTTTGAAACTTAAAGCTGAATACTCTGGGCTGACACATCGCAAAAATGAATAAGGCAAAATACAGCCTTATTATTATATAGGAGTAGGAATTTGGTGTGGAATAGGAGTTAGTTGTTGTCATTATTGTTATTATTAACATTATTATCATTATAGGATGAGAAAGACAGAGAGAGATAGAGATAGATCTACATAAATTAAGTTTACGTTATAACTATTCGGATTATCATGATAAGGCCTAAAAAAAGAATGCTGTATTGCCCTGTATAGGTGCCAAAACATGGGTCGGTTGGTCGGAAATTTTTTTTTCTTCTCCTCCCCCCCCCCCCCCCCTTTTCTACTCTCTCTTTGGGCTGATATTTTTCAGTTTTGAACGCTGTAAAACATATTTTTTCCTAAAAAACGGTTGAAAACAAAAAGAAGTTTTAAAAAGCCGACTGTAGATTTCAACATTTTGGGGTCGGTCGCAAAGTGCAATACAACATTTTGTTAAGGCCTAATGCTGTCTACGGGGACGGGAGAAATAGAGGGATAAAGAGAGTGAAAGGGAGAGAGTGTGCGCGGGAAGTTGGAGAGAGAGGGGTGAGAGGATCAGGGAGAGATATATGGAGAGAGAGAGAGAGAGAGAGAGAGAAAGAGAGGGTGGGAGGGGGAGTAGGGAGAAATATAATTATAAGAGAAAGAAAGGGTGATATAGATAGATGTGGCAAAAAAGAGAGAAAAATGAGGGGAGGAGAGAGAGAAGGTGAGAGAGCGTTAGAGAGAGAGAGAGAAAGAGAGAGAGACGGAAAGCGAGAGAGAGAAAGAGAGAGGGAGGGAGAGAGAGAGAGAGAGAGAGAGGGAGAGGGGAGGACGGTCAAGACAACTCACACAATGGCTCTTTGATAGGCAACCCCGTTAATAAAGTATAGGGTTGTTATAAGTTAATGTCATGATTAGTTAGTTTGTATAATGTTTTTACCATCGCTGTTGAAAGGTTAAACCTTCCTTCCCAGATGTGCATGATACACTTTGTTGTTGATGCTAGTTTTCTTGCGGTGTTCCGTACCTGAAGGCGTGTTCTATTTGTTTGTTATTGTTGGTGCTGCTTCTGCTTCTTCTGATGATTTTGTTATTAATGTTATTTCGAAGCTTCCGGGTCGCTGGACAACAAATTAAATAGAATGCAACAAAAAAATCTTAAAGTGACTCGATAACATTATCTAACGTTGATGAAAAAAAAAAAAACGTAATTTTTGTATGAAATATTACTTATTATATTCCTTCTACTGTACTAACCCTCTAACATGCAAAAAAATCCCGAAAAAATGCTTAGGCCTCAAAGATATTTATGGTTTTCTTTGGAGGTATCACTGTGTGACACCCTCTAACAGTATATTCTCCCAACTATTTTTTAATTTCCCCAATCGTTTTTTAATGAAAGAAAATACATATAAAGACGGCCTTTACAAAATCTGTCAACACTTAAATGTCTGGAATGGTATAAAGAGCCAATTCATTGCTTTGTGACGATTTACATTCAACTAAAATGTAATTAAATTGTAATAATATAGTTGGGAGAATTAAGGAATCGATCAGATAAGTTCTTACCAAGTTTTATCATTAATAATGGTCTGTCTTCACTCGAACTTTCAAATTATCATTTATTGTACATTTAGTATTGAAGTCACTACCTAAGCACTATTTTCTCTCATCTGAACTATGTAACCAATTGTCTTATTATTTTGATAGATAAAGGATCAAATAGTGTTGCACGTGTAGTGCAATGGAGTATAATTCTATGTTTGGTAAAATATCCGTTAGACTCTGGCTTTGAAGTGTACATCTAGCCATTGAATAACTTGAACCATGTAACAACATACTTGCCCCAAGCCCTTCCTATTTTCTAAGATGATTTGGCGAAAAAAGACGGAAGTTGTGGTGACATTTGAAGTCAGTCTAGTGCATTTCCTCAAGTAACTGGTAAAACAATAAAATGGTGATATTAATCTGATACTTATCGGATATAAGATATACATGTAAAGCACATAATTCAGGAAAGGCTGGACACACTATTTAGGTTCTGAAGTGCTCTACAAATGCAAACTTTCACCGATGAAAACAATGAAATATTTTTCGCTTGGTCGCTTTGATCCCTCCCATATTAGTAGTTTGAACTTTACGATATCTTGTAATGGATTCTTTTCTATATGACAAATGCTGTGCAATGTAAACTCCTAATAGGACCTATTGCAGGTTCAGCAATTCCGAGGGGACAGGGGACCCTCTCCTTGGAATATTACAGGGGTCGTCCCCGGAATTTTAGAAAAACCGAGCTTTTTCTCTTCTAGATGGTTAAATGTTAACTGTAAGAAAGATTGTGGATATTATAGGATCAGATTACAATTCCCTGTGTACAGTAGGTTCGCGGGTGCACCATGTGAGAGAGAGAGAGGGTCGAGAAGTCCTGAAAAGGACTCTGACTCGGTAATCTTTCTTCTCCACTTTCTTCTCCACTCCTGACGACGGATAGTCAACCTGTTCGAAACGTCGAGCCACTCATCCTCTCCAAGCGCTATAGTTCTCCTTAGAACTATATGCTAAGAAAGATAACAACAGTCCTTTTCAGGACTGCACACCCCCAAGAAAGATTACCGAGTCAGAGTCCTTTTCAGGACTCCTCGACCCTCTCTCTCTCTCTCTCTCTTACATGGTGCACCTGCAAACCTACTGTATATCTACATCACCATGCAAGCCGACACCTACAAGCAGCATCTAATTCCTTGTGTGGTTAAACGTGCTCTAAAAAGCCAAATTTCAAACCGCAAATAAAATGCAACCCTTCCTTATTTTTTCCCACCAAGAAAAATACGGACAAGAAACAAGGAGTTCATTTGACTTGGCCGTATGATTGAGCTTTGCCATAGCCACTTCCTTCCTAAGTTTCCGTTTAATGATATCATAACATACAGCGTTAATAGGGGCGTAGACACAATCTTCAGGAAGGAGTGGGGGGGGGGGGGCGGCGCATATCGACTAGAAGTATATACTGCAGAATTAAAGGGCAAATTCAGCCATTGTATAATTTCATTTGTATGAAAGCCAAACAAAACAAAACAATGATGAGAAACAAAAGGGCGAAAGTTTGGAATAAATCGGACAAACAACTATACAATTTCGAATGTTTGTTGTTTGAGATCATTCACTAAATCTTTGAGAATCTCAAATTTGTAATTTGGTCAGTGGATTAAATTGTGACGTAGTCTTTGTCAGCTCTCCCGTTTACCGTTTACAAAAAAATAATTCATTTCTATTTTTCTCCTGAGTGCCTTCTCCCTTGGGGTACTATTCAACTTATACGTCTTATGGATAGCATATCATTGTAGGTCCTCTGAAAAGAAAAGAAACTCCTGAAAAATTAACATTTTTAGTCATTTCGTGTCTGATACAGATGGCACTACGCCACAGTGACGACACCCCAATTCAACTAATTTCATGTACGTATAATTATTTCAAAAATTCATAACATTCTTATCGCATGTCCGATTTCTGTGGAACTGCTTTTCTGATTTTGTTCTAATTTGTTTTAGCATCACACTTAATTTGTATATAATTCAGTTAGTGGGCATTTATAATTGTGTCATGATCGACGCCTTTATGCATACTAAGTTTGGTGACAAACACAAAGTCTGCTATAAACACCACTCCAGGGAAATGTTCTACTTTTGGTACACTATCAATTTATGCATAAAATGATTAAATAGTGCTATTGCCGATACACCACTATCACGTGAAAAAGGGAGATTAAAACAGAGAGAGAGAGAGAGAGAGGGAGAGATGGAGAAGAGAAGGGGGGGGGGGTAGGTTCCAGTAAAAGAAATGGAAACATTCGAAGTACATGCATTTTGCCGACTGGTAATGCATGTGACGTAAATTACCTTGTCATTTTTCTGGTTTTATGCCAGGAAGCCTCCTGAGTTTACGTCTTTTGTTTTTTCCCAATGAAATCATAAACATTTCATCGCGAATTAAAGACTCTTTTGCGAGGGAGAGCATTCAGCATTGATCACGTTTTATTCATTAAGAATGAATATTTAACGGGGTCGTATCAACTATACTCTTAAAAGTCAACCTAAGACACTTTCACTATACTTTTGCGTCACTCATTGAATGTTTGAACATTAAAATGACGTGTTACGTAGTCCAAAAGTGATTGTATTGTATGTACATAAGAAGATTAAAATTGCCCTCGAGTTGATTTGTCGAGAGTAGTTGCGATCTTGTTATTGGCCCTTTCTGTCGCCAGGGCCATGTGCCCCCTCCCAATCCCCACCCTCTCCCTGAGCAACCGAAGGGCGAGGAGAAGGGGGAAGGGAAACTCAACAAGTGAGAGAGAGAGAGAGAGAGAGAGAGAGACAAACAAGATATACAAGGGAGAGATAAAGAATTAAAAGGGAGAGGGGTAAACGGAATGTACCCCCTCCTTCCCCCCCCCCCCCCCGCTCCATGATGAGTACCACCTCAACAGATGCGTTCTCACTGTCTGTTTTCACAATCTTTCACATCCAGATTTAATCTTTTACCTTAAAAGCGACAACACGCGCTCACATGTGGAGGTGTGTGGGTGCAAATACCCACCAGAGAGCAAACAAGAAACGGTTGACTCGCAAAACAAATATAAAAAAATCGTGTGGATTTTCACCTCTTTAGGTAAATCAAGGCTCCGGCATTGTCACATTTGTTTCTTTGCTCTAAAGATTTATTGACTCGCGAAACGAGAATAAACCATGATTGTCGAGGAGAGCGAAAAAAATGTGAAAAACTATTATGAACAGCACGACTCGCTAAGTCAATTCCGGATTTCTTTACATATTATTTTATTTGCTTTAACGCATTTGGAGTGATAGGCTTCGCTGCATTTGTGTGGCACCTGAGAAGAAAGGGCTCTATGATATCATTGTACATATCTTAATATTTGAATTTATTCACCATGCTACTATGCAGAGTTCAGTCTACGGATGAATATCTGTTGCCTCATATTGGTATACGCCTTGCACTAAAGAGCGAGCGACAGAAAGAGATAGAGAGAGATAGACGAAGAGAGAAAGAGACAGGGAGAGGGAGTTCAGATCGAGAGACAGGAGAGAGAGAGAGAGAGGGTGGGGGTGGGGGAGAGATCGAGATACCAGAGAGATTAATAATGACATGTAATGCCTGAAAGAGAGAGAGAGAGAGAGAGGGAGAGAGAGAGAGCATTATAAACGTGCATACACTGATAAGAGTAGACTAAATTAATTGAATACCATTTTGAATTAATATTTTCCACTGGAGCTATAGCTATAGCTTTCCGTCACCTGATGAATCTCTTGTTTTCATGAATAGTCGAGCCAATAAACCTAACAATCATATACGTACAGGTGTATTTATCGATTATTGGAGAGTTGAGAGCATAAGCTGAATGCCCCGAGGCCAGATCTTTTTGTTAATGACACGGTTCTGGTCGTAGCTGACTGGTTCACGCACGACCTTCGCGGAAGATTACGGATAAACATTGGTGCGCGGGCGTTAGAAGCGAATTTGGTGTCGAAGTTAGAGCAAGAAGTTGACACTCATTAGAGTGCACGCAACACCAGGAAGGACATGAAACATTGTTAATCTGCCCTCTTCGGGTATTATCTAGCCTAACTTAATTTAGTATCACTCTGTTAGCTGTTGTGACGTGCGGTAGATTTGTTTCATTCGCAGTCGTCTTTGGAAAGTTGGTGTGTCGGATTTGTTGTTTGGTTCCCGCTAAGTTGAGGCAGAGATTATCTTCTTCCATCGGTACCGCGTCGGAGAACAACCGGTAGAAGCATGGGAGGATGTATGAGCAGAGACCAGGGGATGGGAAGTAAGTATATAGCGTCGATCCACAATGACATTCCTAGACGTTTACGGTAGTATTTATTTTTGAAAATGATTTATTTGCATACTTCCTATATGTTCAGAGTGCAATCAATTGAAATACCCCCTTGAGTCGGCCTTGAGTGTCGTATCTGGACTATGTACCATACATTATAGATTACAATATGTTTTGTGTATTAATGCACGTACATATGTATGTCTTTATTTTATTTAAAAATTATGATACGATATGATTTACAAGAAAAATTCAGGAATGTACTAATATAGCTTATCCAAACAAATTCCCTGTCCTCTCGAAAAACATGAGATTAATATAGTAACTGAAGCAATTGTCCCTTTGGACCCCCACCCCGTACCCATTCCCTCCTTCTCTTTCTCTGCCCTCCCCCTCCCTCTGTGTGTCTGTCTCTCTCCCCCACTCTCATAGAGCTTTGATATCCAGCCTTCACTGGCATCACAAAAAAATTCCCTGTCCTCTCGAAAATATGAGATTAATATTATAACTTAAGTTAATTGTCCCTTTGAACCCCCACCCCCGTTTCCATTCCTTTCCTCTCTTCCCCCCCCCCCCCCTTTCTCTCTATTTCTTTCTATGTTCCTCTCTGTCCGTCTCTAAAAATATAGCACTGATATAGGTTATACAACTAGATTTGTAATACTTGTTTGGTACAAGTATAGGTGGGCTGGTCCAGCTAAAATTTTAGACAAAATGAAGGGCACATTTGAGATAGTTAATTGTCTCAGCTACATCATACTCAAAGTTCAGCGTAAACGAAGCTAAAACGACGGAGATATTGCTCGCGAAAGACGGGAATGTAGAATCCAGTTTTGAGAAAAAGTCATGTCCCATAGAGAATACACGCAAAATGTGAAAAATTGACATGCCTCCTTTAATCGCAAAAAATACGCCATGTTGACTATGCCAAAATGAAGGATCGTAGTCACTTTATTTGTAGAGAATTGTCTCAGCTACAACATATACAAATTTTAAAGAAAATCGATCAATATCTACAGAGAAACAATCAATTTTCCGTAAATATGCTGACGTCATAATATGCAAATTGGAATGTTGAGTTCGGAGGCCATTATGATGACGTCATGAGTTAATTAAGGGTCAAATGAGACATGAAAAAATATCTCCGAATCATACTCTATCAAAATATGAAAACAAATTGGGGTCACCTTGCATCCTAAAGGGCTACAATGGATTTTGTATGGGCATGTTTTTGCCCATATATGCTATGTATTACAAGAGCTCGCGCGCACGGAAATTTATGTTAAACGGTCGATCATTCCGTTATTAATAGTCATAAAGAGACAAGCATGGTATCAATTTGTTCTTAAAAATATGTGGAATATTATGAAAGAAAAAAAAGGAGATTCTATGTTTTGTAATAGTTTTACGCGCGAAAACGCGCGCGCAACGCGCGCGCATGTGCGTGTGCGCGATTTTTTATCAAATGCTTAGAATGGCCTAAAACGTATGCAAAATGATTTTGAGACGATTTTGAGCATTTAAAAATTTTGCGCGCGCATTGACGCGCGGACGTACGCGCACGCGCGCGTTATTTGACCTGAAATTGACCGGACGGATATTGACCTTGATCATGGTAAATATTAATGAGAAATACCTTTTGGTTATGAAGATATGATCATGAGTTGATTTTCGTAAAATTTTACAAAATGGCGCCTAGATGACGTCATCAGTAAAGGTCAATGTTGAAAACGTTATTGTGCTTTGTACATATGCCTATACATATGTGTGCCAAATTTGAAGGCATTTAATTGAGCCATTTTCATGTTATCTTGTCCACAAAAAAGTGGTTAGAAATAAGTAAAATAAATAATAATAAATAAATAAATAAATAAAGGCAATTCTAACGAAATTATAAGGTGGTCTGTACGTTATACAGCCCACCTGATAATATACAATAATTCTCGGCAGTAGTGGTATGTCCCTTTCTCCCATTCTCCGGACCGTCTCTCCTCCCCCCCCCCCTCTTCTCCCTAATTTCCCCCCTCTCTCTCTCTATTTTCCCCATCTCTCTCTCTCTCTTTCTTTCCCATCTTCCAGACATCGTAGCACCTTGCCCCTATTTCTTCCTCTTGTCTACCATCTGTTCTCATCTGGATTTAGATCTGTTCTCATGTTGACATATCTGGAATTACTCATTCGCGAGGTATTTACGACCTGAGACCACAGTAATGTTGCCCTTTGCCCTCGGGCAACGCCGAACTTAAAGACGGCCCGAATTCACAGAGGAGGTTTGTCGACAAACCGAGGTATACCCTCCCGTGCCAAAAGTATTGCAACATAGACACACACATTACACAGGAGACAAATAATTGAAAATGAGTGCTGTTTTAATGAATATGTAGTGCATCATTTTTTATCATACTATCAGGCACATTTTATTGATATATCAATAGTCATTTTTCATGTAAGATTCACGAGTCTCTAGTATTTTGTTGGATATCCTCGCCTTCTAATGATGGCGCGCATCCTTCTTGGCATCGTCGCGTAGAGTCCTTGCAATCTTTCTTGGGTGATGCTGCCCCAGGCCCTGAAGATAGAGCGGACCAAACCTTCCCTCGTGGTTGGTCGGTCTTTGGTGTTGGCTCTCTTGATGTCATCCCACAGATTCTCTATCGGGTTAGCATCTGGTGATTGCGCCGGCCACTGCACCCTGTTGACGCCAGTTTCGTCATACCATTGGTCCATCCTGGCTGCCCTGTGTGCCGGTGCGTTGTCATCCTGGAAGACGAACGGGTGTTGCGCGTTGCCAAAGATGTTAGCAATGGATGGAAACAAGTGGGCGTCCAGAATATCTCGATATTTGGCGTTATCAATGTTCCCATCTACACAAATTTAACCACAAATTTAACGAATTTCATCATGTTGCAATACTTATGGCATGGGAGGGTATGTACGTCATATGACGCGTTTTTACGCGTTTTATACAAACCTGGTTTGTAAAAACGCGTCGAAACGCGTCATATGACGCACGAAAACCAAGGTTTGTCGACAAACCTCCTTTGTGAATTCGGGCCATTATGTTGTGTTGTTGCGCAAGAATATGATTGTAAACAGGAGAGAGAGAGAGAGAGAGAGAGAGAGGGGGAGGCAGGGAGGGAGATAGAGAGAGGGAGGGAGGGAGAGAGAGAGAGAGAAAAGAGAGAGAGAGAGAGAGAGAGAAGGGAAGGATTGAGAGTGAAAGAAAAACAATACCGAGACGCTATTCTTTTTTGTAAAGCTTTTAGAAGGTTATCGTTTTATTTTTTATCAAGAAAAACGCAATTTTCTAATGAACAATTCGGGAGTTGTATAGTAATATTAATGATACTACTACTAATAAATAATGATAACAGTCATGACGAACGCCCCCAGGGCCCCATTCCAAAAATCGTTTCACAGCGCCTGATATAAATCAATGTAACTACATGTATTCATTATTTATTTCCAAAAGAGTCGCCAAAGTAATGCTTTGTCCAATTCCTTTCATACGCTGCATACATGATTTCAGATCGCCTTTTAAGGTACATAATCATGCAAAATATCCCCTTCTGTGTTATTTACGAGGCTCCCGATAAATCGGAAGCCAAATGGAATTCATGTTTACAATTTCCAATCACAGAAGCCATAACTGCCCAAGCCATCTAGTGATCGAGGCGATAGGCATGCATGGAGATAGGTGTGCATCATCATTGTCACTCGATAGGCTGGCATAAACTTCTGCTGGTTTAATTTTTCAGTGGCATGTTCCAACGCGACAGATTTGATTCAGCGATCAGGATGTTTTTATCTTGTCTCTTGTTGTGTCTGACATGATAGGTCCATTTCCTCCAAGTTATGTGAATAACAGCTGCAATGTAGGTCAAGGGTCACACTTCAAAATAGAATAATAAATATTAATAATGACTAGTTATAGAGCTCCATATCCATTGCGCAGAAATGCTCAAAGCGCTGGGAGGATCAGGATACATGAAAATACAATGAAAATCAAGGGAAATGTTTCTGTAGCTTTCTATCTGGATCATTGTTTGGTCATATTTATTTATTTATTTATTTATTTATTTATTTATGTTTTTAATTATGATTATGATTATGATTATTATCATCATTTTTATTAATATTATCTGACAATAGGCCAAGTAAAATCGCTTCTTAGTTTCTCAACCGTATTTTACTTTTCAAATTGAGGAGAAGCTAGTTCCATAAAATTTGATATTTTTCGCGTACGAACAGAAAAATGCTACAGCCTACTGGGTCAATTTTAACAAAAAGTTTCTTTATATTAATTACATCTTTACTTGCACCTAAGACGCTCAGAGCAAATAGAAATGCATTTTATTGCTGATTTTGACCACCTCATTGCATAGATGTCCTTAGATTATTATAAATTTCATATCAGAACAAAATGATAAATAAGAACAAAATTGAGGCGGGTTAAACATCCAGGATGTGGGGACAAGAAAGTAGGACATGATTTTAGTACGGTATATACTGTACGTATACAGACAATGGTTATTTATAATGACAGAGGATCATGTCGGCTGGAAGGAAGCTATAGATGTCAAGGATCGGTTCTGTGTCCAGCAGAGAATAGTTAATGAGAAAGAAGATTTAGAACAGCGGCGTAGCGTGGGTCCAGGCTTGGAGAGGGCACCTTTTTTTAGAGGGGGGGGGGGGGGGGATGCAGTGCCTCTCAATAGGTTGATTGAATTTAGATAAACAAGGCCAATTAGTCGGGTGTTCCAGAGGGTCTTATCGTTTTCTGGTCACTGTCCTTTTCCTTCCCGTTCTTTCTCTATTTTACCATCCTTGTACTTTTTTTTTGGAGGGGTGGGGGGGGGGGGGGGGGGGGAGGTTGTTTAACGAGAGAGGGCATTCGATTGGGGGCACCCTTTCTCTAATGACTCCAAAGGTTGCATTCAGTGAGGGTAGAAGCATGTGCCTCCGTATCTAAGACATTTGTAAGAGTACTATTCATGTAATGAGACGTCTAATAGAAGACCAAGTGGAAATGATAAGAAATCATAGGTCAACATGATTACAACAATTAAAACAAAGATTATCTTCAAGGGAAGTAGAACATCTATGAAATTCCGTCTACCAAAAAAAAGAAAAGAAAAAAAATCCATTATCGGATTTCTCGTGCATTTTGATTGCTCTGTTAATTATTTTCCTGCTTTTATTTTAAAACAACCTTACTTCCTTGTTATTCGAAACGTTCAGTAGTACTGAAGAAGAGTATGAGACTTCGAGCTTGTTCCAAAATATCAATTTATAATTGGACTGAATGACTAAGAGATCAGGAACTACACAGCACCTCACAGCGTTTCAGAATTAGAACCCTGCTATTCCAGCAAAGCTTCACGAGGCGACTTGGGTCATCTTTGTGCCACCCCTCTCTCCTTCTCCCTCTCTCCTTCTCCCTCTCTTTCTTTCTCTCTCTCTCACTCGCATTGTCTCTTCTTCTTTTTTCACTCTCTATATAGCTTTCTCACTATATGTAACACACACACTCTCTCATAGTACGCACACCCATACTCTCTCTCTCTTTCTCTCCCTATCTTTCTCTCCCTATCTTTCTCTTACACACACAGACGTAGACACCCACACCCACGCCCACTATTACCCCCTCTTTCTCTCTCTCTCTCTTTCTCTCTCTCTCACTCTCTACGTCTGTCTCTCTTCCTCTCTCACACGCGTCTTACCATGGATAGGTAACACTCTCTCACCGTATCCAATTTTTTTTTAAATCGAAACGACCCCTCTCAAACCCAACCTCGTTCCCTCGCCTCTGCCCCCCTCCCCCACACTCAGTGTTATTTAGGCTACGCATATGCGTGTTCCCAGCACCCCCCCCCCCTTTTCAGCATAAGTTCGGTGTGTAAAGTCAATACGGGTAGATCTTTTTCTTTGTTACGAGCCGGAGATTTTGGGAACACGCATGCGGTCCCTCCGTTCCCGGAGTGGGGGGGGGGGGGCGTCTCTGCCACATCGAGTAAGCCCAGTGTCCCAACAAACCACCCCACCCCTCGCCTGTGCTTTGGCTGATCTCACGCTACAGTACATGTAGATACAACATTTCTTCAATCTGCTCTTTCTCCTCGTTCAGAAAGAAAAAAAGGCAATGTTTAGGATATAACTTGCTTCACTTGTGGTTCATCCAACCCGAACATACCAAAGAAAGAAAATAGAGTAATATCTTGTTCTTTAACCTTTCGCTTTAACCATGTTATTAAACCCCGCACGTTCTGCTCGCACGGTAGACAACTTTCAATACGGTCTAGATGACTGTAGCCTCAGGGCAAGCATTATCATGTCTATCATTTATCCTTTGTATTTGCAATCATTAATATTTCCTCGAAATGTTATAAACGTTGTTTATAATGCCCTCCTTGATGTACAGTAGGGTTATACCGAGCATGGGTATTCACGAAAGCGGTGGCGAAGCCTCTGATAAGTCATTTAGGGGGCACCGCCATCATTTGGGCCCGAGGGACTAACTCCTCAGTCTTTCTTATAAGAATTAAGATTCATGATTTTTTTTTTTTAAAGATTCGGGTGTCCCATCTCTCTCTCACTCTCTCTCCTTATTTATTTCCTTTTTGTTGTCTTTCAGGGTGGGGGTGGAGCATGTGCCCACGTGCTTAACAGTTGCTTTATGACAGCTAGCCCTTTTCCATGCACAGGCATGCTAATGTAAATACATATGTTATGCAAAGAAAGCCCAGCTTTGCTCTTCATGAATGTAAAAATCATGTCTATTTGCAGTAGAACATCTGTGCTTAAAATCAATTAACCATGGTTTTATTTGTAACTTCAATGTCAAAGAGGCAAATATTTTCACATGTGCCTACCATGGCATCAGGCGTTGTTCGACATTAAAGATGGTTTTCTGTTCTATGCTGTAGCGGTCTTAAAGGGGTTTGGGGGAAGGTTTACTCTAAAAGAGGGAGAGAGAGAGGGAGGGAGAGAGAGGGGGGGGGGGGGGGGGAAGCGAAGGGGGAGGAGAGAGAGGAAGAAAGCAAGAAACCCCAGTAACCAAATAAATGATGACACTTGTCCAGTTTCATTCTGTATTTATTTTTCATTATCTCTTTTAGATGGTACGTCAAAGACAGTGCCCGTCGCTGACGCAATCACACGCAAATAAATGGCGCAATGTGACCAACGCCATTATAACTAGGAATATTATTATTTATTTTATTTAGGTTTTATTTCCACATTAACTGCATATGAAAAGAATTTACAATGTAAGGCGTATACAGGGTAACCAAACATGTACATAATATTCGATAGATACAACAGTAAAAAAAAAAACACGATTTAATGGCAAGTCATTAAATACAAACGATGCTAACAATAATCTGCAGTAATGAGGAGGAAACCTTGGAAGCATTATGCTTGTAATTAAGGTTCCCTTTACATAATACGTTTGTTACATAATATATAAAACAAAAAACAAAACAAAAGAATGAACTTCAATCGGGCATATTTCATGTTCTGATTGTGTCATCATTGAATGATATGTGTCTTTAAGTCTGGTGGGATATGTCGAGGTATCTGTGGTATTTAGCTGGGCTCTTTCGCTTTCAATGCATACCACACTGATCCTATGTCGTAAGGAGATACCGCCCCTTGTGGAGCCGGGGTCAGCGAACATTTTGCTATCTAGTCTTCTCTTAGACGTGGTCTCTTTATAATAAGCCTTTTCGTAATTAGCACATGGGTCAAATGACCCCAAATATCCACAGATGTTTTACTCATGGAGAAGTCCCACTTTGGGTATTTTAGAATAATCAATGCCAAGTCATGTATGTGCTTCATGAAAAGCTTTTGTTTGCCCTCTTGTTTCATAAGAATGTACCGCAGGTGCACACATGAATAATGATTACATGACATGAGCACGTATTCCTGTCGGTGGGTTTTACAATTTTATCAGAAATGACCTTTATCTGCCCATGCGCAGATAGTATTTACGAAAAGGCTTATTGAAAATACTCCCCTCTTAATGTTTGAAAATCAATATAATACTGTGCACAAGAGCTGTGTGTTAAATAGAGAATACGCAAACATATTTCCATGTATAAAAGAGATGATTCCATATAGTCTTCTGATCCAGACTTTTCACTGTCACGATATATGGCGTGTATCAATACAAAGCGGATGAAAATGGTTAACTCGGTTAAACGCACGTGAAATGCTTGGTTAAAGACTAAAATGTTATTTCTGACAACATGATAACATTGGATGATAAACAATAGAGCACATGATTGACAGGAAATTGGTTTCACTTCTGGGGGGTGTTTCACAAAGATCCTAAGTTGAACTTATCTCTAAGTTGGACTTAGAAATTATGGGAAGCCATTAGCATCCTTGAAAATATTTTGTAATTTTTGTTTAGAAGGCATAAAATGTTGATACAAATCATTCATATTTTCTATTATCATGAGAGATCTCATGTTCTTGATGTGGAATTTATGAAAAGACTAAAATACTTGAATTTTTGCTTTTTAATATATTTCATTTTAAGGCTCCAATGGCTGTCCATACTTTTTAAGTCCAACTTAGTGTTAAGTTCTACTTAGGATCTTTGTGAAACACCCCCCTGGTATGAAGGCTCAATCAACATGTATATGTGTTAGGCCATGTTAAATTTCAACACGTATTTTCATTCCAGTTCCATTGGTAGCTTGCATGCTCAACACACAGAGGCTGAACACAATGGTGAAGTTGCATATTAATGACTTCTGTAAACCTCTTTGTAAGAGCGCTATAGAAATTACTTTATTGTATTGTATTGTATTGTCTAGATATCGTCAGATGTAAATTTAAATTTTGATTGAGTTCAGAACGAAGGATATCAATCATAATTATGACAATATAGATTGGTTGGAAGAGAAGGAAGGAGGATATAAGATCTTAATTTTTTCTGTAGAACTATTTGGTCGGATCTAATATGACAAGCTCGACCTCTGTCTGTCAATTATATGTGTGCAGGCAACTGGTTAGAGTATAGGCCAACAATGAACTGATTTTCTTTCATTCTAAAGATCTTTGAATCCGTGTATACTTTGTTTCTTTCTTCGTCCTTCTCTCGTTATGTCATAATCCAACTACTTGAACCGAGGTGATATCACGCTGTCATGCTACAATGAATGAACCACGTCAATTTCCCTGCTGTCAGTGCATATTACACCCCCCCTCTCTCTCTCTCTCTCTCTCTCTCTTTTATCTCCCTCCCTCTCTCTCTCTCTCTCTCTCTTTCTCTCTTTCTGTCTCTCTGTCTCTCTCTTACTCGAAACTTTCCCATCGAAAGGATTATATCTTTCGTTCGATTTCATAAGCTCGACCAGCAAGGTTCTCCATTCAATTAATATAACGATCATAATATGGATTAAGAACCCGATATCAAGAGGTTTACCAACCAAGGTGACCAATATTTTCCCAAGAAAACCTTCAATGTGGTTCCTTGTAAAAAGACGAAGTTGTTTGCGTTTCTATAAGCCCTTTAGCTATTTTGATTTCTTTTTTTATTTTCCGGCATTGGGGGAAAAAAAAAAAAGGTTTTTGTCAACCATTATTCCGTGATTTTAGTCTTTGTTATTGTCTGCGTCCCCTGACCTGTTAAAGGGGAAGTCCACCCTGATATAAATTCGGTTTTTAATGGAAGCAGAAAAAAAATGAGAAGGAGTTGCGATCAATCAAACACACTGTGAAGTATCTTGCGAGCTCCTCTTCAATTTACTCTGTACATAACATTTCCTAAATTTTTATTTTCTTCGTTGCTGATGACGGAAAAGATATTTTTCCATACAGGTGATGTATACATGTATAAAGATATTAGCAATAATTATATTTAAGGTGCATGTATGATTGAAAATGTTCTTGAGGGAAAACAAAATTTCTGAATTTGACTTGTTTGTTAATACAGAGCAAATGGGAAGGGAGCTCGCAGGATACGTCACAGAGTTGCCAATTTATGTTTGATTGGTCGTAACTTCAAGGATTTATAACTTTCTTATTTTTAATCGAAATGTACTCAATCTTTCATAGACCAGTCCTGTTCCTCTCATTTATCTTTTGCTTCTATTAAAACCAACCTAATGTCGGAATGAACTTCCACTTTAAGACTAACAAGTTCCGGTCAGGGACATACTTACTTGGGTGTAGAGACTGGAAGCTTAGCTTATTTGTCCCTCTTTACTGATGCATCCCGTCTCAAGTATGGTTCAAACTTAATTGGATTGTTTCTCCAATACCTTTCTAGGGATGATTTGAATTGGTTAATGGTGGTAGCATTGACTACTTCCTTAGGCAGAGCATTCCAATTATTTACGCTCCTTATTGAGAAACTATACTGCCTAAGTCTTGTGTTGAAACGTTGTTTGACAATCTTGAAATCATGGCCTCTTGTGATTGAGCCAGTGGCTAGTTGGAAGAATTTTGAAGGATTCACTCTGAGCGCGTTTATCTAGGCTTGCCACTAGATATGTACATATCGTACCCCACTATCGAACCCCACTATCGTACCCCACTATACGATCGTGATTTGCGGGATGTCGCGTTTATCTACTCTTCACGATTCAAAATAAAGGCCTTGTGTCTGCCCAGCTGTTTTGACCCGGGAAGCAGACAGTTTCTCGGAGGTCAAATTCACACACATGCTTGTACACAACACCTGTGTGGTCCTATTTGTATGTGAGGTACAAAACAGCTTTGCGTTTATCGATCTCTCAGAAACGTGATTCTGGCTGTATGTCACATACAAAACGCACCTTTTTGCGTCTTTTGATATGCCCATATCTAAAGACGTTTGAAAAAGGCTTTGCGTTTATCTACTTCTAAATTTGCCTGAAAGACGTTTGAGAAACCTGATTCTAGCCAAAAATTTGCTAGATAAACGCAACCTTAGTCAATTAGAACAAGATCGCAACTACTTTCAAAAAGTCAACTCAGGGACAATTTCAATTCCGTATTGTATCCTGTTCGGATTACGTAACACGTCTCTGTAATGTTCACACATTTCAAAACGTGACGTACTAAAGGCTATTGAAATTGACATAGGTTGAATTGTCGAATATAGCTGCGATCGGGCTGGTATAACTGCTGGGGAAACCAGAATTTAGCACTTTCTTTTATCCAACTTGAAATATTTATATCTCTATATAATAATAATTGTGATGATGATAATGATAATTAATAATGACAAGCTCATATCCTACTTTTTTCGTTGGTTCATGCAACAAAATGGCAACAGTGGCTGTGTATTTTTAGATTGCCATATTCATATTCTGAATATTGGCGGCAAATTGAACCATATTGAAGTATAATATTTTCAGCACATGATTCAATAAGGCATTATCTTGCCAACGACAGGTTAGGTAATATTGGTGTATAATTTGTTTCATGTTAGGTACGTTTATTACCATTTATTGACCTCCCTGTCCTACCAAGGTCCATCACTGCCTTCCCCCTAATCATACCCTAGCCCTATTCCCTCCTCTTACCCTACCCGATATCCCCTCCCCTCAACCCCACCCCAACCCCTACCACTGCTCCCTTCCCTCCCCTCCTCCCCCTACCCCTCCCTCCTACCCCATATCCCCTCCCCTCAACCCCTTCCCCCTACATCATACCCTCCCTCCTACCCCATATCCTCTCCCCTCAACCCCCTACATCATACCCCCTCCCCTAAACCCCTACCCCTACCCCATCCCCTTAACCTACAATAGCCCCTATGCCACGGGTAACTTGATTTAACTAGGCGACATTTCTTACAAGCTCAATTCGTCTTCATCAATCAATCAATCAGTCTTCATACCTCATCATTAGATCTAACATATCCATATACGTAGGATTTTTGTTGTGTATATACGTTTTTTTAGTTTTGTTGTTGTTGTTGTTGTTTTTATTTGTATTAATCTATGGGAAACATTGGAGTTTTTTTTTTATTTGAAAATCTGTTTTGAACGAACTCATCAATATTTTTTTTTCCTGTAGAGGTTGATCTAAGAATAAAATTATAATAGTTTCAAAATGTATTTTGCTAATAATTCATTTCCTGACTGACATGACTAAGAATCAAATCACGAGGAACATGTAAATGAAGGCAAGTGCTCCCAAGACCCCAAGCCCCTTGAGCCCCCCCCCCCCCAATAAAATCTCATTATAATACTGATGCTATAATTCATGTCCCATTAGGAATGACCTAATTGCTAGGAGAGAAAAAAAAACACCCTTCTGGAAACGTAACTTAGTCCTTTTTTTATTCAGGTGTGCAAAATTTCCATCTTAATCCGGAATAAGATTGGTATGAACGCACTCCTAGAGTGATTACATGTATCCATTCATCCGGAATAAGATTAGTATGAAAGCGCTCCCAAAGTGATGACATGTATCCATTCATCCGGAATAAAATTGGTATGAACGCGCTCCCAGAGTGATTACATGGATCCACTCATCCGGAATAAGATTGGTATGAACGCGCTCCCAGAGTTATGACATGTATCCATTCATCCGTTGGAATCCGAGAGTAATTTATTTTTCAGCCTAACATCTGTGTACTCACGTCGCGGGTATTTATTTAACTAATATTGCGGTCACCTTAATTTGTGAACTGTTACAGTGATGTATCTAACATAGGCCTATCGGTATGAATTGGATGTATAGGCCTAAT
This sequence comes from Strongylocentrotus droebachiensis, assembly GCA_035222895.1. NCBI lineage: Eukaryota > Metazoa > Echinodermata > Echinoidea > Camarodonta > Strongylocentrotidae > Strongylocentrotus > Strongylocentrotus droebachiensis. The sequence continues at coordinate 428,555 of JAVYIG010000658.1, read as the reverse complement.
TTCATTTCGGGGCAAATAGTAGTACAATTTTTGAATAGCTTCCGGTATAACCCAGGATTGATAAAGCTTTGCCTACAACTCCTTGGCACTCAGCTCACAGCAGTGAGGGCATTGGTAATTAAACTATAATGCCCGAACAAAATTATGTGTATTATTTTTTTTAAAAGATTATGTTTTATTTTTTTTATAACATGATTTTGATAATGGCCGATCATAACCATTGGATAATGACCGGTCGTTATCCAAATTACGCGTTAGGCAAAATAAATGCCTGGTCACGTGTACGCTTTCAACCAATCATTTGATTAGGATTCACATCATCACCTCATAAAAAAGTATACCGCATGTATATCTATCACTATCTTTCACTATGCCCCTCGACTGTACGTGCCTCTCAAAGCAGTCAATATATTTATGATATATATAATATATTTCTATGTACTACATTATATACTTATCAGATCTATCGGAAAGTCAGGAGCACTAGCTCAAAAAGATAATATTCTTTCGAAAAAGAAAAAACAAAGAATTCAGACGATACTGAGAACCTTAAGAATGCACATTATTAAGCCACTGGTTGTACAATAATCCTTTACAGTTAACCTGACACGTATACGTAAATGAAATGAGACAGGGCTCTCCACATGTTATGGTGTGAATAAAAAGAAAGCATTGATTGACATGACACGTGATATCATGTCGTAATGATGTCAATCTCGTCGCAGTGCTTGGTGGTTTCGTATTGGATCCTATGTTGGAGGTTACATTACACGATATCACATTCAGACAACCTCAGACCAAAGAGATACCAGCACGAGTAGGAGGACCTTGCTCAGACATGTCTACAACTTAAAGGGATCCGGTAACTTTGTCTCCGATTCAGAAACAAAATTCTGGATTTCGTTCATGCTGCAGTGATAATTATAAACCTTTAGGTCAGTCAGGAACCCCATGACTTTTACAAGCCGATCGCCTGTCTGATTATCAAGATATTTATGATTGGAAATCGAAACCAAATTTTGCGTTTGCCTAACGGTTTTCATAAAACTACAGTCTATTGGGGAAAACGAGTATGGTAAAACCGGTCACTCAAAGATTTTTTACTTGTTTGAGGCACTTCTTGATCATTTAAATGCGCGACTTTTGTTAGGGCTTCAATATTACACCATATCACAGACACTGATAAAACGTAGGGCCGTGTATCTCAGATTTAAAATTGTTAAACCAGGGACATGTCCCAGGTTAAACGATCCCTGCCACCCTGATATATTAAGTTGGAGAAGTGAATGAGTGAAAGTTTGTGCAATGTCCGATTAAAAATATGAAAGTTATAAACAGAAAAATGAGAGAGGCAAATCAGTGAAAGTTAGAGCAAAAATCGGATTGAAAAATAGGGTAAAAGGTTATGAATTTTTGAAGTAGTCATCGGTGAAGCACAAATTGGCAACGTTGTGACGTATCTTGTGAGCTCCTTTCCAATTTGCTCTGTACAGACGATAACATAAACTTTTTCTTAGTTTGTTATGACGGGATATATTCGTTTCATATACAGGAGTTATATATTAAAAAAAACATATTTGCATTTATTATGTTAACAGTGAATGTATGATTGAAAGGTTTCTTATAAGCGAAAATATACATCTTTGAAGTTTCTTTTATTAGAACATGCCGCATGGCAAATGGGAGGGGACCTCGCAAGATTTGTCACTGAGTTTTCAAATTTTGTTAGATTGATTGCACCTTCAAAAAATAGCTTTCTTAAATCGGTCTTTTGCTCAAACTGTATCAATTTATAATTTATTGTGCGTCACTTTGAAAGAATGCTCTCTCAAAATGATTGCATTTAAAGGTAAAGACCAGTTATGGTCATGCGATTGCATTGTGAAAGAAACGTTGTGGAATCGATCAGAAAAGGTTTATCATCTAGCATCTAGCATCTGCGAGGTTCTGGAATCATCAAAATGATAAGAAATTTGGCCCATTCTTCGTAAAGTTACAAGCACTATACACAGAAAGATGTATATGGGACTACCCTATATCTCTCACAGACCATGAGAGAAACAAATTTACCAAATTTATGAATTAGTAGGCGGTTTCCCGGCAATTTTTTTTTCATCATGTATTAGTCAAAACATATTCTTTCACATGATTGGTAATGAGAGCTTCCATTTCATTTTTTGAAATTGGGGCGTTTCCAAAACTGGTCTATACCTTTAAACGCCCTCTTATTCGAAATATGACCAAAAAAAGGAAAAATTTAAGGAAGATATGATATATGATATATCTCATCTCAATTTGATCATTTAATGTATACTGTTAGGGTCTACAGAAAATATATTTTGTCAAATATGCCTATACATAATGAACGTCACATGTTTTAAATTGAGGCGTAGATATTGATTAATTTAATGATACACATTCTTGGCCCTTACATCCAATTTATTAGGGAATATGCTCCCCCCCCCCCCCCCATTCTGTCTCTTTTTTTTTCTCTTCCCCCCTCTCTCTCTTTCTCTCTCTCTCTCTTCTTTTTCTTTTTCTCTTCAAGCACCATCACATTCTTGTATCCTCATTACGTTTCGTTTTAATGAGGCATATGATCACTTGAAGTAGTCCGATCGTGACAACGCAAACACCACTTTAATCACAACATGCAGATCCGTTTTGATAATCACCACATAACCAGACATCCTGTTATCTTATAATTTGGCACAGCGGCGGAACTACGGGCCCGGGGTCACCCCCCCCCCCCCCATTCGAAATGTATGAAGTAAACAATGTATCGTCCGATTTTCTATTTTTCACACTGAGGAGGGGGTTCCTTGTTATTATACATACATGTACCTTTTATATTTAATATATTTTTCTATACATACACAAATAAAAAATAAAAAATCAAAGTTCAAACTTTATCGCTTTCAATCCAAACAGACAGGATCATTCTCAATTTGTGTACATTGGATAACAAATGTCAAGGTTAAAACGTAACAAAGATAATTGAGTGTAAGAGTAAAGATAACAATAACCAAAAGTGACACAAATTAACATACTACAGCATGTCTCACCTGAAATATTATACAGGGATGAATATAAATTATATTACTCGGATTACTTTATACAATTTTTCCCCTTAACATGACTATTCCTATTCAAATAATGCTTTAAAATAATGATTCTTCCTACCCCATTGTCTACACCGTGCTCAGATTATTTTTCATTTCTGTTTTGACCAAATATTACCATGGTGACAAATAACGAACAAAAAGGCGGGCCGACGAAGAGGAAGGAGGAATAGACGAGAAAATCGGGATCACATTATTTTGTGTGGGCTACACGGCAAGAGGGTGGGATAGAAACAAAGATTGGGCCAGGCATAGAAAGGGAAAGGGGGAAGAGAACAATTACACAAGATGATAACATCCCCTTCTACCCTCCCACCCTTATCTGCGATCATTGTTACGGCGTTTTCCCTGATAATAAGAGCTGTGTCCCTGCATCCGCGCCCCATGTTTTCAGTGAGTGCCCCCGATGCTTGGCCCATGCTATGCCACTGGTTTGATGTACTATATACCGTGACATGCTGTATTGTTGTTTCTAAAGCTTTACAGACAGACACAAATGTCTCATTAATTTTACCACAAAATAGCAAACAAGAATACACGCACGATTAACCGTTTAACAATGGGTAATTTGACATGGGCGGTATAACTGGGATACATTCATTCGAGACGGCGTGGGAGGGGGGGGGGGTGTATTTTAACACGACGTTCACATTGATCATTTTGCTTTCGATATAGGCATAACTATTGTGACATCACAGTTACACTTGCACCAATACAATTTCAATGATAAATATACAATTTCTTGCTCATGAAGGGTGGGAATATATAAGGAAGAGTCTCGTTACATTCGAAGAGGACCAATAAGACACATTTAGGCATACTCTTCTAGCTCCCCTCCCCTCCTCTATCACTTCTCTCTTAAAGAAAACCATTTAGGCCTACCCCTTTCCCTTCCCCCATACTCTCTCCCTCTCTCTCTCTCTCATCCCCCCTCTCTCTCTCTCCCCTCCTCTCTCTCTCCCACCCCCATTCTCTCTCTCTCTTTCTCTCTCTCTCTCTCTCTTTACCGATTCCTTACAAATTACAATCTGATTTAGCGAGGTCTCGGGGTAGAGATCATTTTACAAAATACAAAGCTATTATCTGTCAATAGTTTGCAATTGAGAGAACAAAACATATTATTGTCATAATAGCTTCTAGGAAAACTTGATCAATAGGCTAGCTAGCTCTCCAATGTTTGCTTATTCGCACGCACATTGGTCATTGCCTGTCACGGTCGTCGACTTACTCATTACTAAATTTTCAATTCATATTTCCTTATGTACTTTTGATATATAGGCACTACCTGAAGAATACCTTGGTATCATTTACCTAGGGTAGCCAGTAGCTAGTTTTCGCACGGCGACGCGAGTGCTGACTACAGGGTATTTAAATGAGCTCGCCATCCCGTACTAGCTCGACTCCCGACGTTCAAACAGCAGCTGAATACCGTCGTAGGTTTGGACGCTAGGCGGAAATTTTCGCTCTGAGTGCGACCCCCCCCCCCGCGAAGATTAGCGTTGTAGAAGGCTCCGTCGCCGGTTGCGAAAACTGCCTAATACTGCTCTTCATACGGGCCCTGTAATAGGCCATTCATGCATATGCCTTTGTGAAGCGCCTCGATACGAATTATTTCATTCACCTATTACGAATAAATGTATCAATTATTATAACAGTTATAATTCAAATCAAATACATTATTTGTTGCCAGGTACATGGCTTGCCCTACCTAACAACACGTAAATATATGCGATTTGCCTTCTAACTTTTGTGATACGTTTCTTCGTAACAGGTGAATGAAATAATTCGTATCGAGGCAATTAAGTTTAGATTTGGTTATATTACGAATGATGGCCTATTATCATTGATTCCCTCTTGCGATGTGTAAATGTACATGATGTAAACACAAACAGACAGCTGTGTGCGAACAGAAATAAACAACGAACTTCGTTTTGCATTGCAGAAAGTATTGGCTCGAAATGGCCGCTAGCCTCGATTTGGGGTACACTTTTCGACCCTATTTTCACGAAGTGACGGTAGTGAATGAAAATTGCATACAATTTGCGTGCAGATTTTCCTCACTACCGTCACTTCGTGAAAACAGGAACGTGTTGTTTATTATGTTCAGCAAATTACATCGGAATCAAGAAGAACGAGATGACACATGCATCTTTTGGTGTAAATAAAACAACATGAAGAAATAATCAACAAGATTCAGTCCAGTTTTCCTTTTCGCTATGGTATCTTATGAATTAGGCATTTAGTGCTTAAAACAAATCCATTAGTTTTTGCATTTGATGATTGATGTAAAGAAATTGAGCCCTGAACAACATTATTATTATTCTCTTCTATTTGTGTGACAGGTTACAGGTCAAAGTTCAAGAGAGATGCGCTAAAGGCCCATAATAAGTATCGTGCGCAGCACGGTGCTCCTGCACTGAAGCTAGACAACAAAATGAACAAGTATGCGCAGGACTGGGCGAATAAATGCGCAAAGAAGGCACAACTAGCACACAGGACTGAACACAAGTATGGAGAGAATATCCACTATGCTTACGATTCAACCGGCATTGAAAGCATCACAGGTAGGTAACAATGAGGGCATTTTAAAGGTAAAGACCAGTATTGGAAACACCCCAATTTCAAAAAATGAAATGGAAGCTCTTATTACCAATCATGTGAAAGAGTATGTTTTGACTAATACATGACGATAACAATTTGGCCGGGAAACCGCCTACTAATTGATATATTTGGTAAATTAGTTTATCTATTAGTGTGTGAGAGATAAACGCACGTGTCGCGCACGTGTGCGTAGTCCCATATACATATTTCTGTGTACAGTGCTTGTAACTTTACGAAGAATGGGCCAAATTTCTTATCATTTTGATGATTCCAGAACCTTGCAGTACACACCAATACTTATATGCTAGATGGCCAGCCTTTTCTGATCGATTCCAAAACGTTTCTTTCACAATGCAATCGCATGAACATAACTGGTCTTTACCTTTAAGCCTACCAAAATCACTTTAGCCTTGCCCTAGACTGGGAGAAAACGCCATTCTAGCTCTTAGCATGTACCTGTTAAGAGTGATGTAAATGGCATATGACGATTAAAACAGTTGCAAACAAAGAGGTGTTTGATAGGAGAAGTGAGTTTATAACGCCATTACAACATTCGTATCACTAGTTGTGGGGTAATCGTTTGGAAATTATTGTCGAGTTTGCAGATATTTGAAGAAAACAAAAGATATAATATTATGGGGAAAGGGCGCCTACATTGTCATTGAACAAAATAAGGTTTTCTTTAGGTTATCATTGCATGATGTAACAGATTGCTTTCAGTGTGAACACACCTTCTTCCGAGAAACATGGAAATCAATGGCACACTCAAAAGATTATTCACAGAGTTCGAACCTGCGCGGGGAGACCCCAACATATTTCTTGTCTGTCGTGTTAACCACGACTACTTGATTTCTTTTTGATGCCCTTTGATGAATATAGAAAATGTTATACAATTTGGCAAAAACTTAAGATTTCGTTCTACAATGAAAGAGAAGAACTTGACGTAGTCGGCAGGGTTCGAACCAGCGCGGGGAGACCCCAACAGATTTCTAGTCTGTCGCCTTAACCACTCGGCCACGACTACTTCATTTGTTGGAAATGCCCTGTGATAAATGTAGAAAATTTTATACAATTTGGCAAAAACTTAAGATTCGTCCTACAATGAAAGAAAAGAACTTGACGTAGTCGGCAGGGTTCGAACCTGCGCGGGGAGACCCCAACAGATTTCTAGTCTGTCGCCTTAACCACTCGGCCACGACTACTTCATTTCTTGTTAATACCCTGTGATAAATGTAGACAATTTTATACAATTTGGCAAAAACTTAAAATTTCGTCCTACAATGAAAGAAAAGAACTTGACGTAGTCGGCAGGGTTCGAACCTGCGCGGGGAGACCCCAACAGATTTCTAGTCTGTCGCCTTAACCACTCGGCCACGACTACTTGATTTCTTGTTAATACCTGTGATAAAGATAGACAATTTTATACAATTTGGCAAAAACTTAAGATTCGTCCTACAATGAAAGAAAAGAACTTGACGTAGTCGGCAGGGTTCGAACCTGCGCGGGGAGACCCCAACAGAATTCTAGTCTGTCGCCTTAACCACTCGGCCACGACTACTTGATTTCTTGTTAATACCCTGTGATAAATGTAGAAAATTTTATACAATTTGGCAAAAACTTAAAATTTCGTCCTACAATGAAAGAAAAGAACTTGACGTAGTCGGCAGGGTTCGAACCTGCGCGGGGAGACCCCAACAGATTTCTAGTCTGTCGCCTTAACCACTCGGCCACGACTACTTGATTTCTTGTTAATACCTGTGATAAATGTAGACAATTTTATACAATTTGGCAAAAACTTAAAATTTCGTCCTACCTATGAAAGAAAAGAACTTGACGTAGTCGGCAGGGTTCGAACCTGCGCGGGGAGACCCCAACAGATTTCAAGTCTGTCGCTTTTAACCACTCGGCCACGACTACTTGATTTCTTGTTAATACCCTGTGATAAATGTAGACAATTTTATACAATTTGGTGAAAACTTAAAATTTCGTCCTACAATGAAAGAAAAGAACTTGACGTAGTCGGCAGGGTTCGAGCCTGCGCGGGGAGACCCCAACAGATTTCTAGTCTGTCGCCTTAACCACTCGGCCACGACTACTTGATTTCTTGTTATACCTGTGATAAATGTAGACAATTTTATACAATTTGGCAAAAACTTAAAATTTCGTCCTACAATGAAAGAAAAGAACTTGACGTAGTCGGCAGGGTTCGAACCTGCGCGGGGAGACCCCAACAGATTTCTAGTCTGTCGTGTTAACCACTCGGCCACGACTACTTGATTTCTTTTTGATGCCCTTTGATGAATATAGAAAATGTTATACAATTTGGCAAAAACTTAAGATTCGTCCTACAATGAAAGAAAAGAACTTGACGTAGTCGGCAGGGTTCGAACCTGCGCGGGGAGACCCCAACAGATTTCTAGTCTGTCGCCTTAACCACTCGGCCACGACTACTTCATTTCTTGTTAATACCCTGTGATAAATGTAGACAATTTTATACAATTTGGCAAAAACTTAAAATTTCGTCCTACAATGAAAGAAAAGAACTTGACGTAGTCGGCAGGGTTCGAACCTGCGCAGGGAGACCCCAACAGATTTCTAGTCTGTCGCCTTAACCACTCGGCCACGACTACTTGATTTCTTGTTAATACCTGTGATAAATGTAGACAATTTTATACAATTTGGCAAAAACTTAAAATTTCGTCCTACAATGAAAGAAAAGAACTTGACGTAGTCGGCAGGGTTCGAACCTGCGCGGGGAGACCCCAACAGAATTCTAGTCTGTCGCCTTAACCACTCGGCCACGACTACTTGATTTCTTGTTAATACCCTGTGATAAATGTAGAAAATTTTATACAATTTGGCAAAAACTTAAAATTTCGTCCTACAATGAAAGAAAAGAACTTGACGTAGTCGGCAGGGTTCGAACCTGCGCGGGGAGACCCCAACAGATTTCTAGTCTGTCGCCTTAACCACTCGGCCACGACTACTTGATTTCTTGTTAATACCTGTGATAAATGTAGACAATTTTATACAATTTGGCAAAAACTTAAAATTTCGTCCTACCTATGAAAGAAAAGAACTTGACGTAGTCGGCAGGGTTCGAACCTGCGCGGGGAGACCCCAACATATTTCAAGTCTGTCGCTTTTAACCACTCGGCCACGACTACTTGATTTCTTGTTAATACCCTGTGATAAATGTAGACAATTTTATACAATTTGGTGAAAACTTAAAATTTCGTCCTACAATGAAAGAAAAGAACTTGACGTAGTCGGCAGGGTTCGAACCTGCGCGGGGAGACCCCAACAGATTTCTAGTCTGTCGCCTTAACCACTCGGCCACGACTACTTGATTTCTTGTTATACCTGTGATAAATGTAGAAAATTTTATACAATTTGGCAAAAACTTAAAATTTCGTCCTACAATGAAAGAAAAGAACTTGACGTAGTCGGCAGGGTTCGAACCTGCGCGGGGAGACCCCAACAGATTTCTAGTCTGTCGTGTTAACCACTCGGCCACGACTACTTGATTTCTTTTTGATGCCCTTAGATGAATATAGAAAATGTTATACAATTTGGCAAAAACTTAAGATTTCGTTCTACAATGAAAGAGAAGAACTTGACGTTGTCGGCAGGGTTCGAACCTGCGCGGGGAGATCCCAACAGATTTCTAGTCTGTCGCCTTAACCACTCGGCCACGACTACTTCATTTGTTGGAAATGCCTTGTGATAAATGTAGAAAATTTTATACAATTTGGCAAAAACTTAAGATTCGTCCTACAATGAAAGAAAAGAACTTGACGTAGTCGGCAGGGTTCGAACCTGCGCGAGGAGACCCCAACAGATTTCTAGTCTGTCGCCTTAACCACTCGGCCACTACTACTTGATTTCTTGTTAATACCTGTGATAAATGTAGACAATTTTATACAATTTGGCAAAAACTTAAAATTTCGTCCTACAATGAAAGAAAAGAACTTGACGTAGTCGGCAGGGTTCGAACCTGCGCAGGGAGACCCCAACAGATTTCTAGTCTGTCGCCTTAACCACTCGGCCACGACTACTTGATTTCTTGTTAATACCTGTGATAAATGTAGACAATTTTATACAATTTGGCAAAAACTTAAAATTTCGTCCTACAATGAAAGAAAAGAACTTGACGTAGTCGGCAGGGTTCGAACCTGCGCGGGGAGACCCCAACAGATTTCTAGTCTGTCGCCTTAACCACTCGGCCACGACTATTTCATTTGTTGGAAATGCCCTGTGATAAATGTAGAAAATTTTATACAATTTGGCAAAAACTTAAGATTCGTCCTACAATGAAAGAAAAGAACTTGACGTAGTCGGCAGGGTTCGAACCTGCGCGGGGAGACCCCAACAGATTTCTAGTCTGTCGCCTTAACCACTCGGCCACGACTACTTCATTTCTTGTTAATACCCTGTGATAAATGTAGACAATTTTATACAATTTGGCAAAAACTTAAAATTTCGTCCTACAATGAAAGAAAAGAACTTGACGTAGTCGGCAGGGTTCGAACCTGCGCAGGGAGACCCCAACAGATTTCTAGTCTGTCGCCTTAACCACTCGGCCACGACTACTTGATTTCTTGTTAATACCTGTGATAAATGTAGACAATTTTATACAATTTGGCAAAAACTTAAAATTTCGTCCTACAATGAAAGAAAAGAACTTGACGTAGTCGGCAGGGTTCGAACCTGCGCGGGGAGACCCCAACAGATTTCTAGTCTGTCGCCTTAACCACTCGGCCACGACTACTTGATTTCTTGTTAATACCTGTGATAAAGATAGACAATTTTATACAATTTGGCAAAAACTTAAGATTCGTCCTACAATGAAAGAAAAGAACTTGACGTAGTCGGCAGGGTTCGAACCTGCGCGGGGAGACCCCAACAGATTTCTAGTCTGTCGCCTTAACCACTCGGCCACGACTACTTCATTTGTTGGAAATGCCCTGTGATAAATGTAGACAATTTTATACAATTTGGCAAAAACTTAAAATTTCGTCCTACAATGAAAGAAAAGAACTTGACGTAGTCGGCAGGGTTCGAACCTGCGCAGGGAGACCCCAACAGATTTCTAGTCTGTCGCCTTAACCACTCGGCCACGACTACTTGATTTCTTGTTAATACCTGTGATAAATGTAGACAATTTTATACAATTTGGCAAAAACTTAAAATTTCGTCCTACAATGAAAGAAAAGAACTTGACGTAGTCGGCAGGGTTCGAACCTGCGCGGGGAGACCCCAACAGATTTCTAGTCTGTCGCCTTAACCACTCGGCCACGACTACTTCATTTGTTGGAAATGCCCTGTGATAAATGTAGAAAATTTTATACAATTTGGCAAAAACTTAAGATTCGTCCTACAATGAAAGAAAAGAACTTGACGTAGTCGGCAGGGTTCGAACCTGCGCGGGGAGACCCCAACAGATTTCTAGTCTGTCGCCTTAACCACTCGGCCACGACTACTTCATTTCTTGTTAATACCCTGTGATAAATGTAGACAATTTTATACAATTTGGCAAAAACTTAAAATTTCGTCCTACAATGAAAGAAAAGAACTTGACGTAGTCGGCAGGGTTCGAACCTGCGCAGGGAGACCCCAACAGATTTCTAGTCTGTCGCCTTAACCACTCGGCCACGACTACTTGATTTCTTGTTAATACCTGTGATAAATGTAGACAATTTTATACAATTTGGCAAAAACTTAAAATTTCGTCCTACAATGAAAGAAAAGAACTTGACGTAGTCGGCAGGGTTCGAACCTGCGCGGGGAGACCCCAACAGATTTCTAGTCTGTCGCCTTAACCACTCGGCCACGACTACTTGATTTCTTGTTAATACCTGTGATAAAGATAGACAATTTTATACAATTTGGCAAAAACTTAAGATTCGTCCTACAATGAAAGAAAAGAACTTGACGTAGTCGGCAGGGTTCGAACCTGCGCGGGGAGACCCCAACAGATTTCTAGTCTGTCGCCTTAACCACTCGGCCACGACTACTTCATTTGTTGGAAATGCCCTGTGATAAATGTAGAAAATTTTATACAATTTGGCAAAAACTTAAGATTCGTCCTACAATGAAAGAAAAGAACTTGACGTAGTCGGCAGGGTTCGAACCTGCGCGGGGAGACCCCAACAGATTTCTAGTCTGTCGCCTTAACCACTCGGCCACGACTACTTCATTTCTTGTTAATACCCTGTGATAAATGTAGACAATTTTATACAATTTGGCAAAAACTTAAAATTTCGTCCTACAATGAAAGAAAAGAACTTGACGTAGTCGGCAGGGTTCGATCCTGCGCAGGGAGACCCCAACAGATTTCTAGTCTGTCGCCTTAACCACTCGGCCACGACTACTTGATTTCTTGTTAATACCTGTGATAAATGTAGACAATTTTATACAATTTGGCAAAAACTTAAGATTCGTCCTACAATGAAAGAAAAGAACTTGACGTAGTCGGCAGGGTTCGAACCTGCGCGGGGAGACCCCAACAGAATTCTAGTCTGTCGCCTTAACCACTCGGCCACGACTACTTGATTTCTTGTTAATACCCTGTGATAAATGTAGAAAATTTTATACAATTTGGCAAAAACTTAAAATTTCGTCCTACAATGAAAGAAAAGAACTTGACGTAGTCGGCAGGGTTCGAACCTGCGCGGGGAGACCCCAACAGATTTCTAGTCTGTCGCCTTAACCACTCGGCCACGACTACTTGATTTCTTGTTAATACCTGTGATAAATGTAGACAATTTTATACAATTTGGCAAAAACTTAAAATTTCGTCCTACCTATGAAAGAAAAGAACTTGATGTAGTCGGCAGGGTTCGAACCTGCGCGGGGAGACCCCAACAGATTTCAAGTCTGTCGCTTTTAACCACTCGGCCACGACTACTTGATTTCTTGTTAATACCCTGTGATAAATGTAGACAATTTTATACAATTTGGTGAAAACTTAAAATTTCGTCCTACAATGAAAGAAAAGAACTTGACGTAGTCGGCAGGGTTCGAACCTGCGCGGGGAGACCCCAACAGATTTCTAGTCTGTCGCCTTAACCACTCGGCCACGACTACTTGATTTCTTGTTATACCTGTGATAAATGTAGACAATTTTATACAATTTGGCAAAAACTTAAAATTTCGTCCTACAATGAAAGAAAAGAACTTGACGTAGTCGGCAGGGTTCGAACCTGCGCGGGGAGGCCCCAACAGATTTCTAGTCTGTCGTGTTAACCACTCGGCCACGACTACTTGATTTCTTTTTGATGCCCTTTGATGAATATAGAAAATGTTATACAATTTGGCAAAAACTTAAGATTTCGTTCTACAATGAAAGAGAAGAACTTGACGTTGTCGGCAGGGTTCGAACCTGCGCGGGGAGATCCCAACAGATTTCTAGTCTGTCGCCTTAACCACTCGGCCACGACTACTTCATTTGTTGGAAATGCCTTGTGATAAATGTAGAAAATTTTATACAATTTGGCAAAAACTTAAGATTCGTCCTACAATGAAAGAAAAGAACTTGACGTAGTCGGCAGGGTTCGAACCTGCGCGAGGAGACCCCAACAGATTTCTAGTCTGTCGCCTTAACCACTCGGCCACGACTACTTGATTTCTTGTTAATACCTGTGATAAATGTAGACAATTTTATACAATTTGGCAAAAACTTAAAATTTCGTCCTACAATGAAAGAAAAGAACTTGACGTAGTCGGCAGGGTTCGAACCTGCGCAGGGAGACCCCAACAGATTTCTAGTCTGTCGCCTTAACCACTCGGCCACGACTACTTGATTTCTTGTTAATACCTGTGATAAATGTAGACAATTTTATACAATTTGGCAAAAACTTAAAATTTCGTCCTACAATGAAAGAAAAGAACTTGACGTAGTCGGCAGGGTTCGAACCTGCGCGGGGAGACCCCAACAGATTTCTAGTCTGTCGCCTTAACCACTCGGCCACGACTACTTCATTTGTTGGAAATGCCCTGTGATAAATGTAGAAAATTTTATACAATTTGGCAAAAACTTAAGATTCATCCTACAATGAAAGAAAAGAACTTGACGTAGTCGGCAGGGTTCGAACCTGCGCGGGGAGACCCCAACAGATTTCTAGTCTGTCGCCTTAACCACTCGGCCACGACTACTTCATTTCTTGTTAATACCCTGTGATAAATGTAGACAATTTTATACAATTTGGCAAAAACTTAAAATTTCGTCCTACAATGAAAGAAAAGAACTTGACGTAGTCGGCAGGGTTCGAACCTGCGCAGGGAGACCCGAACAGATTTCTAGTCTGTCGCCTTAACCACTCGGCCACGACTACTTGATTTCTTGTTAATACCTGTGATAAATGTAGACAATTTTATACAATTTGGCAAAAACTTAAAATTTCGTCCTACAATGAAAGAAAAGAACTTGACGTAGTCGGCAGGGTTCGAACCTGCGCGGGGAGACCCCAACAGATTTCTAGTCTGTCGCCTTAACCACTCGGCCACGACTACTTGATTTCTTGTTAATACCTGTGATAAAGATAGACAATTTTATACAATTTGGCAAAAACTTAAGATTCGTCCTACAATGAAAGAAAAGAACTTGACGTAGTCGGCAGGGTTCGAACCTGCGCGGGGAGACCCCAACAGAATTCTAGTCTGTCGCCTTAACCACTCGGCCACGACTACTTGATTTCTTGTTAATACCCTGTGATAAATGTAGAAAATTTTATACAATTTGGCAAAAACTTAAAATTTCGTCCTACAATGAAAGAAAAGAACTTGACGTAGTCGGCAGGGTTCGAACCTGCGCGGGGAGACCCCAACAGATTTCTAGTCTGTCGCCTTAACCACTCGGCCACGACTACTTGATTTCTTGTTAATACCTGTGATAAATGTAGACAATTTTATACAATTTGGCAAAAACTTAAAATTTCGTCCTACCTATGAAAGAAAAGAACTTGACGTAGTCGGCAGGGTTCGAACCTGCGCGGGGAGACCCCAACAGATTTCAAGTCTGTCGCTTTTAACCACTCGGCCACGACTACTTGATTTCTTGTTAATACCTGTGATAAAGATAGACAATTTTATACAATTTGGCAAAAACTTAAGATTCGTCCTACAATGAAAGAAAAGAACTTGACGTAGTCGGCAGGGTTCGAACCTGCGCGGGGAGACCCCAACAGAATTCTAGTCTGTCGCCTTAACCACTCGGCCACGACTACTTGATTTCTTGTTAATACCCTGTGATAAATGTAGAAAATTTTATACAATTTGGCAAAAACTTAAAATTTCGTCCTACAATGAAAGAAAAGAACTTGACGTAGTCGGCAGGGTTCGAACCTGCGCGGGGAGACCCCAACAGATTTCTAGTCTGTCGCCTTAACCACTCGGCCACGACTACTTGATTTCTTGTTAATACCTGTGATAAATGTAGACAATTTTATACAATTTGGCAAAAACTTAAAATTTCGTCCTACCTATGAAAGAAAAGAACTTGACGTAGTCGGCAGGGTTCGAACCTGCGCGGGGAGACCCCAACAGATTTCAAGTCTGTCGCTTTTAACCACTCGGCCACGACTACTTGATTTCTTGTTAATACCCTGTGATAAATGTAGACAATTTTATACAATTTGGCAAAAACTTAAAATTTCGTCCTACAATGAAAGAAAAGAACTTGACGTAGTCGGCAGGGTTCGAACCTGCGCGGGGAGACCCCAACAGATTTCTAGTCTGTCGCCTTAACCACTCGGCCACGACTACTTGATTTCTTGTTATACCTGTGATAAATGTAGACAATTTTATACAATTTGGCAAAAACTTAAAATTTCGTCCTACAATGAAAGAAAAGAACTTGACGTAGTCGGCAGGGTTCGAACCTGCGCGGGGAGACCCCAACAGATTTCTAGTCTGTCGTGTTAACCACTCGGCCACGACTACTTGATTTCTTTTTGATGCCCTTTGATGAATATAGAAAATGTTATACAATTTGGCAAAAACTTAAGATTTCGTTCTACAATGAAAGAGAAGAACTTGACGTAGTCGGCAGGGTTCGAACCTGCGCGGGGAGATCTCAACAGATTTCTAGTCTGTCGCCTTAACCACTCGGCCACGACTACTTCATTTGTTGGAAATGCCTTGTGATAAATGTAGAAAATTTTATACAATTTGGCAAAAACTTAAGATTCGTCCTACAATGAAAGAAAAGAACTTGACGTAGTCGGCAGGGTTCGAACCTGCGCGGGGAGACCCCAACAGAATTCTAGTCTGTCGCCTTAACCACTCGGCCACGACTACTTGATTTCTTGTTAATACCCTGTGATAAATGTAGAAAATTTTATACAATTTGGCAAAAACTTAAAATTTCGTCCTACAATGAAAGAAAAGAACTTGACGTAGTCGGCAGGGTTCGAACCTGCGCGGGGAGACCCCAACAGATTTCTAGTCTGTCGCCTTAACCACTCGGCCACGACTACTTCATTTGTTGGAAATGCCCTGTGATAAATGTAGAAAATTTTATACAATTTGGCAAAAACTTAAGATTCATCCTACAATGAAAGAAAAGAACTTGACGTAGTCGGCAGGGTTCGAACCTGCGCGGGGAGACCCCAACAGATTTCTAGTCTGTCGCCTTAACCACTCGGCCACGACTACTTCATTTCTTGTTAATACCCTGTGATAAATGTAGACAATTTTATACAATTTGGCAAAAACTTAAAATTTCGTCCTACAATGAAAGAAAAGAACTTGACGTAGTCGGCAGGGTTCGAACCTGCGCAGGGAGACCCGAACAGATTTCTAGTCTGTCGCCTTAACCACTCGGCCACGACTACTTGATTTCTTGTTAATACCTGTGATAAATGTAGACAATTTTATACAATTTGGCAAAAACTTAAAATTTCGTCCTACAATGAAAGAAAAGAACTTGACGTAGTCGGCAGGGTTCGAACCTGCGCGGGGAGACCCCAACAGATTTCTAGTCTGTCGCCTTAACCACTCGGCCACGACTACTTCATTTGTTGGAAATGCCTTGTGATAAATGTAGAAAATTTTATACAATTTGGCAAAAACTTAAGATTCGTCCTACAATGAAAGAAAAGAACTTGACGTAGTCGGCAGGGTTCGAACCTGCGCGAGGAGACCCCAACAGATTTCTAGTCTGTCGCCTTAACCACTCGGCCACGACTACTTGATTTCTTGTTAATACCTGTGATAAATGTAGACAATTTTATACAATTTGGCAAAAACTTAAAATTTCGTCCTACAATGAAAGAAAAGAACTTGACGTAGTCGGCAGGGTTCGAACCTGCGCAGGGAGACCCCAACAGATTTCTCGTCTGTCGCCTTAACCACTCGGCCACGACTACTTGATTTCTTGTTAATACCTGTGATAAATGTAGACAATTTTATACAATTTGGCAAAAACTTAAAATTTCGTCCTACAATGAAAGAAAAGAACTTGACGTAGTCGGCAGGGTTCGAACCTGCGCGGGGAGACCCCAACAGATTTCTAGTCTGTCGCCTTAACCACTCGGCCACGACTACTTCATTTGTTGGAAATGCCCTGTGATAAATGTAGAAAATTTTATACAATTTGGCAAAAACTTAAGATTCGTCCTACAATGAAAGAAAAGAACTTGACGTAGTCGGCAGGGTTCGAACCTGCGCGGGGAGACCCCAACAGATTTCTAGTCTGTCGCCTTAACCACTCGGCCACGACTACTTCATTTCTTGTTAATACCCTGTGATAAATGTAGACAATTTTATACAATTTGGCAAAAACTTAAAATTTCGTCCTACAATGAAAGAAAAGAACTTGACGTAGTCGGCAGGGTTCGAACCTGCGCAGGGAGACCCCAACAGATTTCTAGTCTGTCGCCTTAACCACTCGGCCACGACTACTTGATTTCTTGTTAATACCTGTGATAAATGTAGACAATTTTATACAATTTGGCAAAAACTTAAAATTTCGTCCTACAATGAAAGAAAAGAACTTGACGTAGTCGGCAGGGTTCGAACCTGCGCGGGGAGACCCCAACAGATTTCTAGTCTGTCGCCTTAACCACTCGGCCACGACTACTTGATTTCTTGTTAATACCTGTGATAAAGATAGACAATTTTATACAATTTGGCAAAAACTTAAGATTCGTCCTACAATGAAAGAAAAGAACTTGACGTAGTCGGCAGGGTTCGAACCTGCGCGGGGAGACCCCAACAGAATTCTAGTCTGTCGCCTTAACCACTCGGCCACGACTACTTGATTTCTTGTTAATACCCTGTGATAAATGTAGAAAATTTTATACAATTTGGCAAAAACTTAAAATTTCGTCCTACAATTAAAGAAAAGAACTTGACGTAGTCGGCAGGGTTCGAACCTGCGCGGGGAGACCCCAACAGATTTCTAGTCTGTCGCCTTAACCACTCGGCCACGACTACTTGATTTCTTGTTAATACCTGTGATAAATGTAGACAATTTTATACAATTTGGCAAAAACTTAAAATTTCGTCCTACCTATGAAAGAAAAGAACTTGACGTAGTCGGCAGGGTTCGAACCTGCGCGGGGAGACCCCAACAGATTTCAAGTCTGTCGCTTTTAACCACTCGGCCACGACTACTTGATTTCTTGTTAATACCCTGTGATAAATGTAGACAATTTTATACAATTTGGCAAAAACTTAAAATTTCGTCCTACAATGAAAGAAAAGAACTTGACGTAGTCGGCAGGGTTCGAACCTGCGCGGGGAGACCCCAACAGATTTCTAGTCTGTCGCCTTAACCACTCGGCCACGACTACTTGATTTCTTGTTATACCTGTGATAAATGTAGACAATTTTATACAATTTGGCAAAAACTTAAAATTTCGTCCTACAATGAAAGAAAAGAACTTGACGTAGTCGGCAGGGTTCGAACCTGCGCGGGGAGACCCCAACAGATTTCTAGTCTGTCGTGTTAACCACTCGGCCACGACTACTTGATTTCTTTTTGATGCCCTTTGATGAATATAGAAAATGTTATACAATTTGGCAAAAACTTAAGATTTCGTTCTACAATGAAAGAGAAGAACTTGACGTAGTCGGCAGGGTTCGAACCTGCGCGGGGAGATCCCAACAGATTTCTAGTCTGTCGCCTTAACCACTCGGCCACGACTACTTCATTTGTTGGAAATGCCTTGTGATAAATGTAGAAAATTTTATACAATTTGGCAAAAACTTAAGATTCGTCCTACAATGAAAGAAAAGAACTTGACGTAGTCGGCAGGGTTCGAACCTGCGCAAGGAGACCCCAACAGATTTCTAGTCTGTCGCCTTAACCACTCGGCCACGACTACTTGATTTCTTGTTAATACCTGTGATAAATGTAGACAATTTTATACAATTTGGCAAAAACTTAAAATTTCGTCCTACAATGAAAGAAAAGAACTTGACGTAGTCGGCAGGGTTCGAACCTGCGCAGGGAGACCCCAACAGATTTCTAGTCTGTCGCCTTAACCACTCGGCCACGACTACTTGATTTCTTGTTAATACCTGTGATAAATGTAGACAATTTTATACAATTTGGCAAAAACTTAAAATTTCGTCCTACAATGAAAGAAAAGAACTTGACGTAGTCGGCAGGGTTCGAACCTGCGCGGGGAGACCCCAACAGATTTCTAGTCTGTCGCCTTAACCAATCGGCCACGACTACTTGATTTCTTGTTAATACCTGTGATAAATGTAGACAATTTTATACAATTTGGCAAAAACTTAAGATTCGTCCTACAATGAAAGAAAAGAACTTGACGTAGTCGGCAGGGTTCGAACCTGCGCGGGGAGACCCCAACAGAATTCTAGTCTGTCGCCTTAACCACTCGGCCACGACTACTTGATTTCTTGTTAATACCCTGTGATAAATGTAGACAATTTTATACAATTTGGCAAAAACTTAAAATTTCGTCCTACAATGAAAGAAAAGAACTTGACGTAGTCGGCAGGGTTCGAACCTGCGCGGGGAGACCCCAACAGATTTCTAGTCTGTCGCCTTAACCACTCGGCCACGACTAATGGATTTCTTGTTAATACCTGTGATAAATGTAGACAATTTTATACAATTTGGCAAAAACTTAAAATTTCGTCCTACCTATGAAAGAAAAGAACTTGACGTAGTCGGCAGGGTTCGAACCTGCGCGGGGAGACCCAAACAGATTTCAAGTCTGTCGCCTTAACCACTCGGCCACGACTACTTGATTTCTTGTTAATACCCTGTGATAAATGTAGACAATTTTATACAATTTGGCAAAAACTTAAAATTTCGTCCTACAATGAAAGAAAAGAACTTGACGTAGTCGGCAGGGTTCGAACCTGCGCGGGGAGACCCCAAAAGATTTCTAGTCTGTCGCCTTAACCACTCGGCCACGACTACTTCATTTGTTGGAAATGCCCTGTGATAAATGTAGAAAATTTTATACAATTTGGCAAAAACTTAAGATTCGTCCTACAATGAAAGAAAAGAACTTGACGTAGTCGGCAGGGTTCGAACCTGCGCGAGGAGACCCCAACAGATTTCTAGTCTGTCGCCTTAACCACTCGGCCACGACTACTTGATTTCTTGTTAATACCTGTGATAAATGTAGACAATTTTATACAATTTGGCAAAAACTTAAAATTTCGTCCTACAATGAAAGAAAAGAACTTGACGTAGTCGGCAGGGTTCGAACCTGCGCGGGGAGACCCCAACAGATTTCAAGTCTGTCGCCTTAACCATTCGGCCACGACTACTTCATTTGTTGGAAATGCCCTGTGATAAATGTAGAAAATTTTATACAATTTGGCAAAAACTTAAGATTCGTCCTACAATGAAAGAAAAGAACTTGACGTAGTCGGCAGGGTTCGAACCTGCGCGGGGAGACCCCAAAAGATTTCTAGTCTGTCGCCTTAACTACTCGGCCACGACTACTTGATTTCTTGTTATACCTGTGATAAATGTAGACAATTTTATACAATTTGGCAAAAACTTAAAATTTCGTCCTACAATGAAAGAAAAGAACTTGACGTAGTCGGCAGGGTTCGAACCTGCGCGGGGAGACCCCAAAAGATTTCTAGTCTGTCGCCTTAACCACTCGGCCACGACTACTTCATTTGTTGGAAATGCCCTGTGATAAATGTAGACAATTTTATACAATTTGGCAAAAACTTAAGATTCGTCCTACAATGAAAGAAAAGAACTTGACGTAGTCGGCAGGGTTCGAACCTGCGCGAGGAGACCCCAACAGATTTCTAGTCTGTCGCCTTAACCACTCGGCCACGACTACTTGATTTCTTGTTAATACCTGTGATAAATGTAGACAATTTTATACAATTTGGCAAAAACTTAAAATTTCGTCCTACAATGAAAGAAAAGAACTTGACGTAGTCGGCAGGGTTCGAACCTGCGCAGGGAGACCCCAACAGATTTCTAGTCTGTCGCCTTAACCACTCGGCCACGACTACTTGATTTCTTGTTAATACCTGTGATAAATGTAGACAATTTTATACAATTTGGCAAAAACTTAAAATTTCGTCCTACAATGAAAGAAAAGAACTTGACGTAGTCGGCAGGGTTCGAACCTGCGCGGGGAGACCCCAACAGATTTCTAGTCTGTCGCCTTAACCACTCGGCCACGACTACTTGATTTCTTGTTAATACCTGTGATAAATGTAGACAATTTTATACAATTTGGCAAAAACTTAAGATTCGTCCTACAATGAAAGAAAAGAACTTGACGTAGTCGGCAGGGTTCGAACCTGCACGGGGAGACCCCCAACAGAATTCTAGTCTGTCGCCTTAACCACTCGGCCACGACTACTTGATTTCTTGTTAATACCCTGTGATAAATGTAGACAATTTTATACAATTTGGCAAAAACTTAAAATTTCGTCCTACAATGAAAGAAAAGAACTTGACGTAGTCGGCAGGGTTCGAACCTGCGCGGGGAGACCCCAACAGATTTCTAGTCTGTCGCCTTAACCACTCGGCCACGACTACTTGATTTCTTGTTAATACCTGTGATAAATGTAGACAATTTTATACAATTTGGCAAAAACTTAAAATTTCGTCCTACCTATGAAAGAAAAGAACTTGACGTAGTCGGCAGGGTTCGAACCTGCGCGGGGAGACCCCAACAGATTTCAAGTCTGTCGCCTTAACCACTCGGCCACGACTACTTGATTTCTTGTTAATACCCTGTGATAAATGTAGACAATTTTATACAATTTGGCAAAAACTTAAAATTTCGTCCTACAATGAAAGAAAAGAACTTGACGTAGTCGGCAGGGTTCGAACCTGCGCGGGGAGACCCCAAAAGATTTCTAGTCTGTCGCCTTAACCACTCGGCCACGACTACTTGATTTCTTGTAATACCTGTGATAAATGTAGACAATTTTATACAATTTGGCAAAAACTTAAAATTTCGTCCTACAATGAAAGAAAAGAACTTGACGTAGTCGGCAGGGTTCGAACCTGCGCGGGGAGACCCCAACAGATTTCTAGTCTGTCGCCTTAACCACTCGGCCACGACTACTTGATTTCTTGTTAATACCTGTGATAAATGTAGACAATTTTATACAATTTGGCAAAAACTTAAAATTTCGTCCTACAATGAAAGAAAAGAACTTGACGTAGTCGGCAGGGTTCGAACCTGCGCGGGGAGACCCCAACAGATTTCAAGTCTGTCGCCTTAACCACTCGGCCACGACTACTTCATTTGTTGGAAATGTCCTGTGATAAATGTAGAACATTTTATACAATTTGGCAAAAACTTAAGATTCGTCCTACAATGAAAGAAAAGAACTTGACGTAGTCGGCAGGGTTCGAACCTGCGCGAGGAGACCCCAACAGATTTCTAGTCTGTCGCCTTAACCACTCGGCCACGACTACTTGATTTCTTGTTAATACCTGTGATAAATGTAGACAATTTTATACAATTTGGCAAAAACTTAAAATTTCGTCCTACAATGAAAGAAAAGAACTTGACGTAGTCGGCAGGGTTCGAACCTGCGCGGGGAGACCCCAACAGATTTCAAGTCTGTCGCCTTAACCACTCGGCCACGACTACTTCATTTGTTGGAAATGCCCTGTGATAAATGTAGAAAATTTTATACAATTTGGCAAAAACTTAAGATTCGTCCTACAATGAAAGAAAAGAACTTGACGTAGTCAGCAGGGTTCGAACCTGCGCGAGGAGACCCCAACAGATTTCTAGTCTGTCGCCTTAACCACTCGGCCACGACTACTTGATTTCTTGTTAATACCTGTGATAAATGTAGACAATTTTATACAATTTGGCAAAAACTTAAAATTTCGTCCTACAATGAAAGAAAAGAACTTGACGTAGTCGGCAGGGTTCGAACCTGCGCGGGGAGACCCCAACAGATTTCAAGTCTGTCGCCTTAACCATTCGGCCACGACTACTTCATTTGTTGGAAATGCCCTGTGATAAATGTAGAAAATTTTATACAATTTGGCAAAAACTTAAGATTCGTCCTACAATGAAAGAAAAGAACTTGACGTAGTCGGCAGGGTTCGAACCTGCGCGGGGAGACCCCAAAAGATTTCTAGTCTGTCGCCTTAACTACTCGGCCACGACTACTTGATTTCTTGTTATACCTGTGATAAATGTAGACAATTTTATACAATTTGGCAAAAACTTAAAATTTCGTCCTACAATGAAAGAAAAGAACTTGACGTAGTCGGCAGGGTTCGAACCTGCGCGGGGAGACCCCAAAAGATTTCTAGTCTGTCGCCTTAACCACTCGGCCACGACTACTTCATTTGTTGGAAATGCCCTGTGATAAATGTAGACAATTTTATACAATTTGGCAAAAACTTAAGATTCGTCCTACAATGAAAGAAAAGAACTTGACGTAGTCGGCAGGGTTCGAACCTGCGCGAGGAGACCCCAACAGATTTCTAGTCTGTCGCCTTAACCACTCGGCCACGACTACTTGATTTCTTGTTAATACCTGTGATAAATGTAGACAATTTTATACAATTTGGCAAAAACTTAAAATTTCGTCCTACAATGAAAGAAAAGAACTTGACGTAGTCGGCAGGGTTCGAACCTGCGCAGGGAGACCCCAACAGATTTCTAGTCTGTCGCCTTAACCACTCGGCCACGACTACTTGATTTCTTGTTAATACCTGTGATAAATGTAGACAATTTTATACAATTTGGCAAAAACTTAAAATTTCGTCCTACAATGAAAGAAAAGAACTTGACGTAGTCGGCAGGGTTCGAACCTGCGCGGGCAGACCCCAACAGATTTCTAGTCTGTCGCCTTAACCACTCGGCCACGACTACTTGATTTCTTGTTAATACCTGTGATAAATTTAGACAATTTTATACAATTTGGCAAAAACTTAAGATTCGTCCTACAATGAAAGAAAAGAACTTGACGTAGTCGGCAGGGTTCGAACCTGCGCGGGGAGACCCCAACAGAATTCTAGTCTGTCGCCTTAACCACTCGGCCACGACTACTTGATTTCTTGTTAATACCCTGTGATAAATGTAGACAATTTTATACAATTTGGCAAAAACTTAAAATTTCGTCCTACAATGAAAGAAAAGAACTTGACGTAGTCGGCAGGGTTCGAACCTGCGCGGGGAGACCCCAACAGATTTCTAGTCTGTCGCCTTAACCACTCGGCCACGACTACTTGATTTCTTGTTAATACCTGTGATAAATGTAGACAATTTTATACAATTTGGCAAAAACTTAAAATTTCGTCCTACCTATGAAAGAAAAGAACTTGACGTAGTCGGCAGGGTTCGAACCTGCGCGGGGAGACCCCAGCAGATTTCAAGTCTGCCGCCTTAACCACTCGGCCACGACTACTTGATTTCTTGTTAATACCCTGTGATAAATGTAGACAATTTTATACAATTTGGCAAAAACTTAAAATTTCGTCCTACAATGAAAGAAAAGAACTTGACGTAGTCGGCAGGGTTCGAACCTGCGCGGGGAGACCCCAAAAGATTTCTAGTCTGTCGCCTTAACCACTCGGCCACGACTACTTGATTTCTTGTAATACCTGTGATAAATGTAGACAATTTTATACAATTTGGCAAAAACTTAAAATTTCGTCCTACAATGAAAGAAAAGAACTTGACGTAGTCGGCAGGGTTCGAACCTGCGCGGGGAGACCCCAACAGATTTCTAGTCTGTCGCCTTAACCACTCGGCCACGACTACTTGATTTCTTGTTAATACCTGTGATAAATGTAGACAATTTTATACAATTTGGCAAAAACTTAAAATTTCGTCCTACAATGAAAGAAAAGAACTTGACGTAGTCGGCAGGGTTCGAACCTGCGCGGGGAGACCCCAACAGATTTCAAGTCTGTCGCCTTAACCACTCGGCCACGACTACTTCATTTGTTGGAAATGCCCTGTGATAAATGTAGAAAATTTTATACAATTTGGCAAAAACTTAAGATTCGTCCTACAATGAAAGAAAAGAACTTGACGTAGTCGGCAGGGTTCGAACCTGCGCGAGGAGACCCCAACAGATTTCTAGTCTGTCGCCTTAACCACTCGGCCACGACTACTTGATTTCTTGTTAATACCCTGTGATAAATGTAGACAATTTTATACAATTTGGCAAAAACTTAAAATTTCGTCCTACAATGAAAGAAAAGAACTTGACGTAGTCGGCAGGGTTCGAACCTGCGCGGGGAGACCCCAAAAGATTTCTAGTCTGTCGCCTTAACCACTCGGCCACGACTACTTGATTTCTTGTAATACCTGTGATAAATGTAGACAATTTTATACAATTTGGCAAAAACTTAAAATTTCGTCCTACAATGAAAGAAAAGAACTTGACGTAGTCGGCAGGGTTCGAACCTGCGCGGGGAGACCCCAACAGATTTCTAGTCTGTCGCCTTAACCACTCGGCCACGACTACTTGATTTCTTGTTAATACCTGTGATAAATGTAGACAATTTTATACAATTTGGCAAAAACTTAAAATTTCGTCCTACAATGAAAGAAAAGAACTTGACGTAGTCGGCAGGGTTCGAACCTGCGCGGGGAGACCCCAACAGATTTCAAGTCTGTCGCCTTAACCACTCGGCCACGACTACTTCATTTGTTGGAAATGCCCTGTGATAAATGTAGAAAATTTTATACAATTTGGCAAAAACTTAAGATTCGTCCTACAATGAAAGAAAAGAACTTGACGTAGTCGGCAGGGTTCGAACCTGCGCGAGGAGACCCCAACAGATTTCTAGTCTGTCGCCTTAACCACTCGGCCACGACTACTTGATTTCTTGTTAATACCTGTGATAAATGTAGACAATTTTATACAATTTGGCAAAAACTTAAAATTTCGTCCTACAATGAAAGAAAAGAACTTGACGTAGTCGGCAGGGTTCGAACCTGCGCGGGGAGACCCCAACAGATTTCAAGTCTGTCGCCTTAACCACTCGGCCACGACTACTTCATTTGTTGGAAATGCCCTGTGATAAATGTAGAAAATTTTATACAATTTGGCAAAAACTTAAGATTCGTCCTACAATGAAAGAAAAGAACTTGACGTAGTCGGCAGGGTTCGAACCTGCGCGGGGAGACCCCAAAAGATTTCTAGTCTGTCGCCTTAACTACTCGGCCACGACTACTTGATTTCTTGTTATACCTGTGATAAATGTAGACAATTTTATACAATTTGGCAAAAACTTAAAATTTCGTCCTACAATGAAAGAAAAGAACTTGACGTAGTCGGCAAGGTTCGAACCTGCGCGGGGAGACCCCAACATATTTCTAGTTTGTCGCCTTAACCACTCGGCCACGACTACTTGATTTCTTGTTAATACCTGTGATAAATGTAGACAATTTTATACAATTTGGCAAAAACTTAAAATTTCGTCCTACAATGAAAGAAAAGAACTTGACGTAGTCGGCAGGGTTCGAACCTGCGCGGGGAGACCCCAAAAGATTTCTAGTCTGTCGCCTTAACTACTCGGCCACGACTACTTGATTTCTTGTTATACCTGTGATAAATGTAGACAATTTTATACAATTTGGCAAAAACTTAAAATTTCGTCCTACAATGAAAGAAAAGAACTTGACGTAGTCGGCAGGGTTCGAACCTGCGCGGGGAGACCCCAAAAGATTTCTAGTCTGTCGCCTTAACCACTCGGCCACGACTACTTCATTTGTTGGAAATGCCCTGTGATAAATGTAGACAATTTTATACAATTTGGCAAAAACTTAAGATTCGTCCTACAATGAAAGAAAAGAACTTGACGTAGTCGGCAGGGTTCGAACCTGCGCGAGGAGACCCCAACAGATTTCTAGTCTGTCGCCTTAACCACTCGGCCACGACTACTTGATTTCTTGTTAATACCTGTGATAAATGTAGACAATTTTATACAATTTGGCAAAAACTTAAAATTTCGTCCTACAATGAAAGAAAAGAACTTGACGTAGTCGGCAGGGTTCGAACCTGCGCAGGGAGACCCCAACAGATTTCTAGTCTGTCGCCTTAACCACTCGGCCACGACTACTTGATTTCTTGTTAATACCTGTGATAAATGTAGACAATTTTATACAATTTGGCAAAAACTTAAAATTTCGTCCTACAATGAAAGAAAAGAACTTGACGTAGTCGGCAGGGTTCGAACCTGCGCGGGGAGACCCCAACAGATTTCTAGTCTGTCGCCTTAACCACTCGGCCACGACTACTTGATTTCTTGTTAATACCTGTGATAAATGTAGACAATTTTATACAATTTGGCAAAAACTTAAGATTCGTCCTACAATGAAAGAAAAGAACTTGACGTAGTCGGCAGGGTTCGAACCTGCGCGGGGAGACCCCAACAGAATTCTAGTCTGTCGCCTTAACCACTCGGCCACGACTACTTGATTTCTTGTTAATACCCTGTGATAAATGTAGACAATTTTATACAATTTGGCAAAAACTTAAAATTTCGTCCTACAATGAAAGAAAAGAACTTGACGTAGTCGGCAGGGTTCGAACCTGCGCGGGGAGACCCCAACAGATTTCTAGTCTGTCGCCTTAACCACTCGGCCACGACTACTTGATTTCTTGTTAATACCTGTGATAAATGTAGACAATTTTATACAATTTGGCAAAAACTTAAAATTTCGTCCTACCTATGAAAGAAAAGAACTTGACGTAGTCGGCAGGGTTCGAACCTGCGCGGGGAGACCCCAACAGATTTCAAGTCTGTCGCCTTAACCACTCGGCCACGACTACTTGATTTCTTGTTAATACCCTGTGATAAATGTAGACAATTTTATACAATTTGGCAAAAACTTAAAATTTCGTCCTACAATGAAAGAAAAGAACTTGACGTAGTCGGCAGGGTTCGAACCTGCGCGGGGAGACCCCAAAAGATTTCTAGTCTGTCGCCTTAACCACTCGGCCACGACTACTTGATTTCTTGTAATACCTGTGATAAATGTAGACAATTTTATACAATTTGGCAAAAACTTAAAATTTCGTCCTACAATGAAAGAAAAGAACTTGACGTAGTCGGCAGGGTTCGAACCTGCGCGGGGAGACCCCAACAGATTTCTAGTCTGTCGCCTTAACCACTCGGCCACGACTACTTGATTTCTTGTTAATACCTGTGATAAATGTAGACAATTTTATACAATTTGGCAAAAACTTAAAATTTCGTCCTACAATGAAAGAAAAGAACTTGACGTAGTCGGCAGGGTTCGAACCTGCGCGGGGAGACCCCAACAGATTTCAAGTCTGTCGCCTTAACCACTCGGCCACGACTACTTCATTTGTTGGAAATGCCCTGTGATAAATGTAGAAAATTTTATACAATTTGGCAAAAACTTAAGATTCGTCCTACAATGAAAGAAAAGAACTTGACGTAGTCGGCAGGGTTCGAACCTGCGCGGGGAGACCCCAAAAGATTTCTAGTCTGTCGCCTTAACTACTCGGCCACGACTACTTGATTTCTTGTTATACCTGTGATAAATGTAGACAATTTTATACAATTTGGCAAAAACTTAAAATTTCGTCCTACAATGAAAGAAAAGAACTTGACGTAGTCGGCAGGGTTCGAACCTGCGCGGGGAGACCCCAACAGATTTCTAGTCTGTCGCCTTAACCACTCGGCCACGACTACTTGATTTCTTGTTAATACCTGTGATAAATGTAGACAATTTTATACAATTTGGCAAAAACTTAAAATTTCGTCCTACAATGAAAGAAAAGAACTTGACGTAGTCGGCAGGGTTCGAACCTGCGCGGGGAGACCCCAACAGATTTCAAGTCTGTCGCCTTAACCACTCGGCCACGACTACTTCATTTGTTGGAAATGCCCTGTGATAAATGTAGAAAATTTTATACAATTTGGCAAAAACTTAAGATTCGTCCTACAATGAAAGAAAAGAACTTGACGTAGTCGGCAGGGTTCGAACCTGCGCGGGGAGACCCCAACAGATTTCTAGTCTGTCGCCTTAACCACTCGGCCACGACTACTTGATTTCTTGTTAATACCCTGTGATAAATGTAGACAATTTTATACAATTTGGCAAAAACTTAAAATTTCGTCCTACAATGAAAGAAAAGAACTTGACGTAGTCGGCAAGGTTCGAACCTGCGCGGGGAGACCCCAACATATTTCTAGTTTGTCGCCTTAACCACTCGGCCACGACTACTTGATTTCTTGTTAATACCTGTGATAAATGTAGACAATTTTATACAATTTGGCAAAAACTTAAAATTTCGTCCTACCTATGAAAGAAAAGAACTTGACGTAGTCGGCAGGGTTCGAACCTGCGCGGGGAGACCCCAACAGATTTCAAGTCTGTCGCCTTAACCACTCGGCCACGACTACTTGATTTCTTGTTAATACCCTGTGATAAATGTAGACAATTTTATACAATTTGGCAAAAACTTAAAATTTCGTCCTACAATGAAAGAAAAGAACTTGACGTAGTCGGCAGGGTTCGAACCTGCGCGGGGAGACCCCAAAAGATTTCTAGTCTGTCGCCTTAACCACTCGGCCACGACTACTTGATTTCTTGTAATACCTGTGATAAATGTAGACAATTTTATACAATTTGGCAAAAACTTAAAATTTCGTCCTACAATGAAAGAAAAGAACTTGACGTAGTCGGCAGGGTTCGAACCTGCGCGGGGAGACCCCAACAGATTTCTAGTCTGTCGCCTTAACCACTCGGCCACGACTACTTGATTTCTTGTTAATACCTGTGATAAATGTAGACAATTTTATACAATTTGGCAAAAACTTAAAATTTCGTCCTACAATGAAAGAAAAGAACTTGACGTAGTCGGCAGGGTTCGAACCTGCGCGGGGAGACCCCAACAGATTTCAAGTCTGTCGCCTTAACCACTCGGCCACGACTACTTCATTTGTTGGAAATGCCCTGTGATAAATGTAGAAAATTTTATACAATTTGGCAAAAACTTAAGATTCGTCCTACAATGAAAGAAAAGAACTTGACGTAGTCGGCAGGGTTCGAACCTGCGCGGGGAGACCCCAACAGATTTCTAGTCTGTCGCCTTAACCACTCGGCCACGACTACTTGATTTCTTGTTAATACCCTGTGATAAATGTAGACAATTTTATACAATTTGGCAAAAACTTAAAATTTCGTCCTACAATGAAAGAAAAGAACTTGACGTAGTCGGCAAGGTTCGAACCTGCGCGGGGAGACCCCAACATATTTCTAGTTTGTCGCCTTAACCACTCGGCCACGACTACTTGATTTCTTGTTAATACCTGTGATAAATGTAGACAATTTTATACAATTTGGCAAAAACTTAAAATTTCGTCCTACCTATGAAAGAAAAGAACTTGACGTAGTCGGCAGGGTTCGAACCTGCGCGGGGAGACCCCAACAGATTTCAAGTCTGTCGCCTTAACCACTCGGCCACGACTACTTGATTTCTTGTTAATACCCTGTGATAAATGTAGACAATTTTATACAATTTGGCAAAAACTTAAAATTTCGTCCTACAATGAAAGAAAAGAACTTGACGTAGTCGGCAGGGTTCGAACCTGCGCGGGGAGACCCCAAAAGATTTCTAGTCTGTCGCCTTAACCACTCGGCCACGACTACTTGATTTCTTGTAATACCTGTGATAAATGTAGACAATTTTATACAATTTGGCAAAAACTTAAAATTTCGTCCTACAATGAAAGAAAAGAACTTGACGTAGTCGGCAGGGTTCGAACCTGCGCGGGGAGACCCCAACAGATTTCTAGTCTGTCGCCTTAACCACTCGGCCACGACTACTTGATTTCTTGTTAATACCTGTGATAAATGTAGACAATTTTATACAATTTGGCAAAAACTTAAAATTTCGTCCTACAATGAAAGAAAAGAACTTGACGTAGTCGGCAGGGTTCGAACCTGCGCGGGGAGACCCCAACAGATTTCAAGTCTGTCGCCTTAACCACTCGGCCACGACTACTTCATTTGTTGGAAATGCCCTGTGATAAATGTAGAAAATTTTATACAATTTGGCAAAAACTTAAGATTCGTCCTACAATGAAAGAAAAGAACTTGACGTAGTCGGCAGGGTTCGAACCTGCGCGGGGAGACCCCAAAAGATTTCTAGTCTGTCGCCTTAACTACTCGGCCACGACTACTTGATTTCTTGTTATACCTGTGATAAATGTAGACAATTTTATACAATTTGGCAAAAACTTAAAATTTCGTCCTACAATGAAAGAAAAGAACTTGACGTAGTCGGCAGGGTTCGAACCTGCGCGGGGAGACCCCAACAGATTTCTAGTCTGTCGCCTTAACCACTCGGCCACGACTACTTGATTTCTTGTTAATACCTGTGATAAATGTAGACAATTTTATACAATTTGGCAAAAACTTAAAATTTCGTCCTACAATGAAAGAAAAGAACTTGACGTAGTCGGCAGGGTTCGAACCTGCGCGGGGAGACCCCAACAGATTTCAAGTCTGTCGCCTTAACCACTCGGCCACGACTACTTCATTTGTTGGAAATGCCCTGTGATAAATGTAGAAAATTTTATACAATTTGGCAAAAACTTAAGATTCGTCCTACAATGAAAGAAAAGAACTTGACGTAGTCGGCAGGGTTCGAACCTGCGCGGGGAGACCCCAACAGATTTCTAGTCTGTCGCCTTAACCACTCGGCCACGACTACTTGATTTCTTGTTAATACCCTGTGATAAATGTAGACAATTTTATACAATTTGGCAAAAACTTAAAATTTCGTCCTACAATGAAAGAAAAGAACTTGACGTAGTCGGCAAGGTTCGAACCTGCGCGGGGAGACCCCAACATATTTCTAGTTTGTCGCCTTAACCACTCGGCCACGACTACTTGATTTCTTGTTAATACCTGTGATAAATGTAGACAATTTTATACAATTTGGCAAAAACTTAAAATTTCGTCCTACCTATGAAAGAAAAGAACTTGACGTAGTCGGCAGGGTTCGAACCTGCGCGGGGAGACCCCAACAGATTTCAAGTCTGTCGCCTTAACCACTCGGCCACGACTACTTGATTTCTTGTTAATACCCTGTGATAAATGTAGACAATTTTATACAATTTGGCAAAAACTTAAAATTTCGTCCTACAATGAAAGAAAAGAACTTGACGTAGTCGGCAGGGTTCGAACCTGCGCGGGGAGACCCCAAAAGATTTCTAGTCTGTCGCCTTAACCACTCGGCCACGACTACTTGATTTCTTGTAATACCTGTGATAAATGTAGACAATTTTATACAATTTGGCAAAAACTTAAAATTTCGTCCTACAATGAAAGAAAAGAACTTGACGTAGTCGGCAGGGTTCGAACCTGCGCGGGGAGACCCCAACAGATTTCTAGTCTGTCGCCTTAACCACTCGGCCACGACTACTTGATTTCTTGTTAATACCTGTGATAAATGTAGACAATTTTATACAATTTGGCAAAAACTTAAAATTTCGTCCTACAATGAAAGAAAAGAACTTGACGTAGTCGGCAGGGTTCGAACCTGCGCGGGGAGACCCCAACAGATTTCAAGTCTGTCGCCTTAACCACTCGGCCACGACTACTTCATTTGTTGGAAATGCCCTGTGATAAATGTAGAAAATTTTATACAATTTGGCAAAAACCTAAGATTCGTCCTACAATGAAAGAAAAGAACTTGACGTAGTCGGCAGGGTTCGAACCTGCGCGGGGAGACCCCAAAAGATTTCTAGTCTGTCGCCTTAACTACTCGGCCACGACTACTTGATTTCTTGTTATACCTGTGATAAATGTAGACAATTTTATACAATTTGGCAAAAACTTAAAATTTCGTCCTACAATGAAAGAAAAGAACTTGACGTAGTCGGCAGGGTTCGAACCTGCGCGGGGAGACCCCAACAGATTTCTAGTCTGTCGCCTTAACCACTCGGCCACGACTACTTGATTTCTTGTTAATACCTGTGATAAATGTAGACAATTTTATACAATTTGGCAAAAACTTAAAATTTCGTCCTACAATGAAAGAAAAGAACTTGACGTAGTCGGCAGGGTTCGAACCTGCGCGGGGAGACCCCAACAGATTTCAAGTCTGTCGCCTTAACCACTCGGCCACGACTACTTCATTTGTTGGAAATGCCCTGTGATAAATGTAGAAAATTTTATACAATTTGGCAAAAACTTAAGATTCGTCCTACAATGAAAGAAAAGAACTTGACGTAGTCGGCAGGGTTCGAACCTGCGCGGGGAGACCCCAACAGATTTCTAGTCTGTCGCCTTAACCACTCGGCCACGACTACTTGATTTCTTGTTAATACCCTGTGATAAATGTAGACAATTTTATACAATTTGGCAAAAACTTAAAATTTCGTCCTACAATGAAAGAAAAGAACTTGACGTAGTCGGCAAGGTTCGAACCTGCGCGGGGAGACCCCAACATATTTCTAGTTTGTCGCCTTAACCACTCGGCCACGACTACTTGATTTCTTGTTAATACCTGTGATAAATGTAGACAATTTTATACAATTTGGCAAAAACTTAAAATTTCGTCCTACAATGAAAGAAAAGAACTTTACGTAGTCGGCAGGGTTCGAACCTGCGCGGGGAGACCCCAACAGATTTCAAGTCTGTCGCCTTAACCACTCGGCCACGACTACTTGATTTCTTGTTAATACCCTGTGATAAATGTAGACAATTTTATACAATTTGGCAAAAACTTAAAATTTCGTCCTACAATGAAAGAAAAGAACTTGACGTAGTCGGCAGGGTTCGAACCTGCGCGGGGAGACCCCAACAGATTTCTAGTCTGTCGCCTTAACAACTCGGCCACGACTACTTCATTTGTTGGAAACGCCAGTGATAAATGTAGAAAATGTTATACAATTTGGTGAAAACTTAAGATTTCGTCCTACAATTAAAGAAAAGAACTTGACGTAGTCGGCAGGGTTCGAACCTGCGCGGGGAGACCCCAACAGATTTCTAGTCTGTCGCCTTAACCACTCAGCCAAAATTGAGTCGATAAACTTTAAATATGGACAATTACCTTAATCGTTAGATATCTACGAAGTTCGTGAATGAAGGCGAAGACAAGCGGTCATTGAACATCCATTCCAGCTCAGCTCCGATGAACTCAGTGCAAATACCACATTCAGTGCAAGTGCCATCACAGTCCTTATATGGTATGCAGGGTGGTCGTGAAAGTTTCTGCGGATGCTCACTTTGTAATGAAGTTCGGAAAGTGTTAGGAATTGTTATGAGAGTGTTAGGAAAGTGTTAGGAAAGTGTTAGGAAAGGTTAGGAATCGTAAGGAATCGTTCGGAATCGTTAGGAAAGGGGATGACCGCCCAATCTCCGCACTTCACGGCCACGACTACTTGATTTCTTGATAATGCCCAGCATTAAATGTAGAAAATGTTATACAATTTGGCAAAAACTTAAGATTTCGTTGTACAATGAAAGAGAAGAACTTGACGTAGTCGGCAGGTTTCGAACCTGCGCGGGGAGACCCCAACAGATTTCTAGTCTGTCGCCTTATACACTCGGCCACGACTACTTCATTTGTTGGAAATGCCCTGTGATAAATGTAGAAAATTTTATACAATTTGGCAAAAACTTAAGATTCGTCCTACAATGAAAGAAAAGAACTTGACGTAGTCGGCAGGGTTCGAACCTGCGCGGGGAGACCCGAACAGATTTCTAGTCTGTCTCCTTAACCACTCGGCCACGACTACTTCATTTCTTGTTAATACCCTGTGATAAATGTAGAAAATGTTATACAATTTGGCAAAAACTTAAGATTTCGTCCTACAATGAAAGAAAAGAACTTGACGTAGTCGGCAGGGTTCGAACCTGCGCGGGGAGACCCCAACAGATTTCTAGTCTGTCGCCTTAACCACTCGGCAACGACTACTTGATTTGTTGGTTATGCTCTGTGATAAATGTAGAAAATGTTATACAATTTGGCAAAAACTTAAGATCTCGTCCTACAATGAAAGAAAAGAACTTGACGTAGTCGGCAGGGTTCGAACCTGCGCGGGGAGACCCCAACATATTTCTAGTATGTCGCCTTAACCACTCGGCCAAAATTGAGTCGATAAACTTTACATATAGACAATTACCTTAATCGTTAGAAATCTACGAAGTTCATGATTGAAGGCGAATACCAGCGGTCATTAAACATCCATTCCAGCTCAGCTCCGATGATCTCAGTGCAAGTACCACATTCAGTGCAAGTACCGTCACAGTCCCTATATGGTATGCAGGGTGGTCGTGAAAGTTTCTGCGCATGCTCACTTTGTAGAGAAGTTTGGAAAGTGTTAGGAGATGTTAGTAAAGTGTTAGGAAAGTGTTAGGAAAGGTTAGGAATAGTAAGGAATGGTTAGGAATCGTTAGGAATCCTTCGGAATCGTTAGGAAAGGGGATGACCGCCCAATCCCCTCACTTCACGGCCACTACTACTTGATTTCTTGTTAATGCCCTGTAACCAGGGCTCAAATTAATTTTTTGTCCACGGGGGCTCTTCCCCCCCAAAAAGAGCCCCCGTGAGCCTTCTCACGGGTGCTCTTTTAGTGCTGACGGGGGCTCTTATTTTAATACAAATTTCCATTGAATTGGTACCCATGAAACTCCTAAATTCCTTGGTTTTTTTATCATTATCATTTATTTAAGTCGGCATTTTTCCTCTTAGAAATTTACTTGTTACATAGCTGTTATTGACTTTTATCCCCGTGGTAACATTCTTTCCATTTCTTCCCGTTCTGCACATAATGTCCTCCTCATTATTCGGAGCAACCTTATTTACATTCTTTCTTTACTTTTAGTCTTTACCATATCCTTCCAAAACACAGGGGCGGATCTAGCTTTTTGCTAAGGGCGGGGGGGGGGGGGATAACTCAAAACCAAAACAAATGATACCTACGTCCACGAGCCGCGTAGCGGCTAGGCGATTTTTGTTGTTGCTATTTTGAACCCTCGTAAGTGGTGTTTTCCTGGCATCTACTAACATGCGGAGCATCGTCCACGATCCGCGAAGCGGTGAGGCGATTTTTTTTTTGGTGCTATTTTGAACCCCCGTTGACATATTTTGAACCCCCGTTAGCAGTGGCGGATCCAGGGGGGGGGGGGGGGGGGGGTTGCAAATTTTTAAATTTTCGAGGGCCCCCCCCCCCCAAAAAAAAAGGGCTCACTACCCCTCCCCCCTACTGAACGACTTTTCGGCCGGCGCGATTTTCAAATTTTCAGGAGCAAAAAAAGAAAAGAAAGTTGGGCCCCCTCCCCTACATAAGAAATCCTGGATCCGCGCCTGCCCGTTAGTGATGTTTTCCTGGCATCTACTGACATCTACTAATACTGTGTAGGTCTGGACACATGAAAGAATTTTTCTATGCACATCACATTTTTACTTGGCAGCCGAAGGGGGAGGGGGGGGGGGGGGGGGTTAAACCCCCTAAACCGCCTAGATCCGCCCCTCCAACATCTTTGGTGATCTTTTTCTTAATAATGATTTACTGGTCGAGTTACATTATTTGCTGGTCTTTTAGAATATCCAGATTTCAGAGGATTCACACTTTTCACAACGAAAAACTTCTCCATGTTTTAGTCCTTGCGCGATCGTCTCTAGCTCCAGCAGATATTGGGCGTCAGCGTGCACACCGTACTACCGGCGCAGTATAGCCACTGCTGACGGCCGCATTATAACTGCACTGCGAGCTTCCGTTGTTTGTATCGGTAATGGGAGAGAAAGCGCCGTCTAAGTTCCATTTCATTGGTTTAAGGTTTGAAAATTGATACTCAATATTGTGTTAAAGTTATATCAGAAAAGATAATCTTTATTTTATAATTCCACGGGGGCGATTTTTAATTTTGCAATCGCCCCCGTGAGCAACCTGACGGGGGCGATTATGGAGCTCACGGGGGCGAATCGCCCACCGCCCCCGTGTATTTTGAGCGCTGCCTGTAACAAATGTAGACAATTTTATACCATTTGGCAAAAACTTAAAATTTCGTCCTACAATGAAAGAAAAGAACTTGACGTAGTCGGCAGGGTTCGAACCTGCGCGGGGAGACCCCAACAGATTTCTAGTCTGTCGCCTTAACCACTCGGCCACGACTACTTGATTTCTTGTTAATACCCTGTGATAAATGTAGACAATTTTATACCATTTGGCAAAAACTTAAAATTTCGTCCTACAATGAAAGAAAAGAACTTGACGTAGTCGGCAGGGTTCGAACCTGCGCGGGGAGACCCCAACAGATTTCTAGTCTGTCGCCTTAACCACTCGGCCACGACTACTTGATTTCTTGTTAATACCCTTTTAATAAATGTAGACAATTTTATACCATTTGGCAAAAACTTAAAATTTCGTCCTACAATGAAAGAAAAGAACTTGACGTAGTCGGCAGGGTTCGAACCTGCGCGGGGAGACCCCAACAGATTTCTAGTCTGTCGCCTTAACCACTCGGCCACGACTACTTGATTTCTTGTTAATACCCTGTGATAAATGTAGACAATTTTATACCATTTGGCAAAAACTTAAAATTTCGTCCTACAATGAAAGAAAAGAACTTGACGTAGTCGGCAGGGTTCGAACCTGCGCGGGGAGACCCCAACAGATTTCTAGTCTGTCGCCTTAACCACTCGGCCACGACTACTTGATTTCTTGTTAATTCCCTGTGATAAATGTAGACAATTTTATACCATTTGGCAAAAACTTAAAATTTCGTTCTACAATGAAAGAAAAGAACTTGACGTAGTCGGCAGGGTTCGAACCTGCGCGGGGAGACCCCAACAGATTTCTAGTCTGTCGCCTTAACCACTCGGCCACGACTACTTGATTTCTTGTTAATACCCTGTGATAAATGTAGACAATTTTATACCATTTGGCAAAAACTTAAAATTTCGTCCTACAATGAAAGAAAAGAACTTGACGTAGTCGGCAGGGTTCGAACCTGCGCGGGGAGACGCCAACAGATTTCTAGTCTGTCGCCTTAACCACTTGGCCACGACTACTTGATTTCTTGTTAATACCCTGTAATAAATGTAGAAAATGTCATACAATTTGGCAAAAACTTAAGATTCGTCCTACAATGAAAGAAAAGAACTTGACGTAGTCGGCAGGGTTCGAACCTGCGCGGGGAGAACCCAACAGATTTCTAGTCTGTCGCCTTAACCACTCGGCCACGACTACTTGATTTCTTGTTAATACCTGTGATAAATGTAGACAATTGTATACAATTTGGCAAAAACTTAAAATTTCGTCCTACAATGAAAGAAAAGAACTTGACGTAGTCGGCAGGGTTCGAACCTGCGCGGGGAGACCCCAACAGATTTCTAGTCTGTCGCCTTAACAACTCGGCCACGACTACTTGATTTCTTGTTAATACCTGTGATAAATGTAGACAATTGTATACAATTTGGCAAAAACTTAAAATTTCGTCCTACAATGAAAGAAAAGAACTTGACGTAGTCGGCAGGGTTCGAACCTGCGCGGGGAGACCCCAACAGATTTCTAGTCTGTCGCCTTAACCACTCGGCCACGACTACTTGATTTCTTGTTATACCTGTGATAAATGTAGACAATTGTATACAATTTGGCAAAAACTTAAAATTTCGTCCTACAATGAAAGAAAAGAACTTGACGTAGTCGGCAGGGTTCGAACCTGCGCGGGGAGACCCCAACAGATTTCAAGTCTGTCGCCTTAACCACTCGGCCACGACTACTTGTCGAATTTTCATGATAATTTAAAAACTTTAATCATGAAGAGAAAAGATCGATGCAAAACTTGTAAACAGGGTCTATACTACATATACTAGTTATTCTACTAATATGGCAAGAATCCTATGTCAAGTCTCCGTGTTTGTCGTTGTTTATTTCTTCCTTAATTCTCTTCTTCTTTTTCTTCCTCTTCCTCTTCTTCTCTTCGTCATCATTATTATCAATGTAAAAGATTAGCTTCGTTATAATAATTATTGTCATTATTATTGTGATTAGAAGTATTATTTCTTATTTAATATTATTATCATTATTTTGCTCTTCAACAAAAATCCCCACAACTTTCCCCCCCCCCTCCCCCCCCCCCCCCTTAGAAAATCCTGGGTGCGCCCTTGGCTGTAGCCAACCTAACCATTGATAGTCGATGCTGTTTACATCGACACACATCGACAGCTGTTAATTTCCCATATGATAGCTCAAGTCGAGGGTGCATGTATGTAACAGTCGTCATGATAGCTAAACCACGTAGACTAGATAATCTAAATATGACTTGATCAAGATTGTTAGTAGAGTATATTCCTTGTGATATATCATTATAATCATGATAAGCTGTGGATATGTTGTATCATAGCGTTGGCCTTTACCCTTGGTATAGGCCTCTACAAACGTCAAACGGTGTTCATATCAGAGTCAAAAGTTGCAAGATTATTATTATCTAGGGGCGGATCCGAGGTTCTGTAAAGTGGGGAGGGGGGGGGGGGCAATACTGGTAAAATATCTGACAAGCCAAATAAAGAGAAGAAAGAGAAGGTTTCACATTTCTCAGATGCATTAGTCTTAGGTGTATTTTGTATCACTTGAAAAGAGCATCTTTTTCTTCTTCGTGTACTTAAAGAAACCCGCATAAGGTTTTTAAGGGGCATTTGTGTCGGTTGTGTGCTCCCCTGTACTTTCCTGTCATGTATTAGTATGTATAAACTTCCGTATAGAGTACCGAAGTTTGACGTCATACTGGCCAAGTTGTCAAGGTTGCTGGTTTCAAACAATTTTGTGTGAAACAATAGCGTGGCGATCACACTAGCGCCAAACACGGAATCTGCCCTGCTCTAGATCAGCCGGTTGCTTGAATGATTTCGTGGTGAACCTCATGCGCAAGCTTTATTATTTGGAAACAGGTATCTGGGCGTCGACCGAAAATGCACTCTGGTACTCTATCATACCCCTTGTACATTTCCTCTTCTTGTTTGTTTTTCGTAAACCCAAGAATGAAAGGCGAAATGGTTGAATTAGGGCATTTGTTTAATAATTTTAGAACAGGAGTAAATTAATTTTTCCCAACCTTGAATAGAATTACAAAACTTGGTAAGGGTACGATTATTTTAGTTGGTTATATATTAACGACGGTATAAAACCCCAAAAATAAAGTAAACAAGGCCAAGAGAAACTTATCCCAAACTCCTGCTGGATATAATTTTCCTTCTGTTGTGCTATACCCTGTATACACTGCATTGTAAGATGATTTATATAATATATATGTTTCCAAACAGAATATTGATTTATTACATCGCATTGTAAACTGATCCATATGTTTATAAACAGAATATTGATGTACATCAATGAAGTTTAATAAATATAATACATGTTAGTATTGATTTGAGTAGGAGTTTGGTGGGGAGGGGAAAAACAGGGGGAACTGAATGAGGAGTCCAGTAATTCAGATAACCTTTACAAGGAAGAAGAAATAAAAAGATGGTGAATTTGCATATTGAGCTAATAATTGGACAGTTTCAATTCTATGAAATATCAATTAAATCATTAAAGTAAGAATTAAGCCGAATTTATACGACTTTATTAAAATTGTAAGGCACAATACCATCACCCTTTTCATAATTTCATGGCAATGATATAGCTGCATTGCAGAGGAATACAGACCTAAAAAGAAAGAAGGATGAAATGAATCATGCTGAGGCGAAGTTGTCGTGGCCGAGTGGTTATGCTATGGTCACATTACCCCAAAGTAGCCCGCTCGGCGGCCGAGCGACGAGTTTTTAACCAATTCTGCCCGGCGGCTGCCAGGTCACCGAGCGGCGGCCGCCCAGGCACCGCTCGTTTTTAGGGCTAGCTCGGTCGCCGCTGAAGTTTTAGCGCGGAGTTAAAATTTGGGCGGCGCCTGCTCACTTTTCACTCGCCGCCAAAAATACGCTCGGTGCCTGGGCGGTCGCCGCCCGGGCACCGACCTAATCGCTGGGCGATGCCTTTTTTCCAGCAGCGACCGAGCAGGCTACTGATCGGTCGGTCGCTGCTCTGATTTGTGACCATAGCTTTAAGGCGATAGCCTAGAAAGCTATTGGGGTCTCCTCGCGCAGGTCCGAACCCTGCCGACAACGTCATATTTTTTGAAATATTATTTGTTGTTTTGTTCCTTTTTGCTTCTTTCTGTTGACGAAATTCAGTGGGGCTTTAGTCATTCTTTTTTTGCTTCGCTAGATTATTTTTGTTTGTGGTTTAAAAAAAAATGTGTGAAGCCAAAATCACGTCTGTTCGGCTTTATTTTCATTTGCAAAACAGTCAAGATGAAATTCACTACCCCTTTTACACGTTATCAAAGCTCACCTTTGCATTATTTCAGTTAAAAAATAGTACCCAAAAATCTCTCACTCAGGCACATATCAAAAAGAACAAATAGCTCTTTTTCTATTATTATGCACAAGTAATTTTGAGCAAAGCGGGTCAACATGATGAAAGCAGCTTATTTATTTTCATTTTATTGAATTGTTTAACAGGTGAGAAAGCAAGCAAGGCATTCTATGATGAGATTCAACGTTATAACTATGGCAACGCTGGTTTCTCATCTGGAACAGGTAATCTATAGCATTCTCTCTCTCTGACTTTATACTCCCTCCCTGCCTCTCTCTCCCCCTCTCTCTCTCCCTCTCCCCCTCTCTCTCTCCTTCTCCCCCTCTCTCGCTATCTATTTATCTATCCTACCACCCCTCTCTTTCTCTCTGACTTCATTCTCCCCCGCTCTCTCTCTCTCTTTATATATATATATATACATGTACATCACCATCTATTTCCCTCTGTGTATATTATTATCTCAACATCTTTCTACCTTCTCTCTCTCTCTCTCTCTCTCTCTTTGTTTGACTTTATACTCCCTTTATGCTTTTCCCTCTCTCTACATAATCACTATCATCTATCTCCCCCCCCCCCCCCCCCGCTGTCCCCCCTCTCTCTCTCTCTCTCTATCTCTGTATATTCACCCTCTGACAAGTACTAATCAATAACAAATGATTAACTTTGGTAATCTATACATAATGGAATAGTAAATGAATACTATCAAATCAAATTAAAGGCATTCCTCTTCTCGTGAATTTAAAAAAAAAAATCTTAATAAAGGATACTATGACATCATCACTTAGTCTCAACAAATGAAATGAAATGGAAGCTCTTATTACCAATCATGTGAAAGAATGTGTTTTGACTAATACGTGATCATACAAATTTTGCCGAGAAACCGCCTACTAATTGATATTTTTGGTAAATTATTATATCTATTTGGACCTGATAGATATAACGCACGTGTCGCGTAGTCCCATATACATCTTTCTGTGTACAGGGCTTGTAACTTTACCAAGACTGGTCCAAATTTGTTATCATTTTGATGATTCCAGAACCTTGCAGTACACACCAATACTTTTCAACCTTTTCTGATCGATTCCACAACGTTTCTTTGACAATGCAATAGCTTGACCATGACTGGTCTTTAACTTTAACGTTATAGTTCACTAATCTTCTTTCTAAATTTGTATTTCCATCCCAGGTCATTTCACGCAACTTGTTTGGAAGAAAAGTCGACGTCTTGGTATCGGAGTCGCTCTCAACCCTAAGAACAAGAATCAAGTTTTCTCTGTTTTCAACTACGATCCACCGGGCAACGTACAAGGGGATTACCAAGATAACGTGCTGCAAAAGAAACGATAGAGGGCAGCAAACTCATTTTAATTTTTGTTTTGATAGAAACTACTGTGAATATGGGATAACTTTCAACCTGCTTAATCCATGTTTTCTTTGGTAAATTTGTTTAGATATCTAGAATATAAGGGACAAATTTCATCCATCTTTTATACTCTGTTTTCTTTGATTATTATGATCCGGTTACCTGATTTTGGTAAATTGATCAAAATAATGCAGATAACTTTGTGATACTTTCACGTACCAGTGCTCCATATGTCGGGAGATTTCGGAATATTAGGGACAATAACAAATGTCTGAATATGTTTACAAGTAAATATAATGCATGAATGATGATTGCATATTCTTTATATTCTTGTTAGGTTTATCACTCACATATGTACATGTACGAAATGACAATCAAACAATGTGAAAGAAATGTGTGTAATTTGTTTAAGTACTAGAAAGAAAAAAAAAGATGAAATAATGGTTTGTAATCGAGTGATTTGAACATCTATTCGAGATGTGGATGGCGATTGATTAAGTCTCAGGGCGGCACTAACTAAACTTCCTGGACAAAGCATTAAACTATATTTTAAGATGATGACGTGGATCCTAATCAAATGATTAGTTGAAAGCGTACACGTGACCAGGGATTTATTTTGCCTAACGCGTAAGGTTGGATAATGACCGGTCATTATGCAACTCTAATGACCGGTCATTAGTAAAATCATGTTA
Organism: Strongylocentrotus droebachiensis; assembly: GCA_035222895.1. NCBI lineage: Eukaryota > Metazoa > Echinodermata > Echinoidea > Camarodonta > Strongylocentrotidae > Strongylocentrotus > Strongylocentrotus droebachiensis. The sequence goes on along the minus strand of JAVYIG010000658.1, from coordinate 384,974 downwards.
TTAAACAAATGAAACATAATCATATAAAACAAATAATACACATCATTTTGTTCGGGCATTAGTAAAATTAATCACACTCGGTACCTTCAAAACAGCCCAAACACCCTCGGCTACCGCCTCGGGCGTGTTAGACTGTTCCAAAGGTACCTTGTGTGGGTATAACACTGTGAGCAATGAAGTCGGTAGTCTATAGCTGGAGCCGGGTGTAAATTTGGAGCGCCTTGAGCCCCTTGCTAGGTGGATATGAGCTATAGACTAGTATCCAATATTATTATCATCACGCTATAACTGTTATTGTATGTCTCATGTTTTTATTATTTTTGAAATACTCAGTACAGTAAATTTGGTGCTTACACTATATGCTTTTCACACGCAGTCGACCAAAATAGGTCCATTAGATCGTGCGTAGTGCTGTACAGTGAATCTAGTGTTTGGGGTAACTAAACTCCTCGAATGCAAATGGTAAATGCACCACTTAGCGTAGGCTTCATTGGCGTAAGTAAAGACGCAATCGACTGACACCTAAAGACCTAGGGGGCATTACAGGCAATGGCGTATTCGAGTCATTTTGGGAAAGCTACAAATGTTTTAAAAAAATCATAATTGAAAAGTTTCGTAAGAGGATAGTGGCAGCATTTTTTCAAATTTGAATTTTGCAACTGTCAGCGTTTTATTCACCCCATTTGTTATGTACAAAATGAGGGCTTATGTTTCACTCATAGAGAGAAAACCACAAAGTTTTGTATCTGAATTTTTGCACATACTTTCATAAACTCATCTTGCTGATACAGTTAAAGATAAAGTTGAGTACTGGTCATGCGATTGCATTGTGGAAGAAACGGTGTGGAATTGATCAGAAAAGGTTGATCATCTAGCATATAAGTATAGGTGTGTACTGCAAGGTTCTGGAATCATCAAAATGATAAAAAAATGTGACCCAGTCTTGGTAAAGTTACAAACCCTATACACAGAAAGATGTATATGGGACTACACTAATGGTGTCGGGGTTAGTACACCTTGATTTTCTTATCTTTCTTTGCTCATTACTCAGCCAGTATACATTTTCTACCAAAATTATTTGGCAAATGACATTTATTTGTAATCTTAAACATTCAGTGTAAGTTTCGTTTGATTCTGTGAGAATTCATTTTCTTTTTGTTACTAGAACTCAAGTTTATCTGTAAGCATTGAGACAAGTTTATGAGGGCTTGCTAATTCCTTATCCTGGAGCCTTAAGGTAGTAATTATACTGGGATATTGACAGTATCAAGAATGTCTTAAATTGAATAAGCTTTAGTCAATTTTTCTTCTCTTTTTTCAGTGTCCATTTCTCTCCAATAAGCAATAAGCAATAGTACGACACAGTATAATAGTATAGTATAATGTAGATTATATTCTATGTGACAGTACACCGTTTATTTATATCATGTCTTTAACTTGTTATTACTTATATGGGGAACCGAATTTATGCAAATTTTCAAGTGTCTTCGCAATTCGAAAGATTTTTAACGCCGATGCTAAGTTGATAGTTATTGTTATTATTGAAGAAGAAGAAAAATCCAAAAGTTTTAAATCAAAACTAGATGAAATATTAAACGAGTTTAAATTTTGAGACTAGATTTGTACATAAATGATGTACATGTAATTATGATAATAACGTAGTTTAAAGTGACTTGGCATTACATTGTTGAAGGTTGGTGAAAAAATTGCTTAATTTTTTTATAAAATGTTACTTAATATATTCCTTCTACTGTACTAACCCTCTGACATGCAAAAAAATCCTGATTTTTTTTTCAAACCACGAAGATATCTATGGTTTTCTTTGAAGGAGTCGATGTATGACACCCTCTAACAGTGATTAACAGTAAATTCTCCCAACCATTTTTGAATTTTCCCAACCGTTTTTTCCATGAAAAAAAAGACATAAAATAGGCTATAAAAAATCTGTCAACACTTAAATGTCTGGAATGGAATGTAGAGACATTTTATTGCTTTGTGACGATTTCCATTCACCTAAAATGTAATTAAATTGTAATAATATAGTTGGGAGAATCAAGGAATCGATCAGATCAGCCGTTTTTCCCAATTTGTACCATGAATAATGGTCCGTTTTCACTCAAATTTTCAGATTATCTTTAATTGTACATCTAGCATTGAAGTCACTACCTTAGCATCACTATCTCTCATCTGAACAATGTTACCGAGTCCCTTTAATGATCATATTTTGTTATCTGTGCCTCTGTGGTACTTCATAGTGCCCAATTTTATTTAAATTGCTATAAACCATAAATCTCAAATTCATCTCATTTGGAGGTGCAAAAAACTGATTCAATAATGACCTCGAAAGTTTACGGGTTCATCTTTTCATAGAAAATTTGCGCTTATATTCTCCTCGACGTCTTTCTTGTTTCATAGTCTATCCCAACGCCTCTTTTCCGGCCAAACACAGTCTCTCCCTCTTTCTTTCTAACTCTGACTCTGTTCTATCTCTCTCATCCTGTCTCTCTCTCTGTCACTCTCTCATTGACTCTTTCTCTCTCTCTCTCTCTCTCTCTCTTTCTCTCTCTCCCTGTCTCCCTCTTTCCCTCTATCCTCTCCCCACCTTTCCCCTTCCATCTTTTGTCCTTTTCCCTCTCTCGTTCCCTTCCCTCTCTTTCCTTCTCTCTCTCTGTCCTTTCCTCTTCTTTCTTCTTCTCTCTCTCTCCTTCTCTCTTTTCTCCTGTCCTTTTATCTATGCCTCTCTCTCTCTCTCTCTCTCCCTCCCTTCCACCTATACATCCTTTAGTAGGAGCCATAGAGCTCTGCCGCCAGTAGGCCTACCCGCATTTTGTCTGACTCGTTTACGCTGTCGATTCCACTTTACAACTTAAAGCCCCATTGTACTACTTATAGCTACTTGCGCCCCCTATATAGCAAAACAATGCCTAATCCTAGCCTGTTGGTCCCCCATGATTCTCTTTTTCTTATGTTAATTGAGAGCTGATTTGATGAGATAACCACCTGTCTGTGACCTTGCAGGGAGGTATAATTCCCCTGGCCAAACTATTGCAGACGGGCTTTAAGAAGTATATCTAAAAGTATATTGTGTAGACATATACATATATTTATGTAAATGATATGTAATTTTGAACTCGAATTGTCATTGCCTTATCCTGTGCATAATTATGCATTGAGTCTTCCTTACTATGAGTATTAATGAATGTTAAGATTAAAAGAAATTTTACGAAAAACATCAAACTCTATAAATAGTCTTCATTTCATGTCGCGTTTTGATTTTTTCTTTCTTGTCGTCCAAAATACTAGACCGTTTGGTTGGAATTCACAAAACCTGATTTAAAACTAAAGCGTGGTCTTAACCAAGCACCAATTAAACCATGGGCGGCCAAAAGGAGAAAAATGGAGAAGAAGAATAGTGGTAAAACTAGAAATGCAATCGTGTCAGAACGATGTGCGTGCAATGACGCCGTGTTTCTACGTGTCAAACGAAAGAGCTTCTCTCGGACTATCCAGAGCAATTTGCACGAAGTCTGTAGCTTCTGTGATATTGGAGATAGGTAGGGCGAAAGAAAGGCATCAACAGTGACCTTGATGGGATGGTACTATGCCTACGAAGTTTGAAAGAAATTGGGATAGGGGAAAGAACCTAGAAAGGGCACGCAAGCACTGCGTGCACAAACCAATTGGATTTGGTGCATGTTTGACATTGCAATCAAGTTCGTTCTGGGGGCCAAAAGCGTGAACCCGATATGCCCCATAGATAATGCGTGTAATGAATGGGCGGAAAACGTGCAGGATCTGTATTATGGCCGGAGTTAAATTGTTTTTTTCTCTCTCTTTACGTCTCTTTATGGGCCGTATTTGGTATCATTAGAAAGAGAATTTCATGGTTGTTATTGTAAACCACTCTCTTTTTTTTCTATGATAATCCTATCGAAACACGTGATGTAAAATAGATGTATAGGACAAAATGGCGTCTTAAATGGCCCCCTTGACCAATTTCAAAAATCCGGCCACGAGGTGCCCTGCGTATTGGAACTCGGCATGTAACTGCAAATTTTCAAGGAAAAAAAAGGACGTTTAAGGGGCGAAAAGCAGTCTGAAAAAATGACGTCATAGCCGAAACGTGTTAGGTTCGGGCGGAAACTCGGCGGAATTCGTGTAGTGATCTTTGTTCAAATGCGATTTACTCACAATTTTCTGTGTGAACATATATAATACTTGGTATCATCCGAAAGGGCACTTCATTGCGGTCAGTTTGACACCATTGTTAACTGCGCGCAATGTATTGCGCGCATTGAACGCGCTATTACGTAATCCATAGTAAATTCATCATTTTTGGCGATAACTTTGCGCTGACATATTCGAATTTTACCAAACTTGGTAAACAGTTGTCACGTATATGGATACATATGTCTGCAAAGTTTCATTGATGTAGGTAGAACGATCGCCATTTTAGAGCAAGTTGAAGTTATTTCTCAATTTTCTTGAAAATGGCGAATTTGGAGGGCAATTTTCTCAAATTTGGTCAGTGATAGGGTATATAATTTTGTATATGGCTTGAAAGGGCATATCTTCAAGTATCTAAATCCAAAAAAGGGTACGGGTTTGCCAAGCCATTATAGAGATACGGCCACAGACAGAAAGCCAATTCCCAGAACTTTAGAGGGCGCTATTTATGTTGTGCAAAGCCATTGGAGCGTGAAATTTGGCATGGCTATGTGCAATTATGAGATAAAGATACTGTGAGATTTAAATACAAAACGGAATTTATATGAGAAAGTTATGGCAGTTTTAGATTATTTAGGGGTCCATTTTTCAAGAACTTGAGAGATTTTTGACGGAGTCGGTTTTAGATTTAAATTTTGAGTACGAAGATGGCATTTTGAAGGGCAGGTTATGCGTCGCAGATTAAAGAACATTTCTTAGACTATCTAGAGGAATTTGTTAGAAGGATGTAGGATCTAGGATAGTGGAGACAGGAATAATCAAAGAAAGGCCTTAAAATGGACCAGAAACGGACAAAATGGCGCCTGGACGGTTATGCATGAGTGATTTCGAGAATCGAAGAATGTAGTGACCTTGATGAGATGTTAGAGACTATGCCTATGAAATTTGAAAGGAAAAGGACATGAGGAAAGCATCTAACTAGGAATAACAAGCACTACGTGCAAAACGAATGGGATTCCGGACGACAAGAAGAAGAGGACTAGAAATGCAATCGTGTCACAACGATGTGCGTGCAATGACGCCTTGTTTCTACGTGTCAGACGAAGGAGCTGCTCTCGGACTATCCAGAGCAATATGTAAGAAGTCTGTAGCTTCTGTGATAGTGGAGATAGTTAGGGTGAAAGAAAGGTCACCAAAACGGCCCGAAAGGGAAAAAATGGTGCCTGGACGGTCACGCATGAGGGTTTCCGGAGAACGAAGAATTCAGTGACCTTGAAAGAATGCTAGAGACTACGCCTACGAATTTTGAAGGGAATTGGAGTAGAGAAAGGGATCTAGAAAGGGCTCGCAAGCAGTGCGTGCAAAACCAATAGGACATGGTGCATGATGAACATGTTGCGACGCGTGCTTTGGCCCGAACTGCCGCCCATACTAGCACAACCGAATAACAGTCTTAAAAAATGACGTCATAGCCGAAACGTGTTATAATAGGGCGGAAACTCGGCGGAATTCGTATGCGATTTACTCACAACTTTCTGTGTGAACATATACCATACTTGGTATCATTCGAAAGGGAACTTCAGTGCGGTCAGTTTGAAGCCATTGTCATCTGCGCAAAACGTACTGCACGCATCAAACGCGCTATTACGTAAAGCATAGTAAATTCATCATTTTTGGCGATAACTTGGCGAAGAGGGCATAACAATTTACTAAACTTGGCAGACAGTTGTCACGTATATGGATACATGTGTCTGCCAAGTTTCATTGATGTAGGTATAACGATCGCCGGTTTAGAGCAAGTTGAAGTTATTTCTCAATTTTCTTGAAAATGGCGAATTTGGAGGGCAATTTTCTCAAATTTGGTCAGTGATAGGGTATATAATTTTGTATATGGCTTGAAAGGGCATATCTTCAAGTATCTAAATCCAAAAAAGGGTACGGGTTTGCCAAGCCATTATAGAGATACGGCCACAGACAGAAAGCCAATTCCCAGAACTTTAGAGGGCGCTATTTATGTTGTGCAAAGCCATTGGAGCGTGAAATTTGGCATGGCTATGTGCAATTATGAGATAAAGATACTGTGAGATTTAAATACAAAACGGAATTTATATGAGAAAGTTATGGCAGTTTTAGATTATTTAGGGGTCCATTTTTCAAGAACTTGAGAGATTTTTGACGGAGTCGGTTTTAGATTTAAATTTTGAGTACGAAGATGGCATTTTGAAGGGCAGGTTATGCGTCGCAGATTAAAGAACATTTCTTAGACTATCTAGAGGAATTTGTTAGAAGGATGTAGGATCTAGGATAGTGGAGACAGGAATAATCAAAGAAAGGCCTTAAAATGGACCAGAAACGGACAAAATGGCGCCTGGACGGTTATGCATGAGTGATTTTGAGAATCGAAGAATGTAGTGACCTTGATGAGATGTTAGAGACTATGCCTATGAAATTTGAAAGGAAAAGGACATGAGGAAAGCATCTAACTAGGAATAACAAGCACTACGTGCAAAACGAATGGGATTCCGGACGACAAGAAGAAGAGGACTAGAAATGCAATCGTGTCACAACGATGTGCGTGCAATGACGCCTTGTTTCTACGTGTCAGACGAAGGAGCTGCTCTCGGACTATCCAGAGCAATATGTAAGAAGTCTGTAGCTTCTGTGATAGTGGAGATAGTTAGGGTGAAAGAAAGGTCACCAAAACGGCCCGAAAGGGAAAAAATGGTGCCTGGACGGTCACGCATGAGGGTTTCCGGAGAACGAAGAATTCAGTGACCTTGAAAGAATGCTAGAGACTACGCCTACGAATTTTGAAGGGAATTGGAGTAGAGAAAGGGATCTAGAAAGGGCTCGCAAGCACTGCGTGCAAAACCAATAGGACATGGTGCATGATGAACATGTTGCGACGCGTGCTTTGGCCCGAACTGCCGCCCATACTAGCACAACCGAATAACAGTCTTAAAAAATGACGTCATAGCCGAAACGTGTTATAATAGGGCGGAAACTCGGCGGAATTCGTATGCGATTTACTCACAACTTTCTGTGTGAACATATACCATACTTGGTATCATTCGAAAGGGAACTTCAGTGCGGTCAGTTTGAAGCCATTGTCATCTGCGCAAAACGTACTGCACGCATCAAACGCGCTATTACGTAAAGCATAGTAAATTCATCATTTTTGGCGATAACTTGGCGAAGAGGGCATAACAATTTACTAAACTTGGCAGACAGTTGTCACGTATATGGATACATGTGTCTGCCAAGTTTCATTGATGTAGGTATAACGATCGCCGGTTTAGAGCAAGTTGAAGTTATTTCTCAATTTTCTTGAAAATGGCGAATTTGGAGGGCAATTTTCTCAAATTTGGTCAGTGATAGGGTATATAATTTTGTATATGGCTGGAAAGGGCATATCTTCAAGTATCTAAATCCAAAAAAGGGTACGGGTTTGCCAAGCCATTATGGAGATACGGCCACAGAGAGAAAGCCAATTCCCAGAACTTTAGAGGGCGCTATTTATGTTTTGCAGAGCCATTGGAGCGTGAAATTTGGCATGGCTATGAGCAATTATGAGATAAAGATACTGTAAGATTTAATTACCAAACGGAATTTATATGAGAAAGTTATGGCAGTTTTAGATTATTTAGGGGTCAATTTTTCAAGAATTTGAGAGATTGTTGACGGAGTCGGTTTCAGATTTGAATTTTGAGTATGAAGATGGCATTTTGAAGGGCAGGTTATACGTCGCAGATTAAAGAACATCTCTTAGAATATCTAGAGAAATTTGTTAGAAGTTTGTAGGATCTAGGATAGTGGAGATAGGAAGGAAGATAGAAAGGCTTTAAAATGGACCAGAAACAGACAAAATGGCGCCTGGACGTTTACGCATGAGTGATTTCAGAAAACGAAAAAGTAGGTGACCTGGATGAGATGCTAGAGATGATGCCTACGAAATTTGAAAGGAAATGGACATGATGAAGGCACCTAACTAGGAATAACAAGCACTATGTGCAAAACGAATGTGATTTCCGGACGATAAGGAATATACTAAGGAGAATATTAATGGGGCAGAATGTGAACGAAAACAAGGCAATGACGATTTCGTCATTGCAACTAGAAATGCAATCGTGTCACAACGATGTGCGTGCAATGACGCCGTGTTTCTACGTGTCGAACGAAAGAGCTTCTCTCGGACTATCCAGAGCAATGTGTACGAAGTCTTTAGCTTCTGTGATATTGGAGACAGGTAGGGCGAAAGAAAGGCCTCAATAGTGACCTTGATGGGATGGTAGTGACTATGCCTACGATGTTTGAAAGAAATTGGGATAGGGGAAAGAACCTAGAAAGGGCTCGCAAGCACTGCGTGCAAAAACAAATGGGATTAGTTGCATGTTCGTCAAATCAATCAAGCTCGTTCTAGGGGTCAAAAGCGTGAACCCGATTTGCCCCATAGACAATGCGTGTAATGCATGGGCGGAAAACGTACAGGATCTGTATTATGACCGGAGTTAAATTGTTTTTTCTCTCTCTCTTTATGTCTCTTTATGGGCCGTATATGGTATCATTGGAAAGAGAATTTCATGGTTGTTATTGTAAACTACTCTCTTTTTTTCTATGATAATCCTATCGAAACATGTGATGTAAAATAGATTTAAAGGACAAAATGGCGTCTTAAATGGCCCCCTTGACTACTTTCAAAAATCCGGCCACGAGGTGCCCTGCGTATTGCATCTCGGAATGTCATTGCAAATTTTCAACGAAAAAAAAGGATGTTTAGGGGGCGAAAAGTAGTCTGAAAAAATGACGTCATCGCCGATAAGTGTTATAATCGGGCGGAATTCGTATAGTGACCCTTGTTCAAATGCGATTTACTCACAATTTTCTGTGTAAACATATACCATACTTGGTATCATTCGAAAGGGCACTTCATTGCGGTCAGTTTGACACCATTGTCATCTGCACGCAATGTACTGCACGCATTAAAGGCGCTATTACGTAATGCATAGCAAATTCATCATTTTTGGCGATAACTTTGCGCTGACGTTATTAAAATTTACCAAACTTGACAGACAGTTGTCACGTATATGGATACATGTGTCTGCCAAGTTTCAACGACGTAGGTATAAAGATCGCCATTTTAGAGCAAGTTGAAGTTATTTCGGAATTTTCTTGAAAATGGCGAATTTGGAGGGCAATTTTCGCAAAGTTGGTCAGTGATAGGGTATATAATTTTGTATATGGCTGGAAAGGGCATATCTTCAAGTATCTAAATCCAAAAAAGGGTACGGGTTTGCTAAGCCATTATGGAGATACGGCCACAGAGAGAAAGCCAATTCCCAGAACGTTAGAGGGCGCTATTTATGTTGTGCAAGCCCATTGGAGCGTGAAATTTAGCATGGCTATGTGCAATTATGAGATAAAGATACTGTGAGATTTAAATACAAAACGGAATTTATATGAGAAAGTTATGGCAGTTTTAGATTATTTAGGGGTCCATTTTTCAAGAACTTGAGAGATTTTTGACGGAGTCGGTTTTAGATTTGAATTTCGAGTATGAAGATGGCATTTTGAAGGTCAAGTCATGTGTCGCAGATGAAAGAACATCTCTCAGACTATCTAGAGGAATTTGTTAGAAGTTTGTAGGATGAAGGATAGTGGAGACAGGAAGAAAAAAAGAAAGGCCTTAAAATGGACCAGAAACGGACAAAATGGCGCCTGGACGGTTATGCATGAGTGATTTCGAGAATCGAAGAATGTAGTGACCTTGATGAGATGTTAGAGACTATGCCTATGAAATTTGAAAGGAAAAGGACATGAGGAAAGCACCTAACTAGGAATAACAAGCACTACGTGCAAAACGAATGGGATTCCGGACGACAAGAAGAAGAGGAGGAAGTAAGACTAGAAATGCAATCGTGTCACAACGATGTGCGTGCAATGACGCCGGGTTTCTACGTGTCAAAAGAAAGTGCTTCTCTCGGACTATCCAGAGCAATTTGTACGAAGTCTGTAGCTCCTGTGATATTGGAGATAGGTAGGGCGAAAGAAAGGCCTCAACAGTGACCTTGATGGGATAGTAGTGACTATGCTTACGGAGTTTGAAAGAAATTGGGATAGGGGAAAGAACCTAGAAAGGGCACGCAAGCACTGCGTGCAAAAACCAATGGGATTTGGTGCAGGTTCGTCATTGCAATCAAGATCGTTCTGGGGGCCAATAGCGTGAACCCGATATGCCCCATAGACAATGCGTGTAATGCATGGGCGGAAAACGTGCAGGATCTGTTTTATGAACGGAGTTAAATTGTTTTTTCTCTCTCTCTTTATGTCTCTTTATGGGCCGTATTTGGTATCATTGGAAAGAGAATTTCATGGTTGTTATTGTAAACTACTCTCTTTTTTTCTATGATAATCCTATCGAAACATGTGATGTAAAATAGATTTAAACGACAAAATGGCGTCTTAAATGGCCCCCTTGACTAATTTCAAAAATCCGGCCACGAGGTGCCCTGCGTATTGCATCTTGGAATGTCATTGCAAATTTTCAAGGAAAAAAAAGGATGTTTAGGGGGCAAAAAGTAGTCTGAAAAAAATGACGTCATGGCCGATATGTGTTATAATCGGGCGGAATTCGTATAGTGACCCTTGTTCAAATGCGATTTACTCACAATTTTCTGTGTAAACATATACCATACTTGGTATCATTCGAAAGGGCACTTCATTGCGGTCAGTTTGACACCATTGTCATCCGCACGCAATGTACTGCGCGCATTAAAGGCGCTATTACGTAATGCATAGTAAATTCATCATTTTTGGCGATAACTTTGCGACGAGGGCATTACAATTTATTTAACTTAGCAGACAGTTGTCACGTATATGGATACATATGTCTGCCAAGTTTCAACGACGTAGGTATAAAGATCGCCATTTTAGAGCAAGTTGAAGTTATTTCGGAATTTTCTTGAAAATGGCGAATTTGGAGGGCAATTTTCGCAAATTTGGTCAGTGATAGGGCATATAATTTTGTATATGGCTGGAAAGGGCATATCCTCAAGTATCTAAATCCAAAAAAGGGTACGGGTCTGCCAAGCCATAATGGAGATACGGCCACTGAGAGAAAGCCAATTTCCAGAACTTTAGAGGGCGCTATTTATGTTGTGCAAAGCCATTGGAGCGTGAAATTTAGCATGGCTATGTGCAATTATGAGATCAAGATACTGTGAGAAGATGAAATGGAACGGAATTGGTTAAAGAAAGTTATTGCAATTTTTAGATTTTTAGGGGTCCATTTTTCAAGAATTTGAGAGATTGTTGACGGAGTCGGTTTCAGATTTGAATTTTGAGTACGAAGATGGCATTTTGAAGGTCAAGTCATACGTTGCAGATGAAAGAACATCTCTTAGACTATCTAGAGGAATTTGTTAGAAGTTTATATGATCTAGGATAGTGGAGATAGAAAGGAATAAAATAAGGCCTTAAAATGGACCAGAAACGGACATAATGGCGCCTGGACGGTTATGCATGAGTGATTTCGAAAATCGAAGAATGTAGTGACCTTGATGAGATGTTAGAGACGATGCCTACGAAATTTGAAAGGAAAAGGACATGAGGAAAGCACCTTACTAGGAATCACAAGCACTACGTGCAAAACGAATGCGATTTCCGGACGATAAGGATAAGGATAAGGAAAAGGAGAATATTAATTGGGCAGAATGTGAACGAAAACAAGGCAATGACGAAGGTTCGTCATTGCAACTAGAAATGCAATCGTGTCACAACGATGTGCATGCAATGACGCCGTGTGTTTACGTGTTGAACGAAAGAGCTTCTCTCGGACTATCAGGAGCAATTTGTACGAAGTCTTTAGCTTCTGTAATATTGGAGACAGGTAGGGCGAAAGAAAGGCCTCAATAGTGACCTTCATGGGATGGTAGTGACTATGCCTACGAAGTTTGAAAGAAATTGGGATAGGGGAAAGAACCTAGAAAGGGCTCGCAAGCACTGCGTGCAAAAACAAATGGGATTAGTTGCATGTTCGTCATTGCAATCAAGATCGTTCTAGGGGTCAAAAGCGTGAACCCGATTTGCCCCATAGACAATGCGTGTAATGCATGGGCGGAAAACGTACAGGATCTGTATTATGACCGGAGTTAAATTGTTTTTTCTCTCTCTCTTTATGTCTCTTTATGGGCCGTATATGGTATCATTGGAAAGAGAATTTCATGGTTGTTATTGCAATGACGAACCTTCGTCATTGCCTTGTTTTCGTTCACATTCTGCCCCATTAATTGCAATGACGACCTTCGTCATTGCCTTGTTTTCGTTCACATTCTGCCCCATTAATATTCTTATCCTGGTTTTCCTTATCGTCCGGAAATCGCGTTCGTTTTGCACATAGTGTTTGTTATTCCTAGTTAGGTGCTTTCCTCATGTCCATTTCATTTCAAATTTCATAGGCATAGTCTCTAGCATCTCATCAAGGTCACCTACTTTTTCGATTTTCGAAATCACTCATGCATAACCGTCCAGGTGCCATTTTGTCCGTTTCTGGTCCATTTTAAGGCCTTTCTTTCGTCCTTCCTATCTCCACTATCCTTGATCTTACAAACTTCTAACAAATTCCTCTAGATAGTCTAAGAGATGTTCTTTAATCTGCGATGTATAACTTGCCCTTCAAAATGCCATCTTCATACTCAAAATTCAAATCTGAAACCGTCTCCGTCAACAGTCTCTCAAATTCTTGAAAAATTGACCCCTAAATAATCTAAAACTGCCATTACTTTCTCATATAAATTCCGTTTTGTATTAAAATCTCATGGTATGTTTGGCTTATAATTGCACATAGCCATGCCAAATTTCACGCTCCAATGGCTTTGCACAACATAAATAGCGCCCTCTAAAGTTCTGGGAATTGGCTTTCTCTCTGTGGCCGTATCTCCATAATGGCTTGGCAAACCCGTACCCTTTTTTGGATTTAGATACTTGAAGACATGCCCTTTCCAGCCATATACAAAATTATATACCCTATCACTGACCAAATTTGAGAAAATTGCCCTCCAAATTCGCCATTTTCAAGAAAATTGAGAAATAACTTCAACTTGCTCTAAACCGGTGATCTTTATACCTACCGCAATGAAACTTGACAGACACATGTATCCATATACGTGACAACTGTCTGCTAAGTTTAGTAAATTGTAATGCCCTCTTTGCCAAGTTATCGCCAAAAATGATGAATTTACTATGCTTTACGTAATAGCGCGTTTGATGCGTGCAGTACGTTTTGCGCAGATGACAATGGCTTCAAACTGACCGCACTGAAGTGCCCTTTCGAATGATTCCAAGTATGGTATATGTTCAAGCAGAAAATTGTGAGTAAATCGCATTTGAACAAAGGTTTTGGTGACCTTTCTTTCGCCCTTTTTTGGATTTAGATACTTGAGGATATGCCCTTTCCAGCCATATACAAAATTATATACCCTAACACTGACCGACTTTGAGAAAAATGCCCTCAAAATTCGCCATTTTCAAGAAAATTCCAAAATAACTTCAACTTGCTCTAAAATGGCGATCTTTGTACCAAAGTCAATGAAATTTGGCAGACATATGTATCCATATACGTGACAACTGTCTGCCAAGTTTGGCAAAATTCAAATATGTCAGCGCAAAGTTATCTCCAAAAATGATGAATTTACTATGCATTACGTAATAGCGCGTTTAATGCGTGCAATACATTGCGCGCAAATGACATTGGTGTCAAACTGACCGCAATGAAGTGCCCTTTCGAATGATACCAAGTATGGTATATGTTCACACAGAAAATGGTGAGTAAATCGCATTTGATCAAGGGTCACTTTACGATTTCCGCCGAGTTTCCGCCCGATTATAACACTTATCGACCATGACGTCATTTTTTCAGACTACTTTTCGCCCCCTTAACATCCTTTTTTTTCCTTGAGAATTTGCAATAACATTCCGAGATGCAATACGCAGGGCACCTCGTGGCCGGATTTTTGAAATTAGTCAAGGGGGCCATTTAAGACGCCATTTTGTCCTTTAAATCTATTTTACATCACATGTTTCGATAGGATTATCATAGGAAAAATGAGAGTGGTTTACAATAACAACCATGAAATTCTCTTTCCAATGATACCATATACGGCCCATAAAGAGACATAAAGAGAGAGAGAAAAAACAATTTAACTCCGGTCAGAATACAGATCCTGTACGTTTTCCGCCCATGCATTACACGCATTGTCTATGGCGCAAATCGGGTTCACGCCTTTGACCCCTAGAACGATCTTGATTGCAATGACGAACATGCAACTAATCCCATTGGTTTTTGCACGCAGTGCTTGCGAGCCCTTTCTAGGTTCTTTCCCCTATCCCAATTTCTTTCAAACTTCGTAGGCATAGTCACTACCATCCCATCAAGGTCACTATTGAGGCCTTTCTTTCGCCCTACCTGTCTCCAATATTACAGAAGCTCAAGACTACGTACAAAAAATTGCTCTGGATACTATAGTCCGAGAGAAGCTCTTTCGTTCGACACGTAGAAACACGGCGTCATTGCACGCACATCGTTGTGACACGATTGCATTTCTAGTATTCTCCTTATATTCCTCGTCAGAAAATCGCATTCGTTTTACACGTAGTGCTTGTGATTCCTAGTTAGGTGCTTTCCTCATGTCCTTTTCCATTCAAATTTCATAGGCATAGTCTCTAACATCTCTTCAAGGTCACCTACTTTTTCGATTTTCGAAATCACTCATGCATAACCATCCAGGCGCCATTTTATCAGTTTCTGGTCCATTTTAAGGCCTTTCTTTCTTCCTTCCTATCTCTACTATCCTAGATCCTACACACTTCTAACAATTTTCTCTAGATAGTCTAAGAGATGTTCTTTAAACTGCGACGCGTAACCTGCTCTTCAAAATGCCATCTTCATACTCAAAATTCAAATCTGAAACCGTCTCCGTCAACAGTCTCTCAAATTCTTGAAAAATTGACCCCTAAATAATCTAAAACTGCCATTACTTTCTCATATAAATTCCGTTTTGTATTAAAATCTCATGGTATGTTTGGCTTATAATTGCACATAGCCATGCCAAATTTCACGCTCCAATGGCTTTGCACAACATAAATAGCGCCCTCTAAAGTTCTGGGAATTGGCTTTCTCTCTGTGGCCGTATCTCCATAATGGCTTGGCAAACCCGTACCCTTTTTTGGATTTAGATACTTGAAGACATGCCCTTTCCAGCCATATACAAAATTATATACCCTATCACTGACCAAATTTGAGAAAATTGCCCTCCAAATTCGCCATTTTCAAGAAAATTGAGAAATAACTTCAACTTGCTCTAAACCGGTGATCTTTATACCTACCGCAATGAAACTTGACAGACACATGTATCCATATACGTGACAACTGTCTGCTAAGTTTAGTAAATTGTAATGCCCTCTTTGCCAAGTTATCGCCAAAAATGATGAATTTACTATGCTTTACGTAATAGCGCGTTTGATGCGTGCAGTACGTTTTGCGCAGATGACAATGGCTTCAAACTGACCGCACTGAAGTGCCCTTTCGAATGATTCCAAGTATGGTATATGTTCAAGCAGAAAATTGTGAGTAAATCGCATTTGAACAAAGGTTTTGGTGACCTTTCTTTCGCCCTAACTATCTCCACTTATCACAGAAGCTACATACTTCTTACATATTGCTCTGGATAGTCCGAGAGTAGCTCCTTCGTTTGACACGTATAAACATGGCGTCATTGCACGCACATCGTTGTGACACGATTGCATTTCTAGTTGCAATGACGAACCTTCGTCATTGCCTTGTTTTCGTTCACGTTATTAATATTCTTACTTCTTCCTAGCGTCCGAAATCCCATTCGTTTTGCACGTAGTGCTTGTGGACCCTATCTAGATCCTTTACTCTTGCTCGATTCCTTTCAAACTTCGTAGGCGTAATCTCTGATATCCAATCTAGGTCACCTACTTTTTCGTTTTCTGAAATCACTCATGCGTAAACGTCCAGGCGCCATTTTGTCCGTTTCTGGTCCATTTTAAGGTCTTTCTATCTTCCTTACTATCTCCACTATCCTAGATCCTACAAACTTCTAACAAATTCCTCTAGATAGTCTTAGAGATGTCCTTTCATCTGCGACGCATAACCTGCCCTTCAAAATGCCATCTTCATACTCAAAATTCAAATCTGAAACCGTCTACGTCAACAATCTCTCAAATTCTTGAAAAATTGACCCCTACATAATCTAAAACTGCCATAACTTTCTCATATAAATTCCGTTTTGTATTTAAATGACACGGTATCTTTATCTCATAATTGCACATAGCCATGCCAAATTTCACGCTCCAATGGTTTTGCACTACATAAATAGCGCCCTCTAAAGTTCTGGGAATTGGCTTTCTTTCTGTGGCCGTATCTCCATTATGGCTTGGCAGATCCGTACCCTTTTTTGGATTTAGATACTTGAGGATATGCCCTTTCCAGCCATATACAAAATTATATACCCTTACACTGACTGACTTTGAGAAAAATGCCCTCCAAATTCGCCATTTTCAAGAAAATTCCAAAATAACTTAAACTTGCTCTAAAATGGCGATCTTTATACCTACATCAATGAAACTTGGCACACATATGTATCCATATACGTGACAACTGTCTGCTAAGTTTAATAAATTGTAATGCCCTCGTTGCAAAGTTATCGCCAAAAATGATGAATTTGCTATGCATTACGTAATAGCGCGTTTAATGCGTGCAATACATTGCGCGGAGATAACAATGGTGTCAAACTGACCGCAATGAAGTGCCCTTTCGAATGATACCAAGTATGATATATGTTTACACAGAAAATTGTGAGTAAATCGCATTTGAACAAGGGTCCACTATGCGAATTCCGCCCGATTATAACACTTATCGGCCATGACGTCATTTTTTCAGACTACTTTTCGCCCCCTAAACATCCTTTTTTTTCCTTGAAAATTTGCAATGACATTCCGAGATGCAATACGCAGGGCACCTCTTGGCCGGATTTTTGAAATTGGTCAAGGGGGCCATTCAAGACGCCATTTTGTCCTTTAAATCTATTTTACATCACATGTTTCGATAGGATTATCATATAAAAAAAGAGAGTAGTTTACAATAACGACCATGAAATTCTCTTTCCAATGATACCATATACGGCCCATAAAGAGACATAAAGAGAGAGAGAAAAAACAATTTAACTCCGGTCATAATACAGATCCTGTACGTTTTCCGCCCATGCATTACACGCATTGTCTATGGGGCAAATCGGGTTCACGCTTTTATACCCTAGAACGATCTTGATTGCAATGACGAACATGCAACTAATCCCATTTGTTTTTGCACGCAGTGCTTGCGAGCCCTTTCTAGGTTCTTTCCCCTATCCCAATTTTTTTCAAACATCGTAGGCATAGTCACTACCATCCCATCAAGGTCACTATTGAGGCCTTTCTTTCGCCCTACCTGTCTCCAATATTACAGAAGCTAAAGACTTCGTACAAATTGCTCTGGATAGTCCGAGAGAAGCTCTTTCGTTCGACACGTAGAAACACGGCGTCATTGCACGCACATCGTTGTGACACGATTGCATTTCTAGTTGTAAACTACTCTCTTTTTTTCTATGATAATCCTATCGAAACATGTGATGTAAAATAGATTTAAAGGACAAAATGGCGTCTTAAATGGCCCCCTTGACTACTTTCAAAAATCCGGCCACGAGGTGCCCTGCGTATTGCATCTCGGAATGTCATTGCAAATTTTCAACGAAAAAAAAGGATGTTTAGGGGGCGAAAAGTAGTCTGAAAAAATGACGTCATCGCCGATAAGTGTTATAATCGGGCGGAATTCGTATAGTGACCCTTGTTCAAATGCGATTTACTCACAATTTTCTGTGTAAACATATACAATACTTGGTATCATTCGAAAGGGCACTTCATTGCGGTCAGTTTGACACCATTGTCATCTGCGCGCAATGTATTGCACGCAATAAACGCGCTATTACGAAATGCATAGTAAATTCATCATTTTTGGCGATTACTTTGCGCTGACATATTCGAATTTTACCAAACTTAGTAAACAGTTGTCACGTATATGGATACATATGTCTGCAAGGTTTCATTGATGTAGGTATAACGATCGCCATTTTAGAGCAAGTTGAAGTTATTTCGGAATTTTCTTGAAAATGGCGAATTTGGAGGGCAATTTTCTCAAATTTGGTCAGTGATAGGGTATATAATTTTGTATATGGCTGGAAAGGGCATATCTTGAAGTATCTAAATCCAAAAAAGGGTACGGGTTTGCTAAGCCATTATGGAGATACGGCCACAGAGAGAAAGCCAATTCCCAGAACTTTAGAGGGCGCTATTTATGTTGTGCAAAGACATTGGAGCGTGAAATTTAGCATGGCTATGTGCAATTATGAGATAAAGATACTGTGAGATTTAAATACAAAACGGAATTTATATGAGAAAGTTATGGCAGTTTTAGATTATTTAGGGGTCCATTTTTCAAGAACTTGAGAGATTTTTGACGGAGTCGGTTTTAGATTTGAATTTTGAGTATGAAGATGGCATTTTGAAGGTCAAGTCATGTGTCGCAGATGAAAGAACATCTCTCAGACTATCTAGAGGAATTTGTTAGAAGTTTGTAGGATGAAGGATAGTGGAGATAGGAAGGAAGATATAAAGGCCTTAAAATGGACCAGAAACGGACAAAATGGCGCCTGGACGGTCATGCATGAGTGATTTCCAAAATCGAAGAATGTAGTGACCTTGATGAGATGTTAGAGACTATGCCTATGAAATTTGAAAGGAAAAGGACATGAGGAAAGCACCTAACTAGGAATCACAAACACTACGTGCAAAACGAATGCGATTTCCGGACGAGGATAAGGAAAAGTATATTAATGGGGCAGAATGTGAACGAAAACAAGGCAATGACGAAGGGTCATCATTGCAACAACCATCTCAGACTTTTAATATATGTTAGGTTTTAAAACGAAGGATAAATCACCTTTTAGTATGTACTTTTAAGAAAACAAGATATTTTCTCAGAACACATTAATTTGCTTTTTTCGGCTGCTCAGAATAAATTGGTGGTTTACACCAGTAAGTCAAAGTTTAGACCACGGTTTTGGATTAAATCGTCGTTGTGTGTGAATTCCAGCCTTTATGTCCACCCCTGCCCCATTTCCTTATTGCAATGACGACCCTTCGTCATTGCCTTGTTTTCGTTCACATTCTGCCCCATTAATTGCAATGACGAACCTTCGTCATTGCCTTGTTTTCGTTCACATTCTGCCCCATTAATATACTTTTCCTTATCGTCCGGAAATCGCATTCGTTTTGCACGTAGTGCTTGTGATTCCTAGTAAGGTGCTTTCCTCATGTCCTTTTCCTTTCAAATTTCATAGGCATCGTCTCTAACATCTCATCAAGGTCACTACATTCTTCGATTTTCGAAATCACTCATGCATAACCGTCCAGGCGCCATTATGTCCGTTTCTGGTCCATTTTAAGGCCTTATTTTATTCCTTTCTATCTCCACTATCCTAGATCATACAAACTTCTAACAAATTCCTCTAGATAGTCTGAGAGATGTTCTTTCATCTGCGACACATGACTTGACCTTCAAAATGCCATCTTCATACTCGAAATTCAAATCTAAAACCGACTCCGTCAAAAATCTCTCAAGTTCTTGAAAAATGGACCCCTAAATAATCTAAAACTGCCATAACTTTCTCATATAAATTCCGTTTTGTATTTAAATCTCACAGTATCTTTATCTCATAATTGCACATAGCCATGCCAAATTTCACCCTCTAATGGCTTTGCACAACATAAATAGCGCCCTCTAAAGTTCTGGGAATTGGCTTTCTCCCTGTGGCCGTATCTCCATAATGGCTTGGCAAACCCGTACCCTTTTTTGGATTTAGATACTTGAAGATATGCCCTTTCCAGCCATATACAAAATTATATACCCTATCACTGACCAAATTTGAGAAAATTGCCCTCCAAATTCGCCATTTTCAAGAAAATTCCGAAATAACTTCAACTTACTCTAAAATGGCGATCGTTATACCTACATCAATGAAACTTTGCAGACATATGTATCCATATACGTGACAACTGTTTGCAAAGTTTGGTAAAATTCGAATATGTCAGCGCAAAGTTATCGCCAAAAATGATGAATTTACTATGGATTACGTAATAGCGCGTTCAATGCGCGCAATACATTGCGCGCAGTTAACAATGGTGTCAAACTGACCGCAATGAAGTGCCCTTTCGGATGATACCAAGTATAATATATGTTCACACAGAAAATTGTGAGTAAATCGCATTTGAACAAAGATCACTAAACGAATTCCGCCGAGTTTCCGCCCGAATCTAACACGTATCGGCTATGACGTCATTTTTTCAGACTGCTTTTCGCCCCTTAAACGTCCTTTTTTTTCCTTGAAAATTTGCAGTGACATGCCGAGTTCCAATACGCAGGGCACCTCTTGGCCGGATTTTTGAAATTGGTCAAGGGGGCCATTTAAGACGCCATTTTGTCCTATAAATCTATTTTACATCACGTGTTTCGATAGCATTATCATAGAAAAAAGAGAGTGGTTTACAATAACAACCATGAAATTCTCTTTCTAATGATACCAAATACGGCCCATAAAGAGACGTAAAGATAGAGAGAAAAAACAATTTAACTCCGGTCATAATACAGATCCTCCACGTTTTCCGCCCATTCATTACACGCATTGTCTATGGGGCATATCGGGTTCACGCTTTTGGCCCCCAGAACGAACTTGATTGCAATGTCAAACATGCACCAAATCCCATTGGTTTGTGCACGCAGTGCTTGCGAGCCCTTTCTAGGTTCTTTCCCCTATCCCAATTTCTTTCAAACTTCGTAGGCATAGTACCATCCCATCAAGGTCACTGTTGATGCCTTTCTTTCGCCCTACCTATCTCCAATATCACAGAAGCTACAGACTTCGTGCAAATTGCTCTCGATAGTCCGAGAGAAGCTCTTTCGTTCGACACGTAGAAACACGGCGTCATTGCACGCACATCGTTCTGACACGATTGCATTTCTAGTATACTTTTCCTTATCGTCCGGAAATCGCATTCGTTTTGCACACAGTGCTTGTGATTCCTAGTTAGGTGCTTTCCTCGTGACCTTTTCCTTTCAAATTTCATAGGCATAATCTCTAACATGTTATCAAGGTCACTACATTCTTCGATTTTCGAAATCACTCATGCATAACCGTCCAGGCGCCATTTTGTCCGTTTCTGGTCCATTTTAAGGCCTTTCTATCTTCCTTCCTATCTCCACTATCCTAGATCCTACAAACTTCTAACAAATTCCTCTAGATAGTCTAAGAGATGTTCTTTCATCTGCGACGTATGACTTGACCTTCAAAATGCCATCTTCATACTCAAAATTCAAATCTGAAACTGACTCCGTCAAAAATCTCTCAAATTCTTGAGAAATGGACCCCTAAATAATCTAAAACTGCCATAACTTTCTCATATAATGTCCGTTTTGTAACAAAATCTCACAGTATGTTTGTCTCATAATTGGTGACAGCTATGCCTAATTTCACGCTCCGATCCCTTTGCAAAACATAAATAGCGCCCTCTAAAGTTCTGGAAATTGGCTTTCTCTCTGTGGCCGTATCTCCATTATGGCTTGGCAGACCCGTACCCTTTTTTGGATTTAGATACTTGAGGATATGCCCTTTCCAGCCATATACAAAATTATATACCCTATCACTGACCAACTTTGCGAAAATTGCCCTCCAAATTCGCCATTTTCAAGAAAATTCCGAAATAACTTCAACTTGCTCTAAAATGGCGATCTTTATACCTACGTCGTTGAAACTTGGCAGACACATGTATCCATATACGTGACAACTGTCTGCCAAGTTTAGTAAATTTTAATGACGTCAGCGCAAAGTTATCGCCAAAAATGATGAATTTGCTATGCATTACGTAATAGCGCCTTTAATGCGTGCAGTACATTGCGTGCAGATGACAATGGTGGCAAACTGACCGCAATGAAGTGCCCTTTCGAATGATACCAAGTATGGTATATGTTTACACAGAAAATTGTGAGTAAATCGCATTTGAACAAGGGTCACTATACGAATTCTGCCCGATTATAACACTTATCGGCCATGACGTCATTTTTTCAGACTACTTTTCGCCCCCTAAACATCCTTTTTTTTCCTTGAAAATTTACAATAACATTCCGAGATGCAATACGCAGGGCACCTCGTGGCCGGATTTTTGAAATTGGTCAAGGGGGCCATTTAAGACGCCATTTTGTCCTTTAAATCTATTTTACATCACGTGTTTCGATAGGATTATCATAGAAAAAAAGAGAGTGGTTTACAATAACAACCATGAAATTCTCTTTCTAATGATACCAAGTACGGCCCATAAAAAGACATAAAGAGAGAGAGAAAAAACAATTTAACTCCGGTCATAATACAGATCCTGTACGTTTTCCGCCCATGCATTACACGCATTGTCTATGGGGCAAATCGGGTTCACGCTTTTGACCCCTAGAACGATCTTGATTGCAATGACGAACATGCAACTAATCCTATTGGTTTTTGCACGCAGTGCTTGCGAGCCCTTTCTAGGTTCTTTCGCCTATCCCAATTTCTTTCAAACTTCGTAGGCATAGTCACTACCATCCCATCAAGGTCACTATTGAGGCCTTTCTTTCGCCCTACCTGTCTCCAATATTACAGAAGCTAAAGACTTCGTACAAATTGCTCTGGATAGTCCGAGAGAAGCTCTTTCGTTCGACACGTAGAAACACGGCGTCATTGCACGCACATCGTTGTGACACGATTGCATTTCTAGTCTTGGGTCTATTTCTGTTTCTGTTTTCTCTCTCTCTCTCTCTCTCTCTCTGTGTCTCTCTCTCTATATAAATAATGTAAAACTCTTCTTCTTCTTCTCTCTCTCTCTTTCTCTCTCTCTCTTTTTCTCTCTCTCTTTTTCTCTCTCTCTTTCTCTCTCTCTCTTTCTCTCTCTCTCTCTCTATGTCGCTCGCTTTATCCCCCTCTCCCTCTCTTTCCTCCCTCACTCTCCCCACACCTCCTAATCTCTCTATTTCTCTTTTGGTCTCTCCCTCTTTCTCTCTCTCTCTCCCCACCCTTCCCATATATCTCTCTCTCTCTTTGCTCCCTCCCTCCCACCACCCCTCCACATCCCCCTCTATCTCATCCTACCCTGTCTTGCATATCACCCTGTTTTCCTCTTATACATCATGCTGTAACACTCCTTTCATTCTTCATTCCAAGGGTGTCGATTTGTATCCGTGTTTGGGGGGGGGGGGGGGATGATAGGTGCCAAAATATTTTCGGCAATGGAATAAAGCAACCAAAGTGGTAGAAGCGTGTGGCAAGTTGCACCCCTCCCAAGCGCGTAGCCAGGATTTAATTTTAGGGGGGGCGGTAGTGAGCACGCGAATGGCGGTTCCTAGGGGGTTGGGTGCAGGGAGGGGGAGTCCCCCCCCCCCCCCCGCGCAAAGCGCGGAAGCTTTGACGTTTCACAAAATTATTCGAGAAAGAAGACGATTCGTTGACCGTTCTCGACTCTTAATCCTTGTTTGAATCAAATTCCCCTTCCTCCGCGCGTAGCGAGGTAGCTCTGACGTTTCATTAGATTATAAAAGAAAGAAGACGATTCGATGTACCATTCTCGACTCTTAATTCTTGTTTGAATCAAGTTCCCCTTCCCCCGCGCGTAGCGCGGATGCTCTGACGTTTCATTAGATTATTAAAGAAAGAAGACGATTCGATGTACCATTCTCGACTCTTAATCCTTGTTTGAATCTTGAAAGTTCCCCTTTCCTGCGCGTAGCGCGGAAACTCTGACGTTTCATCAGATTATTAAAGAAAGAAGACGATTCGATGTACCATTCTCGACTCTTAATCCTTGTTTGAATCAAGTTCCCCTTCCTCCGCTCGTAGCGCGGAAGCTCTGACGTTTCATTAGATTATAAAAGAAAGAAGACGATTCGATGTACCATTCTCGACTCTTAATCCTTGTTTGAATCAAGTTCCCCTTCTTCCGCGCATAGCGCGGAAGCTCTGACGTTTCATTAGATTATTAAAAAAAAAAGACGATTCTATGTTATCATTCTCGACTCTTAATCCTTGTTTGAATCAAGTTCCCCTTCCCCCGCGCGTAGCGCGGAAGCTCTGACGTTTCATTAGATTATTAAAGAAAGAAGACGATTCGATGTACCATTCTCGACTCTTAATCCTTGTTTGAATCTTGAAAGTTCCCCTTTCCCGCGCGTAGCGCGGAAGCTCTGACGTTTCATCAGATTATTAAAGAAAGAAGACGATTCGATGTACCATTCTCAACTCTTAATCCTTGTTTGAATCAAGTTCCCCTTCCTCCGCGCGTAGCGCGGAAGCTCTGACGTTTCATCAGATTATTAAAGAAAGAAGACGATTCGATGTACCATTCTCGACTCTTAATCCTTGTTTGAATCAAGTTCCCCTTCCTCCGCGCGTAGCGCGGAAGCTCTAACGTTTCATTAGATTATTAAAGAAAGAAGACGATTCTATGTATCATTCTCGACTCTTAATCCTTGCTTGAATCAAGTTCCCCTTCCCCCGCGCATAGCGCGGAAGCTCTGACGTTTCATCAGATTATTAAAGAAAGAAGACGATTCGATGTACCATTCTCGACTCTTAATCCTTGTTTGAATCAAGTTCCCCTTCCTCCGCGCGTAGCGCGGAAGCTCTGACGTTTCCTTAGATTACTAAAGAAAGAAGACGATTCGATGTACCATTCTCGACTCTTAATCATTAATGTTTAAATCAAGTTCCCCTTCCCCCGCGCGTAGCTCGGAAGTTCTGCCGTTTCATTAGATTATTAAAGAAAGAAGACGATTCTATGTACCATTCTCGACTCTTAATCCTTGTCTGAATTCATTTTTGCCCACTCCTGCGCGAAGAAAGAAGACGATTTGTTGTATCGTGTCCTTCATGAATTCAGTTTTAATATTTCAATAAATTATTACTCTTAATCCTTGTCTGTATTCATTTTCGCCCATTCCGCGCGTAGCGCGGAAGCTTTCACGTTTCATTAAATTATTAGTAAAAGAAGACGATTAGTTGTATCGTGTACTTTGACGTTTCATTTGATTATTACTCTTAATCCACGTCTGAATGCAGTTGCCCCCCTAACAGCTTTGCCCTGTTCGCTGAATTATTAGATAAAGAAGACGATTCGTTGTACTGTTCTCTATATTAATCCTTGTCTGAATTCAGTTTCCCCACTGAAATTAAGTTGTGACATAATAATCTTTCTCCAAAGATGAAAAATGTTTAGGAAATATCAGGAAATAAAATGAGTGAAAAAAATAAAAATAAAGATACAATGACGTGAATTTTAAAAAGGGTGAACGGAAACAACATAACAACTAGTGAACTATTTTATAAGTCATACTAATGTCCAAAAATCTTTCTCCTTGTCTCCGATCTCATCACGAAATCGTCACAGCCTTTCCAGCCATATACAAAATTATATACCCTATCACTGACCAAATTTGAGAAAATTGCCCTCCAAATTCGCCATTTTCAAGAAAATTCCGAAATAACTTCAACTTACTCTAAAATGGCGATCGTTATACCTACATCAATGAAACTTTGCAGACATATGTATCCATATACGTGACAACTGTTTGCAAAGTTTGGTAAAATTCGAATATGTCAGCGCAAAGTTATCGCCAAAAATGATGAATTTACTATGGATTACGTAATAGCGCGTTCAATGCGCGCAATACATTGCGCGCAGTTAACAATGGTGTCAAACTGACCGCAATGAAGTGCCCTTTCGGATGATACCAAGTATAATATATGTTCACACAGAAAATTGTGAGTAAATCGCATTTGAACAAAGATCACTAAACGAATTCCGCCGAGTTTCCGCCCGAATCTAACACGTATCGGCTATGACGTCATTTTTTCAGACTGCTTTTCGCCCCTTAAACGTCCTTTTTTTTCCTTGAAAATTTGCAGTGACATGCCGAGTTCCAATACGCAGGGCACCTCTTGGCCGGATTTTTGAAATTGGTCAAGGGGGCCATTTAAGACGCCATTTTGTCCTATAAATCTATTTTACATCACGTGTTTCGATAGCATTATCATAGAAAAAAGAGAGTGGTTTACAATAACAACCATGAAATTCTCTTTCTAATGATACCAAATACGGCCCATAAAGAGACGTAAAGATAGAGAGAAAAAACAATTTAACTCCGGTCATAATACAGATCCTCCACGTTTTCCGCCCATTCATTACACGCATTGTCTATGGGGCATATCGGGTTCACGCTTTTGGCCCCCAGAACGAACTTGATTGCAATGTCAAACATGCACCAAATCCCATTGGTTTGTGCACGCAGTGCTTGCGAGCCCTTTCTAGGTTCTTTCCCCTATCCCAATTTCTTTCAAACTTCGTAGGCATAGTACCATCCCATCAAGGTCACTGTTGATGCCTTTCTTTCGCCCTACCTATCTCCAATATCACAGAAGCTACAGACTTCGTGCAAATTGCTCTCGATAGTCCGAGAGAAGCTCTTTCGTTCGACACGTAGAAACACGGCGTCATTGCACGCACATCGTTCTGACACGATTGCATTTCTAGTATACTTTTCCTTATCGTCCGGAAATCGCATTCGTTTTGCACACAGTGCTTGTGATTCCTAGTTAGGTGCTTTCCTCGTGACCTTTTCCTTTCAAATTTCATAGGCATAATCTCTAACATGTTATCAAGGTCACTACATTCTTCGATTTTCGAAATCACTCATGCATAACCGTCCAGGCGCCATTTTGTCCGTTTCTGGTCCATTTTAAGGCCTTTCTATCTTCCTTCCTATCTCCACTATCCTAGATCCTACAAACTTCTAACAAATTCCTCTAGATAGTCTAAGAGATGTTCTTTCATCTGCGACGTATGACTTGACCTTCAAAATGCCATCTTCATACTCAAAATTCAAATCTGAAACTGACTCCGTCAAAAATCTCTCAAATTCTTGAGAAATGGACCCCCTAAATAATCTAAAACTGCCATAACTTTCTCATATAATGTCCGTTTTGTAACAAAATCTCACAGTATGTTTGTCTCATAATTGGTGACAGCTATGCCTAATTTCACGCTCCGATCCCTTTGCAAAACATAAATAGCGCCCTCTAAAGTTCTGGAAATTGGCTTTCTCTCTGTGGCCGTATCTCCATTATGGCTTGGCAGACCCGTACCCTTTTTTGGATTTAGATACTTGAGGATATGCCCTTTCCAGCCATATACAAAATTATATACCCTATCACTGACCAACTTTGCGAAAATTGCCCTCCAAATTCGCCATTTTCAAGAAAATTCCGAAATAACTTCAACTTGCTCTAAAATGGCGATCTTTATACCTACGTCGTTGAAACTTGGCAGACACATGTATCCATATACGTGACAACTGTCTGCCAAGTTTAGTAAATTTTAATGACGTCAGCGCAAAGTTATCGCCAAAAATGATGAATTTGCTATGCATTACGTAATAGCGCCTTTAATGCGTGCAGTACATTGCGTGCAGATGACAATGGTGGCAAACTGACCGCAATGAAGTGCCCTTTCGAATGATACCAAGTATGGTATATGTTTACACAGAAAATTGTGAGTAAATCGCATTTGAACAAGGGTCACTATACGAATTCTGCCCGATTATAACACTTATCGGCCATGACGTCATTTTTTCAGACTACTTTTCGCCCCCTAAACATCCTTTTTTTTCCTTGAAAATTTACAATAACATTCCGAGATGCAATACGCAGGGCACCTCGTGGCCGGATTTTTGAAATTGGTCAAGGGGGCCATTTAAGACGCCATTTTGTCCTTTAAATCTATTTTACATCACGTGTTTCGATAGGATTATCATAGAAAAAAAGAGAGTGGTTTACAATAACAACCATGAAATTCTCTTTCTAATGATACCAAGTACGGCCCATAAAAAGACATAAAGAGAGAGAGAAAAAACAATTTAACTCCGGTCATAATACAGATCCTGTACGTTTTCCGCCCATGCATTACACGCATTGTCTATGGGGCAAATCGGGTTCACGCTTTTGACCCCTAGAACGATCTTGATTGCAATGACGAACATGCAACTAATCCTATTGGTTTTTGCACGCAGTGCTTGCGAGCCCTTTCTAGGTTCTTTCGCCTATCCCAATTTCTTTCAAACTTCGTAGGCATAGTCACTACCATCCCATCAAGGTCACTATTGAGGCCTTTCTTTCGCCCTACCTGTCTCCAATATTACAGAAGCTAAAGACTTCGTACAAATTGCTCTGGATAGTCCGAGAGAAGCTCTTTCGTTCGACACGTAGAAACACGGCGTCATTGCACGCACATCGTTGTGACACGATTGCATTTCTAGTCTTGGGTCTATTTCTGTTTCTGTTTTCTCTCTCTCTCTCTCTCTCTCTCTGTGTCTCTCTCTCTATATAAATAATGTAAAACTCTTCTTCTTCTTCTCTCTCTCTCTTTCTCTCTCTCTCTTTTTCTCTCTCTCTTTTTCTCTCTCTCTTTCTCTCTCTCTCTTTCTCTCTCTCTCTCTCTATGTCGCTCGCTTTATCCCCCTCTCCCTCTCTTTCCTCCCTCACTCTCCCCACACCTCCTAATCTCTCTATTTCTCTTTTGGTCTCTCCCTCTTTCTCTCTCTCTCTCCCCACCCTTCCCATATATCTCTCTCTCTCTTTGCTCCCTCCCTCCCACCACCCCTCCACATCCCCCTCTATCTCATCCTACCCTGTCTTGCATATCACCCTGTTTTCCTCTTATACATCATGCTGTAACACTCCTTTCATTCTTCATTCCAAGGGTGTCGATTTGTATCCGTGTTTGGGGGGGGGGGGGGATGATAGGTGCCAAAATATTTTCGGCAATGGAATAAAGCAACCAAAGTGGTAGAAGCGTGTGGCAAGTTGCACCCCTCCCAAGCGCGTAGCCAGGATTTAATTTTAGGGGGGGCGGTAGTGAGCACGCGAATGGCGGTTCCTAGGGGGTTGGGTGCAGGGAGGGGGAGTCCCCCCCCCCCCGCGCAAAGCGCGGAAGCTTTGACGTTTCACAAAATTATTCGAGAAAGAAGACGATTCGTTGACCGTTCTCGACTCTTAATCCTTGTTTGAATCAAATTCCCCTTCCTCCGCGCGTAGCGAGGTAGCTCTGACGTTTCATTAGATTATAAAAGAAAGAAGACGATTCGATGTACCATTCTCGACTCTTAATTCTTGTTTGAATCAAGTTCCCCTTCCCCCGCGCGTAGCGCGGATGCTCTGACGTTTCATTAGATTATTAAAGAAAGAAGACGATTCGATGTACCATTCTCGACTCTTAATCCTTGTTTGAATCTTGAAAGTTCCCCTTTCCTGCGCGTAGCGCGGAAACTCTGACGTTTCATCAGATTATTAAAGAAAGAAGACGATTCGATGTACCATTCTCGACTCTTAATCCTTGTTTGAATCAAGTTCCCCTTCCTCCGCTCGTAGCGCGGAAGCTCTGACGTTTCATTAGATTATAAAAGAAAGAAGACGATTCGATGTACCATTCTCGACTCTTAATCCTTGTTTGAATCAAGTTCCCCTTCTTCCGCGCATAGCGCGGAAGCTCTGACGTTTCATTAGATTATTAAAAAAAAAAGACGATTCTATGTTATCATTCTCGACTCTTAATCCTTGTTTGAATCAAGTTCCCCTTCCCCCGCGCGTAGCGCGGAAGCTCTGACGTTTCATTAGATTATTAAAGAAAGAAGACGATTCGATGTACCATTCTCGACTCTTAATCCTTGTTTGAATCTTGAAAGTTCCCCTTTCCCGCGCGTAGCGCGGAAGCTCTGACGTTTCATCAGATTATTAAAGAAAGAAGACGATTCGATGTACCATTCTCAACTCTTAATCCTTGTTTGAATCAAGTTCCCCTTCCTCCGCGCGTAGCGCGGAAGCTCTGACGTTTCATCAGATTATTAAAGAAAGAAGACGATTCGATGTACCATTCTCGACTCTTAATCCTTGTTTGAATCAAGTTCCCCTTCCTCCGCGCGTAGCGCGGAAGCTCTAACGTTTCATTAGATTATTAAAGAAAGAAGACGATTCTATGTATCATTCTCGACTCTTAATCCTTGCTTGAATCAAGTTCCCCTTCCCCCGCGCATAGCGCGGAAGCTCTGACGTTTCATCAGATTATTAAAGAAAGAAGACGATTCGATGTACCATTCTCGACTCTTAATCCTTGTTTGAATCAAGTTCCCCTTCCTCCGCGCGTAGCGCGGAAGCTCTGACGTTTCCTTAGATTACTAAAGAAAGAAGACGATTCGATGTACCATTCTCGACTCTTAATCATTAATGTTTAAATCAAGTTCCCCTTCCCCCGCGCGTAGCTCGGAAGTTCTGCCGTTTCATTAGATTATTAAAGAAAGAAGACGATTCTATGTACCATTCTCGACTCTTAATCCTTGTCTGAATTCATTTTTGCCCACTCCTGCGCGAAGAAAGAAGACGATTTGTTGTATCGTGTCCTTCATGAATTCAGTTTTAATATTTCAATAAATTATTACTCTTAATCCTTGTCTGTATTCATTTTCGCCCATTCCGCGCGTAGCGCGGAAGCTTTCACGTTTCATTAAATTATTAGTAAAAGAAGACGATTAGTTGTATCGTGTACTTTGACGTTTCATTTGATTATTACTCTTAATCCACGTCTGAATGCAGTTGCCCCCCTAACAGCTTTGCCCTGTTCGCTGAATTATTAGATAAAGAAGACGATTCGTTGTACTGTTCTCTATATTAATCCTTGTCTGAATTCAGTTTCCCCACTGAAATTAAGTTGTGACATAATAATCTTTCTCCAAAGATGAAAAATGTTTAGGAAATATCAGGAAATAAAATGAGTGAAAAAAATAAAAATAAAGATACAATGACGTGAATTTTAAAAAGGGTGAACGGAAACAACATAACAACTAGTGAACTATTTTATAAGTCATACTAATGTCCAAAAATCTTTCTCCTTGTCTCCGATCTCATCACGAAATCGTCACAGAGTTCATCTATGTTTACACTGTCCAGGATTGTCTGATGTGCATTGCAGATTGCTACTTTTGTGCTTCGCGCTTAACATTTAGCTCGTTGCTTGTGATGCTGCGTCTTTGCATTTGGCGCACTGCATTTCTATGATGCTGTTGATTGAACAAATTGAATAAATTCATCAATTCCTGATGAAGCCGTATGAACGAGAATTCAATTTATTTTTGTCTCATATACGGTAGTCTTATTTACTTCGTATATATGTATGTATTATGAAAATGAGATAGCAAAATGTGTATATTGATGGTCATTTTGCGAGTAATAACCATTAACTACTCTCATCGGACTCTCATCATTAATTTTTCTCTTGATTTTTTTAATTTTTTTTTTATGGTGAATTATTGGGGGGGGGGATGATTGTACAGGCCATCCCCCCCACCTGAAATATTAGGGGGGGATATATCCCCCCCCATCCCCCCGGGATCGACACCCATGCTTCATTCCCTCTGATTCCTATCGCTCTGCTCCTCATATCCCCTTCTATCTTTTTGTCCATATTTCTCATATGAAATAGCTATTTGTTATTACACTCCTTTTTACAAAACCAATGGTACATCGCATTTTGGTTTTCATAGATTTATTAAATAATTTAATGTACACATTGTTTGAGGTTTCCCTATATGGGTGTCCGTTTTTTCTTCTTCAAGAAAGTGCTCGTTTGGTTGCAGTGGCGCACGCAGAATTTTTTTCAAGGGGGGGGGGGGGGTTTAAAATCAAAAGGGGGGGGGGGGTTCCAAAAAAAACATACATAAAACATACACATACAAAAAACTCGAGGGGGGGGGGGTTTAACCCCAAAACCACCCCCCTGCGTACGCGCCTGTTTGGTTGGTTCCCCCCTCCCCACTTTGAAAGACGCTCCGCCGCCCCTGGATATATGATTACAGCAATGTTTCAGACTTATTTTGGATTTATTGCTAGTCTGAAACATCCCATTCACTTTACAATGAACACATTTTCGACAGTTTTTCCAAAAAATTAAGTATCATTAAAGACCATATCCGAACTGAAAAATAAAATGGATGAATTCGTCCTTGTTTTCACGAAGTGACAGTAGTGAGGAAAATCGTAACGCAAAGTGAATGCAAATTTTTTCACTACCGTCACTTCTTGAAAACAGCGACGAATTATATATCAACGGAAAGCTTATAAGCCATAAATTACAATAATATCAATCATATGCTATTTTAGTGTCTGTCAGAGGAGTATCAGCTCTCTGAAAAATCAAAATATAAAGCTTTAGAAATCGGAAGTTGTCGACCTAAAACCTTGCTATCGACTTGATTACATCATCTTATGTGGAGTACACATATTCACACTGACTTTGCGTTAATTAAGCCCGGCTTATCGCCTCAGCTACATAGGTGAACCGGTCGGGTCCACATGTTATGTCGTCACTATAACTTCGGCAAATTTGTCCCCTGTTGACCCTTAAGTTGGAGGGGTGTGGAAAATGAGGTTTTAATTTGCTTTTGTGCAATAATGAAAGGGTAAATACTTTTGTATTCCTTTATATTGTACATTCATTTAGTTTTCATTTATATCAAGTTGTTTTTTATATTTTTTGAATATATATATGATAATAATATTAATAACAAAATCTTTAACATAAATTCATAACGGCAATAAACAATAAGTAAGAACATGTACAAACATATGTACAAAGTATTTTAATTTAACATTATAGCATAGACAGTAATTAGTTTTTAAATCCGATGAAAAGTAACTATTAGCATATTTCGGTAGGTATTAGACCTTAAAAAAAGGCAACATATACTTTGAGAGTTCAATTGTTATATACATATTTACAACAACAAAAAATATTATAGGATAGTACATTACTGGATAATATGAAAAATTGATGCATGTTATCTAGTATAGCAATTGAATATACACTCTTAAATAAAATTAAAAATACAAATGTATTATGTCCCATTTGCAGGTCAAACAAAATGAAACGGTTAAATTCCAACGGCATTCGAAAGATAATACTAATTTAGAACTTCCCTGAAAACAAAAAGGGCTTGAAAATTTCTTTTTGTGGGAAAATAATGACCGTTATTTAGGGAATTGCAGTCGTTTAATTAATTAGTTTGATTCTCAGACCCTTGTACCGAATGTTCGTACGTTTTGTGCTGCGCAAAGATTCCACCAGTTTAATTTTGGCCATTAAAAGGAGTGGGTTATTGATGTAGACAAATTTACATGTACCTTTTACAGCTCATTTTATGTATGTTATTACGAAAGAAAAAAAGAAGTCAGTCTGTTACTCAATAGTGTCTAACAGTGAAGTCTAGAAAGTATAGACGGGTTTCCTTGCATAATTCGAATACCAGGACAATCCTAATGTCTAAATTCCACAGATAGGACATACGTGACATATTCACTTTTCCTGCAAAGGTCTACAGAATTTGATCTTGGCTGCAAAAGGGATACACTACCTTTAATGCATTATAATTTTTAATGAACCATATTTCCGTGCAGTATGACCTACATATTTTACTTCGATATCGTTTTCTCATAGCCTCGTAAGAATCTATACAACAACAACAAATAAGAGAAATGTTTAACAGAGAAATGAAAAGAGGATGAGAGAAGTGGAAGGAGATAAAGAAAGAATAGTGCAGAACGAAGGGGTGAAATATTATAAGTGTAGTTACCATCCTTTACCCTTCCAAACTTAGATAGGCTTATATAAAAGCAAAACAAATGTTTTGCTCTATTACCTAGTAATAGTATTCTACTAAAGCGGATCTCCAACACAATGTGCCCACAGCTGAAAAACTAATTAGTCGTCCTCTATAGATAGAAATGATGACTACCGACAATAAGTTCAAAGGTGCTATACGCGGCGCGAGCTCTTTGTGGGAAAACCCACTTCTATTTTAATATAGGATGCACAAATTGCATTATATTCACAAACGACTACTTAAGTGTGAGTTTAGCATTGTAATCACATTACCATTGTTGTATACGCTAAGTCTTGGATAGAGACTCAGTACTTTTGATCAAAGTTATTCGCACTTCTTTCGACACATATTTAAAATCAACGTAAACAATTGGTACAGAACTGCATGCAGTTATAGGACGCACTTGTTACGTAGACTCAGGATATTGGTACAATCTACTACGTCATTGCATATATAGTTCATGTTCCTGTGTGCTTGCATGAACCAGGAAGCTGTTATGAACTAACAGTTGACTTCTAGTACACATTAGCTGATCACACTTTTAAGTTGCATTGGAAATTGCATATATGCGTAGAATGTGCTCGTGTCTGTAATAAGCCAAAAACTAGAAATGGCTGAGAAGGCCGAGGAAGAAAAAGCTCCAAGCACTTCAGAGAATCTGACGTGTCCACTATGTCTTGATATATTCGACGAGGCAACCATCCTGACTTCATGCGGACACACCTTCTGTCGGAAATGTCTCAAGAACTATGACCTGTCCCACCAGGATCTCGATCACATGATCTGTCCTCTCTGCAGGAAGATCACCAAGTTGTCTGCGAACCGTGTCGATGATTTCCTCACCAATGTGACTGTCAACGGACATGTAGACAATTACCACGCCAAGTGTGGAGGAATGAACGCTGTCCTTGAGATGCGTCCAAAATGCACTGCTTGCAAGTTTCATCAAGATGCTGTCTCATTCTGCAGAACGTGTAATAACTACATGTGCACTAATTGCGACTTCGGCCATAAGCACCTCACATCATTCTTTGAAGGTCATGAGATTGTGTCCTTACAGGATATCATCGACGGTAAGGTCAGCATTGGTCACCTACCTGAGAAGTGCTGCATCCACAGACAAGAGAACAGGGATATGTTTTGTGAGGATTGTAAGGTCCACGTCTGTCATAAGTGCGTGATAGTTGGTCATCAAAATCACAACATCAAGAATCAGGCTGACTTCGAGCAAAACTTGCGGCTAAAGGTAAACTTGATTTCATTTGACAACACAACAAAAAAGGTTCTATGATCACCTTTAGCGGGATGGGAGGAAGGGGGGATGGGGCAGAAAAAGAAGACGCCCCTGCAATGATTCAAATGGGGGAAAACATTGATTTCAACCCCCCCCCCCCCGCCCCCCCTCCCCCTCCCGCTCGGCCCATCACAGGGGAAAAGGGAAAATTAAATGTAATTCCTTTGCATTTGAATAAGATTTCAACTTCGCTGAAATGTAGTTTTTCATCATCCTAAAATCAATACTTATCGCTACACTTCCTCGAATATTAAAAGACCCTGTGAATATTATGTTTGTAAACGTTGTCTACAATATATACCACAACGACACCTGAAGCATGGGAGACGATTGGGGAAAAATGAGGAGACCCCCCCCCCACGATAATGATTACCTTGCAGTTAATCTCAATAAGATGATAACTTCCCTCAAATATACAGTTTGAAGGTTTAGACCAGTTTGGGTAACGCCCCCTCTCAAAAAATGAAATGGAAGCTCTTATTACCAATCATGTGAAAGAATATGTTTTGACTAATACGTGATGATATTAAGTTGTTGGGAAACCACCTACTAATTGATATATTTGGGTAATTATTATATCTATCCTGACAGGATAGATATCGCGTATTCTTATATACATCTTTCTGTGTACAGTGCTTGTAACTTTACCAAGACTGGGCCAAATTTCTTTTTGATTGCATAACCTTGCGGTACACACCAATACTTATATGCCAAATGATCAACATTTTCCCGATCGATTCCACACCGTTTCTTTCATCATGCAATCGCATAAACATTCCCAAACCAAAACTTGGTCTGTTCATTTTTTCTCCAACCATTTAAAATCAAACTATCAAACTATGTACACTATCACTTCCTCGGCGATCTGAATGTATACCTTATCTTTCTAGATCGCCTCGAAAGTGATAGTTTGTCCCATCATTCTCTCAACGGTAATTATTTGCTCATTATTATCATCATGATGATGATAATAATATAACTATTTGTCATATCTCCGTTCGGCTTATATGGTATTACTGCTTTCATCCAAATTGACTTATTACAAGAGCTGGATTTCCTTTTAATAAAACAGAAATACCACTTATTCAATTCCTCTGTCGTCGTATGTTTTATAATAATGTGTGTGGGAGGGGGGGGGGGATTTCTCAAACTTCAGGCGCATGCAATTCCGTGTTCCATTTTCAAACCATCTCCATGTAATAAGCATACACTCAGTCAGAAAATGTTCTTTTCACTTCTCTATTTTTTGTTTTGCTTAGGTGAACGACCTTGTCCAGCGATGTGCCGCTAAGAAGACTGAACTGGAGAAGAACATTCAGAATGTTGAAGTACAACGTCAGGAAGTATACACTGCCGTGCAGAAACTACTGGACGATGTCAGTCAAGCTTACAGCATCAAGGCAAAAGAGCTTGAAGAATATCATCGTAATCTCATCGAGCAAATCAATGTAGTAAAGCGGAGTTTCGATGACGACCTCAATGTCTTGAAATCCAACGATCGACAGAAGATCAAGAGTATGTGTAGTTCAATAACACTAGTAGCTATTGACAGACTGGGTCGTCTTGAGACAGACAGTCTGTCTGCTCATACCTTGCTCTGTGAGGAGCTGGATGCCATGCTGAAGGAGGCTACTGATCACACTTCTGTGGCAGCCATTACGAAGAAAGCACAGGAGAAGAGGTTCAAGCCTGCTGATGATACTTGTCTTGAACTTGGGAGCATCTCAGGATCAGCTATTGGTCGTACTTCTGCGGCAGCCATTACGAAAAAAGCACAGAAGAAGACCTTCAATCCTGCAGATGATACTCGTACTGAACTCGGGATCATCTTAGAATCAGATCCCAACTTGAAAGTCATTCAGTGTGTAGATCTACGGGAATTAATGTCGGGTATGACCCCGTACTCTGAGGACAGTGTAGCTATCGTATATAGTGGTGCACATGGTATAGATATTTTTGATTCAGCTGGTAAACAGGTGCAGAATGCAAACCTACCAATTAACATGGGATGCTCCGATCTTGTGTTTCAACAAGACAGGTCGTTATGCATAGCGACGAATGACAAACAAGCGCACATATATTCTCCCAATGGATCCAGGAAATCAACCATCCGCATGATAGGCGATGGCTTTCTCAGACTAAACAGAAGTCCATCAGATGAAATCCTCATCGCTGACAATGAGAAGAAAGTCTATATCTATGACCCGACGGGATCCACACCCAAACACACTGTTCCAACAAAACACAACGAGACGAGTCAGGTATCTGCCACCAGGTCGGGTTTGATCGTCACGAGTTCATGTGACACCAATCCAAGCGTGGTGACGGTCTATGACAGGGATGGGAATGCTGGTAAGTCTCTACAAGCTCCAAGCTGTGTTTACCTATATGCTGCCGTGGATGAGCAGGACAGGGTGTATGTAGCGAGTGTTGATTGTAAGAATAGAAACGTGGTGATCAGGCTCTATGACCTTGATGGTCTGAACCTGAAGGAGAGAGTTGAGTTCAACGTACGTTATCTGACGATTAGCCATTGTTGGTGTTACTTGGTTTCCCTCTCACCAGACATGCTCGCGTTTGCTTGTTACAAGAAGTTGTATTTTATCAAAGTATCACTGTAATCCATCACACACTCTATGTTGGTGTGTATACCTCTTTGCTCCAGCTTCACTCTAATATAGGCCTATATCATGTGTCATATTCTATCGTTTATTATGTGATGAATCACCGCATGAGAAGATGCCTTTTTCTCGATATATTTTGATTGCCTGAATACCGTTGTCATTATCCAATGTAATTATAACTTCCCTATCTCGAAATAGTATGTAAATTGTGTTATTGTTCAACCTAGATATTTACTGAAAGCCAGTGATATGATATCATAGTGTACATATTGAATATGGGTAAGATATTGAATTACTTTGGTATTAGTGTTATTTCACTTATGTTTTTGTTAAAGTTTGTGCTCGTATTTATTGACATTTTTGTGACTATTTTGTACCTTTAAAATAATTAAAACTGACATTGTAAATAGGACCCCATTGTAGATAAGCATTTCAGCTTTCACGGCTAATCCTGTCAGGTTATTGGTTTAATTATATTGTTTTCATTTTATAATATCATTTTACTCTTCGTACATGGATGTTACATTGAATTTTCCTAATACATCAAATCAATTTTTGGTTTAATCCTTGGAGGATCATGGCTGCTATTTTCCCTGAAAAATTCCTTCGTATTCTGAAATTAAGTTGAAAGCTATTGGAACTAATAATGTGACAGATTAGTTTGCTATGATTTAGAGAATTACAATGTATTAACACAAATTAGGCCTAGTTTAACATTCAGAAGTTCTGCTTCTTGACTACACATCTTAAGATGTAAGGATATATATTTGTAAACGTTTCTGTTATGATTGGTAATGTAACTTTGCATATTTCATGTAAATTCGGCAGTTTTCCTTTTCATAATCATCACCACTTCAATTCTCGCTACCCTAAATAGGTACGAAAATCTCGAAATTCGCGAGACGAGGTAATTTTCACTCTCTCGGGTCGTCACTACAACTTCCGGTATAGAGTCCCATCCCGCTGGCGCTAGCGCCTGTGTTCGCTGTGCAGAGTTTTCACGCACGCTAAAATCGATGCCAATCAGTGTAATTTGTACAGATTATAATATATGCATTAAATTTAGTTTGTTTTTATTCAATTTGAATATACAATAAAAAGCAAAAAATAGTTTACAGGAAAGATTTTACGTTTGCGCTATCGCGCCTAGTAATATAGCGCCTGCACAGGAAGCTGCAATGTCGAAAAGCTATCCCATAATGCAATGCGCGTTTTCAGGATTTTCCCCGGATCTCGGCAGAATCGCTATTTGGGGTAGCGAGAATTCAATTTATTTAAATTTGATCGATTGAATTCAATCTATACAGATATTATGATAACTGCATCCAATGGAAAATGTTGTTACTTTCTGTTTTTTGTGAAGAACGAAAGTCCATTATTATGGGTAAAATGGGGCATCTGTTTCGATAGAGACTCCTAGGCCCCGGCTTATAAAGAATCAATATAAATCGTAACTACTTTGCGATTGATATCAATGGCAACTATGTACATAAGAGATAGGAGACTTCAAAATTGCGATTGATTGGAGGACTTACGATTGATCCAAATCAATCGCAACTTTTTATAAGACAGGGCCCAGGTGTCTACACACACTGTGTTTGTACACAGTTTGTAAAGTACCTTAAGCATATGTCTCAAAGTTCGTATTTTGTATTTTCCTCATTTTTTTAAATTTTTTTATTAGAAAATAATTAAAAATAAGTTATATATAATCTGTAAACCTAGCCTATAATTACTTGTACATTTTGTTTTTATACGGTATTGTTGATTGACACTAGAAGAGTCCTTTATTGATTGACAGGAAAAGAGAAAGAGAAAGAGAGAAATGGATGGAGATAAAGAAAGAATAATGGTGAAAGAGAGTTTGATAAACAAGTGTAGTAACCGTCTTTTACTCTTCCAAAGATAGTACAGAAAGCAAATGAAACGTCTCGTTCTATTGTCAAGGATTCTTATAAAATGAAGCTCCAAAATAATGTATCCATTATTAAAAGCCTAAATAAGTCGACCTCTATATAAAAGATAAAAAATCATAATAATTACCGCTTCAATTCAGTTCAGTTTGGTAAAATTAGATTAAATTATATTGAATTAAATCTATACCGATCTTCTGATAACGGCATCCGATAGAAAATGTTGTTACTTAAGTCGATTCTTTTGGGTAAAACAGTGCAACTATTTCAATATAGACTCCTGGTCTCCATACTGTTTTTGTACACAGTTTATAAAGTACCTTTAGCATTTTCCTTAGCATTTTCCAGTTTCATTCCAAAAGGAGCTAAATCTACTTTGGGTACTTCTGAGTAAATCGCCTTTTTTATTTCTCCACTTTCCCTTTAGCCATGTACCTTCATGTTGTTATAAATGTTAAAGGTGTTACCTTGGACCAATAATATATGATAAGAACAAATCTACCATTTTTTCTGATTTTTACTAAATTTTTAGATTTTTTATTTTCGTGGATTTAGCTCCTTTTGGAATGAAACATGTTTAATTAAATCTAACAAATTTCATATATTCTCAATAAAGTCACTAAAATGTTATTCAAATTTAGCAGCAAACCTTTCCTTTTAAATAATAATAATGAAATCACAACTAAAAAAACCTTTTGAAAAGAAAGTTAACAAAATATCACAGTTTCATTCCAAAAGGAGCTAAATCCACAGTTTTTTTTTAAATTGATTAAAATCAGAAATAACTGGTACATGTTTTTCCTTATCATATATTATTGGTCCAGGGCGACACCTTATAAGATGAAGGTACATGGCTAAAGGGAAAGTGGAGCAATAAAAAAGATGATGTACTCAAAAGTACCCAAAGTGGATTTAGCTCCTTTTGAAATGTAACCGAATTTGGATTTAGCTCCTTTTGGAATGAAACCGAATTTGGATTTAGCTCCGTTTGGAATGAAACATGATATTGTACCTAAATTTGTCTATGCTTCCTGGTAAAATTTTAGAATGTGATATAGTACATTTTGTCCCCATGTAGGAAATCATTATTTTAAGACAAAAAACTCAATTTTAATAAAATATGGATTTACCTCCTTTTGGAATCAAGCTCTTCGTTTGTTTCTTTTTTTATTAGAAAATAGTAAGTATGTATACGCTTTAAACCTAGCCTATGACTACATAAACGTTATTTTGTTGTATGCACACGGTATTGTTGATTGACACAGAAAGAGTCCTTTAATGGTTGACAGAGAAAGAGGAAGAGAAAGAGAGAAATGGACGGAGATTAAGAAAGAATAGTGGAGAAAGAGGGGGTGATCAAAGTTAACATCCTTTACTCGTCCAAATATGTAGTAGTAAAAGCAAAATACAACATCTTGCTCTATCATCCATGATTCTACTGAAGTGGATCTCCAACATAATATATCCACTATTGAAAGAGTAATTAAGTTCCCTTATATAGATAAAAATGATGAACACCGCCAATAAGTTCAAATACGCTCTGTGGGAAAACCAAATTCTATTCATATAGGTTGCTCAAACTGCATGATATTAGGGACTTTTAGATTCGCACGAAGACAATGGGGATTGCTAGGATCGACGTCCTTTTAATGCACTGCCTTGACATGAGAAAATAGTAATAGGCAGTATGTAAACGCTGCAAACCTAGCCTATAACTACATACACATTATTTTGTTGTATGCACACGGTATTGTTGATTGACACAGAAAGAGTCATTTAATGGTTGACAGAGAAAGAGGAAGAGAAAGAGAGAAATGGACGGAGATAAAGAAAGAATAGTGGAGAAAGAGGGGTGATATTGGTGTAGTTTCTTTTACTCTTCCAAATATAGTACAGAACGCAAATAAAACGTCTCCCTCTATTGTCCAAGATTCTTATGAAGTGGATCTCCAACATAATGTATCCATTATTGAAAGCCTAAAAAAGTCGACCTCTATTTAAAAGATAACAAATTATGAATACCGTCAATAAGTTCGAAGGTGCTTATACACTCTGTGGGAAAACCAAATTCTATTCAAAGGATGCGCAAACTGCATGATAATGACAGACGATCTACTCCAGTGCATAATTATGCGTTGCGTCTCCCTTGCTATGATTACTAATGATTATTAATATTAAAATAAATTATAAGAACAAAGGTAAAAACTATTAAGAGTCTCGATTTCTTGTCTTGGTTTGAAGAAAAAACTCTTTCTTATCGTCCAATACTAGACAGTTTGGTTAGAGTTCACAAACACGGTTTCACCCTACACCATGGTCTAAACCACCGATTGACCATAGGCGGCCAAAATGAAGAAAATGGAGAACGAGAACAGAGAAAGGTGGTAGCAAGTTTGTTTATCTAAAATCACCTTGTAGTATTTATCTTTAAGAAAACGGGCTATTTTTCTTTGCACACATTCTTTGGCCTTTTTTTGCCGCCAAGAATAATTTGGTGGTATAAACCTAGGTTTTAGGATTAAATCACATTTGTTTGTAAATTCTAGCCTTTAAGTTTTCCACTGTCCTCCCCCCCCCCCCTTATCTTGGGTCTCTCTCTCTCTCTCTCTCTCTCTCAATCGGTCGATATATATCTATAATATACAAAATATAAAGCTCTTCCTCTCTATCTATCTCCTTATGTGTCTTTTGCTATCTTTATCCCCCTCTCCCTCTCTTTCCTCTCTCCCTCTCCCCACCCTTCCCAATCTCTCTCTTTCTCTTTTTGTCTCTCTTTCTCTTTTTGTTTCTCTCTCTTCCTCTCTCCCTCTCCACACCCCTCCCAATCTCGCTCTTTCTCTCTCCCTTTCCCTACCCCTTTCCATATCTCTTCCTCTCTTTCCTCTCTCACTCTCCCCACACCCCATCTCTCTCTCTTTCTCTTTTTGTCTCTCTTTCTCTTTTTGTTTCTCTCTCTTCCTCTCTCCCTCTCCCCACCCCTCC
Source organism: Strongylocentrotus droebachiensis (assembly GCA_035222895.1). Lineage (NCBI taxonomy): Eukaryota > Metazoa > Echinodermata > Echinoidea > Camarodonta > Strongylocentrotidae > Strongylocentrotus > Strongylocentrotus droebachiensis. Next base: position 342,107 of record JAVYIG010000658.1, on the reverse strand, counting down.
CAATCTCGCTCTTTCTCTCTCCCTCTCCCTACCCCTTTCCATATCTCTCAATCTCTTTCCTCTCTCTCTCCCACCAAACACTCACCACCCCTCTCTCTCTCTTTCTCTTCAGCGCATCCTACCCTGTCATGCACATCTCCTTGTTTTCCTCCTATATATCATACTGTAACACATCCTTCATTCCCAACTGATTCATTTCGTTTTGCTCCTCATATCCCCCTCCTTTTTCCCCATAGTTCTCATATGACATAGATATTTGTTATTAAACTTCTTTTTACAAAGCAAAGAGTACATCGCATTTTGGTATTCATAGATTTATTTAATAATTATATTTACACGTTATTAGGTGATACGTATGAAATATACGTATCACCTTTTGATTTCGTCAAGATTTTTATTATTTATTTATTTATTTATTTATTATTAGGTGATACGTAACGAAGTCTACGTATCACCTATTGATTTCGTCAAGATTTTTATTATTTATTTATTTATTTATTTATTTATTTATTATTATTCTTCCTCGATTTTGTTCGCAGGATATCTCAAGACTGAATAAAGCCATTGTCATGAAACTTTCAATGATGATAGATCTTAGTCTAACTTAGAACTGCGTGACTTTTGAAGGACTCAAAATAATCGTGACGTCATCCAGGCGCCATTTTGTGAAAATCAACTTATGATCATATCTTCATAACGGAAAGGAATTTCTCATTTATAATTATCAGGATTAAGATCAATATCTCTCCGGTCAATTTGAGGTCAATAAATGCGCGCAAAAATGCGCGTACGTGTTTGTGTGCGCGTTAACGCGCGCGTAAAATTTTAAATTGCTCAAAATCGTTTAACAAATTTTTTGCATACGTTTAAGGCCATTATAAGCATTTCATAAAAAATCGCGCTCACGCGCATGCGCGCGCATTTTTTGCGCGTTCTAGCATTTTGCAACATAGAATCGCCGAATTGTCTCTATCATCTTATTTGGCACATTTTTTCAAGCATTTTGATAACTTGTTCATCTTTTAATAACGCAATGAGCGTCCGTCAAAGTTGACAGTGCGCGCGGACCTGCGTTATCTTTATCCACAATACATGAGCAAAAAGATGCCTATACAAAATTCTTTGTAACCCTTGAGAATAGATAGGAACTCCTAATATTTTTTCATATTTAGATAGATTATGAGTCGTAAATATGATTTCATGTCTCATTTGACCCTCAATTAACTCATGACGTCACCATAATGTCCTCCAAACTCAAAAATTTAATTTGGATGTTATGACGTCAGCATATTTTTTGAAAATTGATTGTTTCTCTGTAAATATTGATTGATTTTCTTTCAAATTTCGATAGGTTTTAGCTGAAACAATTCTCTACAAATATAGTGTCCACAATTTTTCATTTTGACAAAGGCATCATGGCGTATTTTTGCGATTAAAGGAGGCATGTCAATTTTTCACATTTTGCGTGTATTCTCTATGGGACATGACTTTTTCTCAAAACTGGATTCTACCTTCCTGTCTTTCACGAGCAAAATCTCCGTTGTCTTATCTTAGTGTTTGCTGAGCTTCGAATATGTTGTAGCTGAGACAATAATCTATCACACGTGTGCCTTTCATTTTTCGATCAGATGCCGGGATTATGCTCATATTTCACTTGCAAAGTAGGATTTGAGAATTCCATTTCCCGTTTACGTGTAATCGCTATGGGAAATGTTTTGGTATATCGGTAACGCACTTGACTTCCATCCTCGAGATCCATGGTTCGAGTCCGGGTGTCTCCAACAATATTTGTCTTCATTTTATTTTTTGACCTTTCACTGTACCATCTCCTTTGAGTATTAAAACACGTAGAATCGCAAATAATGTAATAAACAACCCTATTTTCTTTATTATTACCCTATTTTCACTTAATCCATTACTTTTTGCTTTTAATCCCTATGGGAGATGACTTTTTCTCAAATCTGGATTCTACATTCCTGTGTTTTGAGCAATATCGCCGATATTTCTGCTTGGATTTTGTTGATTTTTGAGTATGTTGTAGCTGAGACTATATGCAATCTAAATCAAACCATATTTGTTAATAAGATGTCAGGATCGCGCTCATGATCATGATCATGATCATTATCATCATGATCATCATTATCATAATGATGATAATCATTTATCAATTACATTTTCATTTCTTTGAATAAGATAAAATCGTCAAAAGGTGTTCTTCATGATGTAAATTAGAGTCAAATGTGTAACTGGTTACTGCACAGGGTAAAAGGTCATATATTGTTTCAATCTATCTTCCCTAGATCCATGATGATCAAGGAGACACAATTTAATCTTGAAATATGGATAGATCATAATGGGAGAAGCATATAAATGGGAGAAGCATTTTATAAAATAATATATCGTGTAATGCATTATTCGTTATGTAAACCATTATCATACGTATCACCTTATTCGTCTAAGTGACGAATTAAAGTCTAGTTTATTATTTATTATTATTCTTCCTCGAATTTGTTCGCAGGATATCTCAAGACTGAATAAAGCCATTATCATGAAACTTGCTATGATGATAGATCTTAGTCTAACTTAGAACTGCGTGACTTTTTAGAGAGTCAAAGTTATCGTGACGTCATCCAGGCGCCATTTTGTGAAAATCAACTTATGATCATATCTTCATAACGGAAAGGAATTTCTCATTTATAATTATCAGGATTAAGATCAATATCTGTCCGGTCAATTTCAGGTCAATAAATGCGCGCAAAACTGCGCGTACGCGTACGTGCGCGCGTTAACGCGCGCGTAAAATTTTAAATTGCTCAAAATCGTTTAAAATTTTTTTTGCATACGTTTCAGGCCATTATAAGCATTTCATAAAAAATCGCGCAAAACACGTATTTTTGCACGTTTTCGTTTGTCACGGCCGAACGAAAAATAATTCCTTGTATATTTGTTTTGACAGGATATTCCTCATATTTTTCTGAACAATTTGATACCATGTTCATCTCTTTATCACTATTAATAACGGAATGAGCGTCCGTTCAAGAAAAATATCCGGGCGCGCGAGCTCATGTATTACATAGCATATATGGGCAAAAACATGCCTATAAAAAGTGCATCGGGGTGAATAAGGACTGCCATTTTTTTTTCATATTTAGATAGAGTATGAGTCAGAGATATGATTTCATATCTCATTTGGCCATTCAATACATCTTGACGTCATCATAATGGCCTTGGAAGTCAAAATACAAAATTGCATATTATCACGTCATTATATTTATGGACAATTTAGTGTATTTCTCATAATATTGACTGATTTTCTTCCAAATTTCGGTGTCTCATAGTTGAGGCAATTGCCTACAAGATAAATTCACTACTTTTTATTTCATTGACGTCATCATAGTAAAAAATTCAATTAAAGGCCACATGTCAGAATTTTCTCAATTTGCGTGTTATGTCTATGGAAGGTGAATTTCGTTCACATCATGAATCTACATGACATTGATCTTTGAGCACTATCTATCTTATTTGTGCTCTATGTTCTCCCAAATTTTGATACGGTGTAGCTAAGAAAATTATCTACAAGAATAACGTACATCATTTATCATTTTGATGACATCATTATAGTAAAAAATTCAATTAAAGGCGACATGTCAGAACTTTCTTAGTTTGCGTGTTAGGGTACTTTTTCTGAAATCCTGATTCTACAAATCTCTATCAAATACCTGAAGGGGGCGCTATACCACTCTTAATCAGGTCACCAGGGAATTTCAGTATAAACTTTTACATAACATCATATTTTGTAATGATAAACTGTATCTTTTTGGATTAACACAGTCAAATGTATGTTCCTTTTGTAGAAAAGAGGTATAAACCTATCGTCTTATCGTCTTTGAATGTTCTGAAGGGTCCAGAATATGGAATGAGGTGGAAAACAATTTAAAGATGTTTCAGTTTCTTAAGATGCAATGGATTGATGTGTTACTTGGTTTCATGTTCTGCCCCTCTCCCTTTTTTTGGTCTGTCTCTGCATCTATCTATATCTCTCTCTCTACTCTTTCACCCTGTCCCCCCCCCCCTTTCTCTCTCTCTACTCTTTCACCCTCTGCCTCTCTCTCTCTCTCTCTCTTGCCTTGCCTCCCTCTTATTCTATTGCTCTGTCTCCCTCTGCCCTACACAATCGAAACTTGACTCATGGATAGACCATAAATGGGAGAAGTATTTTATAACGAAAGATGAAATCGTGAAAATGCGTTCTTCATTATGTTACACATGAGCATAATTACGTATCACCTAATTCGTCAAAGTGACGAATTAAAGTCTAGTTCATAACTTGTATATGGTACTTAATGAAACACTACGTAGTCACTATGATGGCTGAGAATAATTGTATCCAAGAAATAAAACATTAAACTAGGAACAGTTATTTGAGAAACATTTTAGTCTTTAGTTTGCGACGAACGAGACCTCGTTGTGTCGGTTAAAGATGGTGAAAGGACTATCATAACCAGCCGTGTAATAGTAAGAACTATCGTATGGGTGTGACGCGTCGAGAGCACGGCCTAATTCCACACCAGCCTGGATCCAGTCATCTTGAGACGCGAAACCACCAAAGGATCTGAGATCAGAATGAAATATTGAATGGAAAATGGGTTTTAACATTCAAGGAAATACTTGATTTCGTTGGAGCACAACTGATTCATGTCCCCTTTACCCCCCCCCCCGCAACAACAAAAAACAATGGTACGATCGGAACTTCTAGTACATTCGAGAAAATAAAAAAAAATCAAATTAAGGCAATTTTATCTTAAGAAAGTGGTATGTATCTTTGCCGAAGTCGACCACCTGTTACAATACGTAATACAATAGCAACATACAAGTTGCTATGTCAGACATGCTGTAGCATCACCAGGAAGACGAAGGCAATGATGATGTATTGTACATAATGTATGGAAGCATGCAATTCTATTATGAACGTGTACTAAGCTGGGGGAAATTACATACCATTGTCTATTATAGAATATTAGTTTAGTCTGACATGTCTGACATAGCAACTTATATGTTGCTATTGTTTGTGGTATTGTAACAGGTGGTCAACTTTGGCAAAGTTACATGCTCCTTTCTCAAGTTAGCTCATTGATGACAGACAGATGATGTCACAAGGGGAATGAGATAGTGTGCCAAACAATTTTGGAAGAAAATGTATACTGGCTGAGTAATGAGCATAGAAAGATAAGGAAATCAGGGTAGTACTTGACCCGACACCATGTGTGTTGTCCCATATACATCTTTCTGTGTAAGTGATTGTTACTTTACCAAGACTCTGCCAAATTTATGATGATTTTGATGACTCCAGAACCTTGCATTACACACAATTACTTACATGCTATATGATCAACTTTTCTGATCCATTCCACACCTGTTCTTTCACAATGCAATCGCATTACCAGAACTCAAGTTTATCTTTAAGCTATGGTCAAAACCCCCAAAAGTAGCATGCTCGGCGGGCGGGCTAGTTTTTAGGGCATCGCTCGGTCGCCGCTGAAGTTTTAGCACGGAGTTAAAATTCGGCGGCGCCTGCTCACTTTTCATTCGCGGCCTAAAATACGCTCGGTGACCTCACCTCACCGCGGCCTAATCGAGCGATCGCCGTCGAGCGATTTAGGTCAAAAATCGAAGCCGCTACGTCAAAGACTGCCGAGCGGTCGTTGCCCGGTCGCCGCCCGGACGCCGCTGGGACATCAGTCGGTCACTGGGCGGCGAGTTCAAAATCGCTCGACGGCAAACGCTCGATTAGGTAGGTGGCCCGGGCCTCGACCGCCCGGGCACCGAGCGTATGTTGGTGCCCCACCGATCATCGGCCGGCCGCCGGGCAATTTCTTTAAAAAACAGCCGATGGCCGGTGGGAGACCGCTCGGGAATAGGTTGGTTATCAGTTGGTCACTGCCGGCACGCCGCCCGGAGAAGCTCCCCGGTTTCGCCAAGTTTTGACCTAAAACCGACTGGCGACCGACGGGAAATCGACAGGGCACTGCCCAGGCATCGCTAGGGCTCTGCAAACTGCACGACTTCTCCAAAAATCGTTGGGCGATGCCTAAATTCCATAGCCCAATTCTTTGCAATATGGGTAGAAATCGAATCGAAAAGGAACGGACTCGATGTCCGCCAGAAAATGTTTTGATGTCTGTGAAAATCGAAAATAACTGCCATCTTACTTGACGTAAGCACGATGTGCAGGGATGGTACTAAAGAAGACATCAGAATCACTAGGAGCTGGAGGGTTAGCGCTGTGTTCTGCTGGGATGAAGAACGATACGGTGAAGTTGCTCTCACATGCTGGGCCCTGGCCCGGGATCACTCGGGTGGCGACCGGTGCAGTCATGTCAATCTTTTGAAGTTTGACATTTTGAAGTTTTATTTATTCCACATTTTACATAGAAAAAACAGTTCATATATATATATATATTTTTTTAGACTTGGTAAAGTTACAAACACTGTACACAGAAAGATGTATATGGGTCTACACGAACACGTGGCGTAAAAAGCCGGCCCCCCGATTTTTACGATGTTACATGCATATTTAGAATATGAAGGCATTTGAAGAGCCATGCTTTTCAGGGAACATGTCTTATCTGATGTTCTTCCACATTTGCCTAATAAGAATGAGTAACGCTCACAAATTATTTTTCACCTCTTCCCAGAACTCAACCTTCTCTTTAACTTCAGATAATTGCCCCTTTTTATTTTTAGAAGGTGCCCGACCCACATTCTTTTAAGTGCACCCTTCACCAATGATAATTGTCCATATTCAACAAGTGCTCTTTTCCTTTGTAATACGGACCCCTTTTCACCTCTGATAAGTACCCCCTCTTATATTGACACTGCCCCCTCTCACATCTCGGATACATTCCTGTATGTCCTTTGGCAAGACATTGATCTACATTTGCCACACTCAACCCAGGTGATGTAAATGGGGTAATTAATTCCTTGAAATGCTAGAGCGCCGCAGTGCCTGCCTTGCTAAAGCCAGAGTAATAATCAGGGCAGTGCCAGGAGCGTCACAAGTGACAGACATGTACACTATATATAAGAAGCCACCACTATTATTATTATTATTATTAAAACCTGATAGGTGCCCCTTTCCTTTGACAAGTGCCCATTTTCTATTGTAATACGTTCCCAATTCCATTCTCACAAGTGCCCCTATTCATCTCAGGTGAGTGCCCTTTTTCAGGTACAAGAAATGCCTCTTAATACCACATCTGATAAGTGCCCTCTCACCTCTCATTATATTTTCTTTTCAAAACTGAGAGGAGCCTCTAGTTTGAGAAGTGCATTTTTCCCTTTTTTTTTAATAGTATAAGTGCCTTTTAATCTCCTATTAGTTCCCTTTTTAACTTCGAAATAAGGGTCCCTCGTTTGTCTGTGTGCCCCTTTTATTTTGAATCGTGCCCCCTTACACTTCCTTATTATACATGTCACTTTCCTTCTGATAATTAATCCTTTTCCTGTGTAAAATTCTTATAAGTGCCTTTTTTCTCATCTTTTTTACCCAAGATAAATCCCTTTTTATCGCCATAAAACGTATTCCTAATTTCATTCCTATTTGGAAACGTGTCCCTTTTCTTTTCGAATATAAGTGTCCTTTTCCCTTTGGATAAATGCCCCCTTCTTCTTCCACCATAAAATGTACTCCTGATTCAAAACGACTAAAAAGAGCAACGTTTACTTTAATTTCACTCAAATTCTAAATTTTGGTATAGTTTTTATTCTTAATAAAGGTCTTTTAATACTTTCATGATTGAATTGTGCTTAAAAGACCCATCAGGATTGTATATTTCTTCTTTATAAGATGCATTTGTTGGCACTGCCTCACAAATCTTAAAATATCTTCTCGTTCACTTCGTTCGCTCGAATATCCGGACCATCACACCTAACTGCAAAGAATGATGCTTTAGGAGCTTGGACCATATAAAGACCCTCCGCCACCCTCGGATATATGATCCAATACAAATTTCAGACTTATTTTGGCTTTATATTGCTGATCAGAAACAATTCATTTACTTTACAATGAAAACAGAAACTATGTCCTATCTGTGAAATTTAAACGTTAGCAGTGTCCTCATATTCAAATTATGCAAGGAAACCCGTTTACTTGCTAGACTTCACTGTCAGACACTTGAGTGACTGACTGGCTTTGTTTCTTCTTTGGTAATAACATACATGAAAAGAGTTGTAAGGGTACATGAGCATTTGTCTACATCAATAACCCACTTCTTGTGATGGCCAAGATTAAACTGATTGAATCTTTGCGCAGCATAAAACGTATCACCATTCGGTACAATTGTCTGAAAATCAAGACTATTACTTTTGGGCTCTATAGCCCTAAAGTCGATTTGACAACTAATAGTCATTATTTTCCCACTTGAAGACATTTTCAAGCCCCACCTTTTTTAGGGAAGTTCTAAATTAGTATTATCTTTCAAATGCAGTTGGAATTTAACTTTTTGATTTTTTTTGGCCTGCAAATGGGACATAGTACCTTTTATGCATTATTCTTTATATGTACGTGTGGCTGCCGTCCATGTAAAATGTCTTGCTCTTTTACCGGGGATTCTACTAACGTTGATCTCCGACACAATAAATCCTCAACTGAAAAACTAGTTAGTCACCCTCTATAGATAGAAATGATGAATACCGACAATAAGTTCAAAGGTGCTATACGCGGCGCGAGCTGTTTTTGTGGGAAAACCCACTTCCATTATAGGATGCACAAACTGCAGTATATTCACAGACGAACTACTAAAGTGTGAATTTAACATTGTAATCACATGTGTAGTGATGTATACACTTGGATAGAGACTCAGTACTTTTGATCAAAGTTATTCGCACTTCTTTCACACATATTTGTAATCAACGTGAGAAAGTGGTACAGAACTGCATGCAGTACGTTATTGGACGCACTCGTTACGTAGACTGAGCTCATAGGGTAGCCTACAATCTACTACGATACTGCATGTGTGCTACTGTGTGCTTGCATGAACATACTGTTGACTGTTATAGTACACATTAGCTGATCACACGTTTAAGTTGTATTGGATATTGCATATATGCATAGAATGAGCTCGTGTCTGTAATAAGCCAAGAATCTGATATTTGGAGAAATGGCTGAAAAGACCGAGGAAGAGAAAGCTCCAAGCTCTGCAGAGAACCTGACGTGTCCACTATGTCTTGATATCTTCGACGAGGCAACCATCCTGACTTCATGCGGACACACCTTCTGTCGGAAATGTCTCAAGAACTATGACCTGTCCCACCAGGATCTCGATCACATGATCTGTCCTCTCTGCAGGAAGATCACCAAGTTGTCTGCAAACCGTGTCGATGATTTCCTCACAAATGTAACTGTCAACGGACTTGTAGACAATTACCACGCCAAGTGTGGAGGAATGAACGCTGTCCTTGAGATGCGTCCAAAATGCACTGCTTGCAAGTTTTATCAAGATGCTGTCTCGTTCTGCAGAACGTGTAATAACTACATGTGCACTAATTGCGACTTCGGCCATAAGCACCTGACATCATTCTTTGAAGGTCATGAGATTGTATCCTTACAGGATATCATCGACGGGAAGGTCAGCATTGGTCACCTACCTGAGAAGTGCTGCATCCACAAACAAGAGAACAGAGATATGTTTTGTGGGGATTGTACGGTCCATGTCTGTCTCAAGTGTGTGATAGTCGGTCATCAAAATCACAACATCAAGAATCAGGCTGACTTCGAGCAAGAGTTACGGCTAAAGGTAAATCTGGTTTCATTTGACAAACAAAAAATGAACTTGTACAATTCAGACATGGCAAGGTACCATGAGCACCGGAATCGGGTGGGGGGGGGGGGCAGATGATTTCATACCACCCCCTTGAAATTACATGGCATGGGGTGGACAGGTGTTACACTCTACGAAAGAAGGGGGCTTTTTTACGTTCCGAAAGCTTAGTTTCCCCTCACTATGTCGCTTAAAAGCTCTCTCTCTATTAACAAAATTTATCCCGTAGAAATGATCTACGCCAAGACCCCGAAGTATTCGTTTAGATCTTTCCTTTATAAAAGCAGGCAAAGGCCCCACCCGGCTAGCAAAACAATACCACACTAATTTTGTATTAGGTAATAATGCTAAATAGGACAGCATTTAAGTGCTCTAATGTATGGTTTCAACTTTCCTTAACGCTATCTTTTTGCTCTCAGTCACTAGGCTTCCTCGCATTTTGATAGTTTCTTTTCTTTGAATGTTTCTTATCATTGTACAACCCCGTCTACTATAAATGCTCTTGAAACGGATAGGGTGTGAAGATCAATGCTTCTATGTAGTAAAGGGGGTAAGACAGCACTTTTGCCTACCCCCTCTCACAAGACATAAAGCTTTCTGTGTTGCTTGCATAAGCTCACTCTTATGTTAATCATTATTTCGAAGTAGGCTGGGATTTTATGGGTTTTTTCAATTTCTCAGAAGCAATTGTTTCGCTCGGTCGCTACACTCCCTCGCGTAACAGTAAATTTTCAGTCGAGCTATATAATTCTTATTATTATAAAACCCTTTTATATGAGGTATTTTATGTCTTAAGTATGCTTCTATTTGAAAATATCTTAAATCTGCTTCTGTGTTTTAAAATAAATGCCAAAATGCTACATTCCATGAAACCAAAACTACAAAAACGAGAAATGCAATGTCTTTTTCTCTTTCTTTTGTTGAATATTACTGTTTTCATACAAGCGGACTAATTACAAGAGATGGATTACCTTTTAAGAAAGCAGAAAGACAATGTATTCAATTCCTCTGTCCTCGTATGATTTATGATGATGTGGGGGTATTTTTTCTAAAACTTCAGGCGCGTGCAAAATTGTGTTTCATTTTCAAACCATCTCCATGTAATTAGCATACATCTCAGTTAGAAATATGTTTCTTTTCACTTCATTATTATTTGGTTTGTTTAGGTGAACGACCTTGTCCAGCGATGTGCCGCTAAGAAGACAGAACTGGAGAAGAACATTCAGCACGTTGAAGTACAACGCCATGAAGTATACGCTGCCGTGCAGAAACTACTGGACGGTGTCAATCAAGCCTACAGCATCAAGGCCAAAGAGCTTGACGAAAATCATCGTAATCTCATCGAGCAAATCGATGTAGTAAAGCTGAGTTTCGATGACGACCTCAACGTCTTGAAATCCAACGATCGACAGAAGATCAAGAGTATTCGTAGTTCAATGACATTGGTATCTAATGACAGACTGGGTCGTCTTGAGACAGACAGTCTGTCTGCTCATACCTTGCTCTGTGAGAAGCTGGATACCATGCTGAAGGAGGCAACTGATCACACTTCTGCGGCAGTCATTACGAAGAAAGCACAGGAGAAGAGGTTCAAGCCTGCTGATCATACTCGTCTTCAACTCGGGAGCATCTCAGGATCAGCTACTGATCACACTTCAGCGGCAGCCGTTACGAAGAAAGCACAGGAGAAGAGGTTCAAGCCTGCTGATCATACTCGTCTTCAACTCGGGAGCATCTCAGGATCAGCTACTGATCACACTTCAGCGGCAGCCGTTACACAGAAAGCACAGGAGAAGAGGTTCAAGCCTGCTGATCATACTCGTCTTCAACTCGGGAGCATCTCAGGATCAGCTACTGATCACACTTCAGCGGCAGCCGTTACACAGAAAGCACAGGAGAAGAGGTTCAAGCCTGCTGATCATACTCGTCTTCAACTCGGGAGCATCTCAGGATCAGCTACTGATCACACTTCAGCGGCAGCCGTTAGACAGAAAGCACAGGAGAAGAGGTTCAAGCCTGCTGATCATACTCGTCTTCAACTCGGGAGCATCTCAGGATCAGCTACTGATCACACTTCAGCGGCAGCCGTTACACAGAAAGCACAGGAGAAGAGGTTCAAGTCTGCTGATCATACTCGTCTTCAACTCGGGAGCATCTCAGGATCAGCTACTGATCACACTTCAGCGGCAGCCGTTACACAGAAAGCACAGGAGAAGAGGTTCAAGCCTGCAGATGATACTCGTACTGAACTCGGGATCATCTCAGAACCATATCCCAAGTTGCAAGTCATTCAGTGTGTAGATCTACAGGGTGTGATGTCGGGTATGACCCCGTACTCTGAGGACAGTGTAGCTATCGGATATGGTTATGCACATGGTATAGATATCATTGATTCGGCTGGTAAACAGGAGCAGTATGCAAATTTACCAAATTACATGAAGTGTTTGGATCTTGTGTTTCAACAAGACAGGTCGTTTTGCATAGCGCCGAGTAACACAGAAGCACACATATATTCCCCCAATGGATCCAGGAAATCAACCATCCCCATCATAGGAAAAGACACTCTCAAACTAAACGTAAGTCCATCAGATGAAATCCTCATCGCTAACAATGAGGATAAAGTCTATATCTATGACCCGACCGGATCCACACCCAAACACACTGTTCCAACAAAACACAACCTGACGATGCAGGTATCTGCCACCAGGTCGGGTTTGATCGTCACGAGTTCATGTCACGACAATCCAAGCGTGGTGACGGTCTATGACAGGGATGGGAATGCTGGTAAGTCTCTACAAGCTCCAAACGATGTTTACCTGTATGCTGCCGTGGATGTGCAGGACAGGGTGTATGTAGCGAGTGTTGATTTTAAGAATCATAACGTGGTGATCAGGCTCTATGACCTTGATGGTCTGAACATGAAGGAGAGAGTCGAGTTCAATGTACTTAATATGGAGCTTCGTAGTAATTGGTGCTACTTGGCTTCCCTCTCTCCAGACATGCTCGCCTTTGCTAGTTTCATGAAGTTGTATTTCATCAAATTACCACTGTAATCCATCTCACACTCTACATAACCATTATTATTGGTGTATATACCTCTCTGTTCCAGCTCCACTCTCATATGGGCCTATAATGTGTCATATTCTAGTGTTTATTATGAGATAACTAACCGAATGAGAAGATGCCTATTGTCTCGATAGATTTTAATTGCCTGAATACTGTTGTAGGTCTTCAATATAATCATAACTTCCCTCTCTCGAAATAGTATGTAAATTGTGTAATCGATTATCCTAATTATGTACTGAAAGCCAGTGGTATGACATCATAATGTACAGCTTGAAAATGGGAAAGATATTGATTAACTTCTTTAGTGTTATTTCCTTATGTTGTTATTCTCAAAAAGAAATTTAGAAAGTTTGTGCACATATTTCTTGATTTTTATGGTGATTATTTTGTCTCTTTAAATTAATTAATACTGACATTGTTAATAGGACCCTATTGTAAATAAGCTTTTAAGCTTTCACGGGTTTTCCTGTTATGTTATCGGTATCATTATTTTGTTTTCATTTTATAATATCACTATACTCTTCGTACACTGTATTATGCACTTCATGCATTATATGTCATGTTATTACAAGAAGAAAAAAGAGTGCTTCCGCTGTATATAATTTTCCTTCTGTTTTGCTATATGCACTGCATTGTAAATTGATTTATATGATATATATGTTTACAAACAGAATATTGCTTTGTTACATTACATTGTAATTTGATTTATATGTTTATAAAACTGAATACTGAAATACATCAATGAAGTTTAATAAATAAAATACAATACATGTAATTTCGAAGGTTTCCTTTTCATAATAATTACCGCTTCAATTCAGTTCAGTTTGGTAAAATTAGATTAAATTGAATTAAATCTATACAGATCTTCTGATAACGGCATCCGATTGAAAATGTTGTTACTTAAGTCGATTCTTATAAGTAAAACGGTGCATCCATTTCAATATAGACTCCTGGTCTCCATACTGTTTTTGTACACAGTTTGTAAAGTACCTTTAACATTTACCTCATTTGTTCTTTTTTCATAGCAAATAGTATGTCTACGCTGTAAACCTACCCTATAACTACATGCACCTTATTTTGTTGTATGCACACGGTATCGTTGATTGACACTGGAAGAGTCCTATAGTTGTTGACAGAAGAAAGAGGAAGAAAAGAGAGAGAGAAGTGGACGGGGATAAAGAAAAAATATTGGAGAAAGAGGGGGTGATAAACAAGTGTAGTTACCGTCCTTTACCCTTCCAAATATATACAGAAAGCAAATGAAACGTATCGCTCTATTATCCAGGATTCTACTATTTAAAGTGGATCTACAACATAATATACCCATTACTGAAAGCCTAAATGAGTCGACCTCTATATAAAAGATAAAATATGATGAAATATGAAGAATACCGCCAATAAGTTCAAAGGTGTTTATACACTCTGTGCGAAAACCCAATTCTATTCAAAGGATGCGCAAACGTCATGTTATTGACAGACGATCTACTCAGGTGTCATTTACTATTGTAACCACGTTTGAATTCAAGGACACACATGAAAAGAGATTTTTTGTGTGTGCTTTTTGGAAGTGTGTGTCTGTGCCTCAATTGAGGTGCCTTTTTAAATTCAAGCATCAAAATAAAGTTGTGAGAGCAAATATAATTGAAGTACAATGTTATCTATACAAAACGCATATTTTCCCGACTGTACAATACATTGCTACCTACCATCTATGATTGACCCGGCATCTTAGCCCCTGTTTTACGATACGATTCGATTTCAAATACGATTCTTAGTTTGAAACGTTTTTCATTAAAATCATCCTAATTCTGGAAGACTAAAATTTCATATATACACCAGAATGCGATAGTTATTACAACTTTCATTTCTCTGTCAGTATTAATCTTAGTTAAACATATTTAACCACCTGTCTTGGGGACAATGTCTTTTCTCCTTTTTTTATATTTAATTTTTTTAATTTTGGGGTGGGGGGTCTAAAAACCAATCCCGACCTTAGATTTTGTTTTATTAAGTTTTTGTGTCTAGAAAATGTACCCACAACTTCTTCCTGACAAAGTTAGGTTCATGGGTATATATATGTGGTGACCCAATGTGAAACTTGCATTCTCTATTCGGGGGCCAAGCCTGAGGACAATGTTCAGGTTGACATATTTTTGACATATTTCTCTTAGATGGCATGGATGGTCTAAGTAACTGTGCTCGGTCAATTTTTATGGGTAAAATTGGACGACTGTTTTGGGACAGACCACTGGCCACTTTACTGTTTTGTACACAGTTTTTATATTAAGTGCTTTTACAGGGAAATCTAACTTTGATATCAAACCATTCTAGAGAAAAATCAGAGAAATAGACTAGTGAAAGTTTGAATGAAATCGGAGAAAAATGAGAGAGCTATGATTTTTTAAACATATAATCACTGAGAGTGGCGGATCCAGGGGGTGAGGAAAAAAAAAATGTGTATTTTTAAATTTTGTAACGTTAATTTTACCTTTTTTTTAAGATGCCCCCCCCCCCTGGCGCTCAAGGGGGGGGGGGGGGGTTAATTTTTCAAATTTTCGAGGACCAAAAAAAAAAAATTATTTTCAATTTTTTTTGGGGAGCCCCCCCCCCCCCCTAAAAAAAAAAAAAAAAAAAAAAAAAATAGTGATCTCGTTATTGTTTAAACTGGATAAATAAGACCAATATTAGAGTATTGTGCACCACTTAAATTTAATTTACGAAATGTACAGAAATATTCTCAATGTATTTGTAAAATCAATCGCTTTAATAATAGCTCTATTCCCTATTTTGTTCGTATTTAAACGATTATTATTCAAAAATGTAAGCTTCACGTATTATTTGTTATATGTTTATGTTTAATGATGTAGCCTATTATGTGTATAAATGTATTTAGTACATTTATCCTTTCATATGTCATTAATTTTTGTTATGTTAACATGTATAATGCTCGGTGGATTTTAAATTTCATGATGTTTTTACCTTGTATAAATGACCTGCAATTCAGCTTCGGCTGCCAGAACGTCATATGAATAAACCCTTATTGAATTGAATTGAATTGTTCCAACACACAAAATGACTAAAATTTCATTTTTCAACTACGACTCAGAAGGTTATCGTAGTTACGTTTCCATACGCTGTGAGATTTCATGCCATGTTTCGTAGTATGCCACGATATTTCACACTGTTTGGACAGCAATATGTCATCGGAATTAGTTGACCATACATTGTGAGATTTGTTGGCATGTTTTTTAATGCCATGCTATCTCAAACTGTATGGGCAGCAACATGTCTTAGCAGCTAGGTGTCCATACGCTGTAAGATCTCTTGAAATGTTTTTTAGCATAACATGCTATCTCACACTGTATGGACAGCAAGGTGTAAGAATATTACGATATCTTTGTAAACGTTTACTGCATTGTTTAATGTAGGTATAGGGAATTGGCGACCGTAGGGAATTGGATACCACTAAAACTTTAACCTATCACTGTATGTCCGTGTTGGCTCTAATATTGCTATAGCAACATATATAGCCTTTAACAACACTACTGCATATATCCGATTCATTTCGAGAACTATAATGCGTTCTTTCTCCGAGAAAATTGGCAAAAGTGACCAAGACGGGCAACTGTGATCGTAAAATGTTGCTCTGATATAAAAACACCATTTTTTACTAAATGTTGTGGTGTATGCAGATTTTTAGGGTGGCTCTTAAAAAGTAGTTTGAAAAGGAATTTTATGAAATGTGCCAAACATCGCAAAAAACTTATTGCTACTGTGTGTTGTGAATGGGTGTTGCAATGCAAATTATGAATGGTGTTTGATCAGAAATTTGTGTAGGCAATGGGGGACACTAGGTCAAAGATGGGGGCCTACTTTCCCACAGATTATTTTATGTTGGAAGGTACTATCATGAAACATATTTGGTTGTTCGTGTCACATTCTAATTTGAATGCTTTTCATTTTAAGAAGTTGTTTCTATGCTGCGAGTTTGATCAATGTAAAAGTCACATTGCCAGAACATTATTCTAAAAGTATTTAATCATAATTTAAAGCGCCTTTATTACCGTAAACAAAAAATCTACAGAAATATTTGGGCCACATTCTTTTAAAATCGTTTGAAAATTACAGTAAGTTCATTGGCTGCATGTATCTCTTTCAAAAAGTGTTTAAACTAACTACAACAATCCCATTTTCATTCAAATTGTATTTAAAAATGTCTTGATTTGTAACTTATTACCTACACATGTAGGTAATGACAGACCTTTGGTGATTACGTCAATAATCATTATTATATTATTAATAAGTTACATCATGGCCACAATTTTTTTACCAAATAAAGAGAAGAAGTTTCTGAAGAGAATACAAAACTTTCTGTATGTGTAATATTGTTCATGTTTATGTAAATGATGCGAATGTGCTAAAAGTGACTTGGTAACATTGTTGAAGGTTGATGAAAAAATTGCTTAAAGGTAAAGACCAGTTATGGTCATGCGATTGAATTATGAAAGAAACGTTGTGGAATCGATCAGAAAAGGTTGATCATCTAGCATCTAGCATCTGCAAGGTTCTGGAATCATCAAAATGATAAGAAATTTGGCCCATTCTTCGTAAAGTTACAAGCACTATACACAGAAAGATGTATATGGGACTACCCTATATCTACCAAATATATGAATTAGTAGGCGGTTTCCCGGCAAATATTTTATCATCATGTATTAGTCAAAACATATTCTTTCACATGATTGGTAATGAGAGCTTCCATTTCATTTTTTGAAATTGGGGCGTTACCAATACTGGTCTTTACCTTTAATTTTTGTATAAAATGTTACTTACTATATTCCTTCTACTGAACTAACCCTCTGACATGCAAAAAACCCTGAAAAAATTCTCAAACCACGAAGATATCTATGGTTTTCTTTGAAGGAGTCGATGTATGACACCCTCTAATAGTGATTAACAGTAAATTCTCCAAACCATTTTTGAATTTTCCCAACCTTTTTTCCATGAAAAAAAAGACATAAAACAGGCTATAAAAAATCTGTCAACACTTAACTCATAGCCTGCCATGAGGCTGCGTGCACGCTATTGTTACGCTGCTTCTTGCATGCTAGCAAACATTCGTAATAGCAGTTATTGTTCATGCCCATTGGACTGTGCCTAGCGTTTTGCACGCGCTATTGTTAGTACCATCGCGTTAATCCGATTATCTCGTTATAAATCTGGCACTGGGGGATTAGCCCTGTGGCAGGATAAGAGTTAAATGTCTGCAATGCAATGTAGAGCCATTGTATTTCCACACACTTAAAATGTAATTCAATTGTAATAATATAGTTGAGAGAATTAAGGAATCGATCAGATCAGTTTTTCTCAATTTGTACAATGAATAATGGTCCGTTTTCACTCAATTTTTCAGATTATCTTCAATTGTACATCTAGCATTGGACTCACTACCTAAGCACCACTATCTCTCATCTGAACAGTGTTACCAAGTCCCTTTAAGGTTCTCCAATTCCCCCACACCTACCCTATGTTACTTTGCATAATTCATGTGAATTCGGCGGTTTTCTTTTTGATAATATAGTCGCTTCAATACAGTCCAGTTCAGTTAAATTAGATTGAATTGAATTCAATCTATACAGATCTTTTGATAACCCCATCCGATGACAAATGTTGTTACTCTAAGTTGTTTGATAAGAACGAAAGTCAGTTCTTATGGGTATAATGGAGTAACCAATTCGATACGATTTACATACTCTTTTTGTTAACAGTATGTAGATAACCTTTACCACATTTCCTAAACTTCTTATTTTTTATTTTCCTTTAAAAAAAAAAATCATAAAATAGTTATAGTAAGTAAGGTATTCGCTGTAGACACGGCCTATAACTGCACGTACATTTTGTTGCATGCACACGGTTTTGTTAGTTGAAGCTCGAAGGTGCTCATACGGCCTGTGGGAAAACCTAAGTCTATTCAAATGATCGCAAACTGTCATGATATTGACAGACGATCTACTCAGGTGTGATTTTACCATTGTAACCAAAATTGTATCCAAGGACACACTTGAAAAAATAATGATTGTGTGTGTGCCTCAATTGAAGTGTATATTTACATTCGACCATCAAGATAAACTTGCGAGAGCAAATATAATTGAAGTACGAATACAAAACACATATTTTCTCGACTGTAAAATATTTTGCTACTTACCATCAACCGTGCTTTTAACAATTTATCTGACAACCTTTTGTCTGGCTTTTAAGCTCCTTGTTTACGATAAGTCTGTTTTAGTTCTCTTTCTTTCAAATACGTATCTTAATTTGAAATTCTTTTTATTAAAATCAAACTTCTTCCGGAAGACTAACATTTGATATAAACACCAGAATGCAATAAAGTTCATTTCTTTGTCAGTATTATTCTTAGGTAAACATATATACTTTTTATTCACCTGACTTAGGGACAATGTCTTTCTCCCGTTCTTTTATTTCATTTCTTCAAGAAGAAATTTATTTATTTATTTATTTATTTTATTTTTTTAGGGGGGGGGGGGGGCGAAACCAATCCTGACCTTAGATTCCCTCTCTCGTCCCCCTTTCTTTTTTTCCCTTACACTCTCTCCTTCCTTTCACTCTCTTTTCTTATCTCTCTCACACTCTTTCCTTTCCTCTTCTTTTTCTTCTCTCTCTCTCTCTCTCCGTGTCTCTTTTCTTCTGTCCTTTTCTTCATGCCTCTCTCTCTCTCATTTTCTCTGTCTCCCTCCCTTCCACCTATACGAAAAAGAAATTTTACGAAAAATTCAAACTCTATAAATAATAGTCTTCATTTTATGTCGTGTTTTGATTTGTATCTTTCTTATCGTCCAAAATACTAGACCATTTAGTTGGAATTCACAAAACGGGATTTTGATATAAGCCACGGTCTTACCAATTATGCACCAATTTACCTTGGGCGGCCAAAAGGAGAAAAAATGGAGAAGAAGAATGATGAAATTGTGGTAAAAACAACCATCTCAGTATTTTGAAACTGGTTAGGTTTTTTTCGTTTAAACAAAAATTTTTTTTTTTTAAACGTACTTAAATGAAAACAAGATATCTTCTCCGAACCCATTATTTTGCCTTTTTGGGCCGCTCAGAATAAATTGGTGTTTTAGACCAGTAAGTCCATGTTTAGACCACGGTTTTGGATTAAATCACCTTTGTGGGTAAATTCCAGCCCTTATGTTTCCCCCTGTTTGTCCCCCTCCCCTTCCTTATTTTGGGTCTATTTCTCTTTCTTAGTCCTTTCTCTCTCTCTCTCTCTCTCTCTAAATATATATATATGTTATGTTTAGCAACAGGTTCAGTGAAACTAACATGCATATTGAAATCAACATGCCAATTAGAAATGTGGTGCAGCTGTTCAGGCACTGTTCATTGTTATGCATATAAGTGCATACACACAATGCAAGAGTATGCAAGGGTCTTAATTGTGTTCACTACATACATTGATACATGTAAAAGCACATTGAGTCTGGATTAAACTACCAATGCAACAACACGTGTTTCTGCAGGCTCCATTTTGTTTGTCTCTACTTACACTTATTATTTTCCAACCCACAACACAACATAATTCTGGCGACGAGGATGCTTACGGATTTGGAAGTAATTGACTGATTTTGTTCCTGATTTCACCATTCTATTCCAAAATGTCAATTCCATCGCCTGGTTCTCCATCCATGCCATGGACATCGTGGAGACGGCAATTCGAGAACTACATGTTAGCTTCAGGCAGTGATGCTTTTCTGCCGGAGAGGAAAAAGGCGCTTCTTCTTCATTGTTTGGGAGCTGAAGGTCAGAGGATTTTCTACTCTTTGGATACGGCTTCAGTGACTAGCTCAACCCAGGAAGCATACCAAAAGGCGTTAGGGGCTATCGAAGCGTATTTCGTGCCACGAATCAACGTTGTTGCTGAGCGATATCGGTTCAGAAGACGAAGGCAGAGGTCTGACGAGACAGTTTTGCAGTTTGTTACAGCCTTGCAAGAACTTGTGACGCATTGCGCGTTTGAGAACTTGAAGGAGGAAATGATTCGTGATCAGGTGGTAGAAAGTTGTCACAACACAAGGATTCGCGAGAGACTGTTGCTTGAGCCTGATTTAACGCTAAAGAAGGTTCTTGGCTGCAGTAGTTGCATAGAGGATGCTGAGAGAGAATCCAAAGCAATAGCTCAAGGTAGTGGAGTTGCTCGCGAAAGTGTTTACCAGCTACAGAGACAGGAAGGGAAAAAACAAGGAAAGGAGCAGAAATACAATAGAGACAGCAGAGGAAAGAAACAGAGTTGCAGGAATTGTGGGAGTACTTATCATGCCTCATTCGACGAGAAATGTAAGGCGAAAGGGACTATTTGTCACAGCTGCGGAAAAATTGGACACTGGGCCAAGTTTTGCGGCAAAGCAGAGAAGTTCGAGCCGTGCATGCTGAGGATGAACTTGACTTGCCACAAGTGTTACATGTATACGTTAACACACACCCGACAAAGTTAATTAGATGTGAGGCTGAACTTGCTGGGAAAGCCAAGGTTCAGATGACTGTTGACACTGGCTCTAGTGTATCGATAATACCACTCAGCATCTACAAGAAAGACTTCTTAGTCGAAGCTCTGCAGCCTTCGAACGTCAAGATTTCAGACTACTCCAGAGGACGTATTCCAGTAGTGGGTATATTTCAGACACGTGTCAAGGTTGGAGCGAAGTCGATGAACGCTAGCATATTCGTCGTACGCAAAGGTTCAGCATTGCTTGGCATGGACATCTTCGACGGGTTGAATCTCAGAATCGAAGGCAGCACGCTTCTTGTCGAGACGGTAACGGATGACTCATCAACATCATCGTCGACATCGACAGATTACAGGGACATCGAGCAGGAATTTCCGACACTCTTTGCGACAGGGCTCGGAAAGGCTCGAAACTTCAAGCACCGCGTCAAGGTGAAAGCAGATCACGCTCCAGTTCAGCAAAAACTGAGGAGGCTACCATTGTCGGTGAAGGACAAGGTGGCGCGAGAGTTGGAAAGATTGGAGAAGGAAGGCGTGGTAGAGCAGATAGATTCAAGTGAATGGGTTTCTCCCATTGTTGTTGCCGCGAAGAAATCAGGAGATGTGCGGTTATGTGTTGATTTGCGTGAAGTGAATAAAGCAATTGTAGTGGATAAATTTCCACTCCCAGATATTGGGGAGTTATTTTCAGAGTTGGAGGGATCCACTGTATTCTCCAAGATGGATTTAGCTTCAGCGTATCATCAGCTTGAATTGGACGAGGAGAGTCGCGATCTCACAGCATTCATCACTCATGATGGGTTGTATCGTTTCAAACGCGTATGTTTCGGTTTAGCATCAGCGCCATCTACATTTCAGAAGATGATGAGCACTATCTTGGCTGGACTGCCAGGTGTACAGTGTTACCTAGATGATGTCATCGTGTATGGAAAGGACAAAGGTGAACATGACAAGCACCTACATGAGGTACTAGCAAAGCTGCAAGCAGCAGGCTTACGTTTGAACCCTAAGAAGTGTCAGTTTCATTTGTCAGAACTCAGTTACCTTGGACATTGTATCAGTTGTAATGGTTTGTCACCAGATGATAGTCATGTTAAGGCAATTCTAGAAGCACCAGCACCCACAGACATAGGGATGCTCAGATCAGTGTTGGGTATGATTAACTACTATGCTAAGTTTGTACCTAATTATGCTACTGTTGTAGAACCATTAAGATGTTTGCTTCGCAAGGATGTATCCTTTGTTTGGGGGGATAAGCAACAAGAGGTTTTTGATCAAATCAAATCCACCATAGCACAGAAGGTTGTCCTTGGATTGTTCAATCCTGATCTTCCTACAGTAGTCACCACTGATGCATCTGATTATGGGCTAGGGGCTGTACTTAGTCAAGTCAGGGATGGGGTAGACACTCCTATTGCATTTGCATCCAGATCGCTTACACCCACTGAAAGGAAGTACTCTACAGGTGGAAAAGAGGCTTTAGCTTGTGTTTGGGCGTGTAATAAGTGGTATACATATCTCTGGGGTAGGCATTTCGTACTTAAGACAGATCATAAGGCATTAGTAACCATGTTAAGTACTAGAGGTACTGGCAGACAACCTATGAGAATAGCTCGTTGGTCTGCTCAATTGTTACAGTTTGACTACACTGTAGAATACAAGGCAGGTAGAGATAACGTTGTAGCAGATGCATTGTCTCGCTTACCATTGAGTGAGAGGGAAGAAGAGGTAAATGTGGATAAGGAGGATGAATTTATCTTGAACCTAGTAGAAGTAGAGGGTCCAGTGACGATTGAGGAGTTGCAAGAGGTGACTAGGAAGGACAAAGTCTTGGTGGAGGTGGAGAAGTTTGTAGAGAAAGGTTGGCCTGCAAACCACAGGACCATATCCGAGGAATTAACGCCATATTTTATGCTTCGGGAGGAGTTGTCGGTGGTGGATAACATTGTGATGAGAGCAAATAGAATTGTGGTTCCTACAGTCCTTCAACCTAAGATAATTAATTTTGCTCACTCAGCACACCAGGGTATTGTGCGTACCAAAAGCAGGATAAGAGGTACATATTGGTTTCCAAGATTGGATAAAGAAGTAGAAGAGAGAATTAAGTCTTGTGTTACCTGTCAGGAGCATGACAAGTCCCAGCACACATACAGTGCTCCGTTGCAGTCTGTTCCATTTCCAGAATCGCCATGGGAAAAGATTTCAATAGATATTACTGGTCCTTTCGTAGATGCACCTCATGATCAGAGGTTTGCAATTGTTGTAGTAGATTACCATAGCAAATGGCCAGAGGTAGCATTTTGTAGTACAGTTACCAGTAGGACAGTTATCCAAATGCTCAAGTCATTGTTTGCTAGAGAGGGAATTCCTACACATTTGATTTCGGACAATGGTCCTCAATTTGTTTCGTATGAGTTTGAACAGTTCCTAGAACAACATGGCATTACTCACTGTAAATCTTCGTTGTACTATCCACGAGCAAATGGAGAGGTAGAAAGATTTAACAGAGTTCTGAAGTCGAGCATACAAAATGCTAGAATCGAAGGGAAGTCTATGAAAGAGACAATCATAGAGTTACTAGAGGCGTACAGGTCAACGCCACACCAAACTACAGGTGTATCTCCATCAGAATTACTACATGGGAGGAAGTTGAGAACAAAACTAGATGTGAAGAGTATGATGCCTCCAAAATCAAACGAAAGTTCTCAAAAGGAAGTGAGAGATAGGGTAGAGCAAAAGCAAAGAAAATCAGGTCAGTACACATATACTAAAAGGAAAGCAAGAGTTCCTAAATTTTCAGTAGGAGATTATGTTCGGGTGAGAAAACAGAGGCATGTTCACAAAGGTCAAGTGAAATTTGGATCCCCAATGAAAATTGTCAAGCAAAAGGGAGATGCTACTTATCAGTTGCAAGATAGCACTATTTGGAATGCATTTCATTTGTCTCCATGCTCAAATGCTCAGGAGAGTGTGGAGGGAGAATCCCAAGAGGACTCGCCAAAGCAGGTTGTAAGAAGAAGTACAAGAATTCGGAAAGAACCGAGTTACTTGAGAGATTATGAGAAATTGTGAGTTACATGATTGATTCTTGTCAGGTGGCCAGGAAAGTTACCTGGAAAGGGAGCTAGAGTTAGAATAGTTATCCTTTTCATATCATTATGTCACATAAAAAGATGATTCAGAATGTTCAGAAGTATGTTTATAAACACAGATGATTTCATGCAAGTTCAAACAAATTTATTCATTCTGAAGTTGGTCATTACATTGCATATGTTTATATACGTCAGAGTTGCCATTTTGAAACCTTCGGGGGTACAGAGTGAAAAATATAGAAATTGTTCGTTTCATAACAGTTCATTGCAAATAAGCAGTTAGCAAAAGGTTTTGGAAGTTTTGAAACTTATGGAAATAAGAAATCTAAAGTTTTAGAAGTAAACCATGATATTGGTACAGTTGTATTTACTATTCACAACTCATGAGTTTATTGTAAAGGGTACAGGCATGAATATTAGATCTCATATGAATGCTCATGTTTGAAGTTGTTGAAGTTGCAAAATTTCAGGTATAACAGTTTCACTATTAAAAACATTTGTTCGATCAAATCAATTTCAACAGGGGAGAGAATGTTATGTTTAGCAACAGGTTCAGTGAAACTAACATGCATATTGAAATCAACATGCCAATTAGAAATATGGTGCAGCTGTTCAGGCACTGTTCATTGTTATGCATATAAGTGCATACACACAATGCAAGAGTATGCAAGGGTCTTAATTGTGTTCACTACATACATTGATACATGTAAAAGCACATTGAGTCTGGATTAAACTACCAATGCAACAACACGTGTTTCTGCAGGCTCCATTTTGTTTGTCTCTACTTACACTTATTATTTTCCAACCCACAACACAACAATATATATAATGGAAAGCTCTTCCTTCCCCCATCTCTCTCAGTTAGTTCTCTTTTTGTCTCTCTCTCTCTCTCTTTCTCTCTCCCTCTCCCTACCCCTCCCGATCTCTCTCTCTCTCTCTCTTTCTGCATCTCATCATACGTAACTGTCATGCATATCTCCCTGTTTTCCTCCTGTGCATCACGCTCTAACATTCCTTTCATCATCCTTCATTCCCAACTGACTCAATTCGCTCTGCTCCTCACATCCCCCTCCTTCTTTTTGTCCGTATTCCTTCTGTGCTATAGATATTTCGCATTAAAGTCATTTTACAAAACCAATGCTACATCTTATTTTGTTTTTCATAGATTTATTACATAATACTATGACGTTGTTTTAGGCTTCCCTATGTGGGTGCCCCCTTTTTCTTCTTTCAGAAGGTGCCCTTTGTTGTTGGTGCCCGCATGCCCCACTTTGAAAGACGCTCCGCTGCCCCTGGATATATGATTACAGGAATGTCTCAGACTTATTTTGGCTATATTGCTGGTGCGAAACAACCAATTCACTTTACAATGAACACATTTTCGATTAAACAGAACTCTTATCATTACCTTCAATGCATTTTTACTAAAACATATTTCCATACAGTGTGACCTACATATTTTATTTTATATCGTTTTTCTCATGGCCTCGTAGGATTCCATACGTTATTTTTTTAGAGAGAATTTGTTGACAGAGAAAGTGTAGTTACCGTCCTTTACCTTCAAAACATAGTAATAAAAGCAAATAAAATGTCTTGATCTTTTACCCAGGATTCAAATAGGGTGGATCTTCAACACAATGTATACACAACTGAAAATTTAAATAAAAATGATGAATACCGCCAATAACTTCAAAGGTGCTTAACCGCTGCGCGCGCTCGCTGTGAAGGAAAACCCACTTCTATTATAGGATGCACAAACTGCATTATATTGACAGACGAACTACTGAAGTGTGAGTTTGATGTATACACTTCAATAGAGACTCAGTACTTTTGATCAAAGTTAGTCGCACTTCTTTCGACACATATTTGTAATCAACGTGAGAAACTGGTACAGAACTGCATGCAGTACGTTATTAGACGCACTCGTTACGTAGACTCATAGGATATTGGTACAATACACTACGATACTGCATATAGTGTGTGCTCCTGTGTTGCATATGAACATACTGTTGACTTTTATATAGTTCACATTAGCTGATCACACTGTTAAGTTGCATTGGGAATTGCATATATGCAAAGAATGAGCTCGTGTCTGAAATAAGCCAAAAATCCGATATTTAGAGAAATGGCTGAGAAGGCCGAGGAAGAGAAAGCTCCAAGCTCTTCAGAGAACCTGACGTGTCCACTATGTCTTGATATCTTCGACGAGGCAACCATCCTGACTTCATGCGGACACACCTTCTGTCGGAAATGTCTTAAGCACTATGACCTGTCCCTCCAGGATCTCGATCACATGATCTGTCCTCTGTGCAGGAAGATCACCGAGTTGTCTGCGAACCGTGTCGACGATTTCCTCACCAATGTGACTGTCAACGGACTTGTAGACAATTACCACGCCAAGTGTGGAGGGATGAACGCTGTCCTTGAGATGCATCCAAAATGCACTGCTTGCAAGTTTCAACAAGATGCTGTCTCATTCTGCAGAACGTGTAATAACTACATGTGCACCAATTGTGACTTCGGCCATAAGCACCTCACATCATTCTTTGATATCATCGACGGGAAGGTCAGCATTCGTCACCTATCTGAGAAGTGCTGCATCCACAAACAAGAGAACAGAGATATGTTTTGTGAGGATTGTAAGGTCCATGTCTGTCACAAGTGCGTGATAGTCGGTCATCAAATTCACAACATCAAGAATCAGGCTGACTTCGAGCAAGAGTTACGGCTAAAGGTAAATATGGTTTCTTTTACACAGTCGTTCATATAGTTGGAATATTTTTGTTTTACCCCAATATATGGAATTATTTTAAAAATAAATAATTGCTACTATGCTTTTCAACTAGGGGACCTACGCCCTTAAGTCATAAATGACAGTAATGAGGATTAATGCCCCACAAAAGGGCACTAATATAGCACATCGACACGGTTTTGATGCTGGGGCCTCACAGTTACGAGGCCATTGCTTTGTCACTGAACCATGACTGTACGCAGCGGGGACTAGGGTAGGGGGCAGTTTCCATAAATTAAAAAAACAAAGGAAATGCAATAAATGTCAATAATTTATTGCATTTTACCCCGGTTCCTAACATAAACAAATCCTCTGTGTGCCCATGCCTTGAGCCATAATGCATGGCCATCTTGCAGTGGAAGATGATGCCCCTGCAATCATTCAAATGGGGACAAAATTAATTTTCCCCCTCCGCCCCCCCCCCCCACCCCACCTTAACCCTTACAAGAAAAAAGTCAAATGTAATTCCTTTGCATTTTAATAATTTTTTAGCATCCTGTAATCAGCATTTGCCCCACTTGGTTGCTTCACTTCCTCGAATAGTAATAGATCGTGTGTTTATTATGTGTTTAAACATAATATGCAACATAGGCACTGCAAGCATGGGAAAAGAGATTTTATCTATCAAACGGTTGTGACAAAAAGTTGTACACTCTACGAAAAGAGGGAGTGTTTTAACGTTCCAAAATGTTTTCCCCCTCACTGTTTCGCTTATACGCTCTCTCGCACAGTAACATAAGCATTTCGTATTAAAACTGTCCCGTAGAATCGACCTACGCCAAGGCCTCAAAGTATTCGGTTAGAGCTTTCCTTTTGGTCACTAGGCTTCATGCATGTTAGTACATGTAATTGGAATGTTTCTTATCATTCTACAAACCCTGTCTACTATCAATGCTCTTGAAGTTGATAGGGCGTGATGACCAAAACTTCTCTCTAGTAAAGGGGGTGAGACAACACTTTTGCCAACCCCTCTCACTAGACATCAAGCTCTTTATGTCGCTCGCATTTTGAAGTAATAGTAAACTTTCTGTCGAGCTATATGTTCCTTAGTATTATAGAAACACTTTTATATCAGTAATAGCTGTAAGTATGCTTAAATTTGCTAATATCTTAAATCTGCTTCTTTTTTTATAAAAAAAACATATGCTTAAAAGGGGGGAGGGGGGGCTATTATGGTTCGAGGCATGGCCACACAGAGGAATTCTTTCTGTTTGGGACCGGGGGGAAATGCAATAAATTATTGATAATTTATTGCATTTTTTGTGGGGGTTGCCCCATAGCCTAGCCCCCGCTGCATACAGTCATGATTCAGTGGCAAAGCAATGGCCTCGTTACTGTGAGGTCACATGGTCAAAACCGTGTCGATGTGCTATATATTAGTTCCTTTTGTGAGGCATTAATCCTCATCACTGTCAGTTACGACTTAAGGACGTAGTCACGTAGGTCCCCTAGTTGATAAACACAGTAGCATGCAGATATTATTCAATAAAATCTGAGAATATATACTATTATCTAGATCTATTAGAAATAAATCATTGTCTAAATTATTCAATAAATTGGGGTAAAAAAAAGTTATTCCACCTAAATGACCAACAGTGTATATTTGTGCATTATGTCGATGGTATCAGTTTCTATTTTTCACCTATTTTGAATGTAATTATTTCTTATTTCACTGTCATACTTTTGATGTATTTTTATACATGATTTTAAGGTATAATGGAAATGTAAAATCCCACAATGAATGTCCATGTCATTTTTGGACGAAATAAAATTGAATTGAATTGAATTCACTTAAAAAACAATGTATTCAAGATCAATTCCTCTGTCATTTAATGATTTATGATGAAGTGGGAGGGGAGGGGGCGCGTGCAAAATCCTTGTTCATTTTAAACCATCTCCATGTAATGATCATACATCTCAGTTAGGAAGCGTTCTTTTCACTTCTCTATTATTTGTTTTGTTTAGGTGAACGACCTTGTCCAGCGATGTGCCGCGAAGAAGACAGAACTGGAGAAGAACATTCAGAATGTGGAAGTACAACGCCAAGAAGTATACACTGCCGTGCAGAAACTATTGGAGGATGTCAGTCAAGCCTACAGCATCAAGGCCAAAGAGCTTGAAGAAAATCATCGAAGTCTCATCGACCAAATCAATGTAGTAAAGCGAAGTTTCGGTGACGACATCAACGTCTTGAAATCCAACGATCGACAGAAGATCAAGAGTATTTGTAGTTCAATGACCCTGGTATCTAATGACAGACTGGGTCGTCTTGAGAAAGACAGTCTGTCTGCTCATACCATGCTCTGTGAGGAGCTGGATTCCATGCTAAAGGAGGCAACTGATCACACTTCTGCGGCAGTCATTACGAAGAAAGCACAGGAGAAGAGGTTCAAGCCTGCAGATGATACTCATCTTGAGCTCGGGAGAATCTCAGAATCAGATCCCAATTTGAAAGTAATTCAGTGTGTACATGTTCGGGGAAGGATATAAATTATGACCCCGTACTCTGTGGACAGTGTAGCTATTGTATATTGTAGTCCTGAATGCGATATAGATATCATTGATTCAGTTGGTAAAAAGGAGAAGTATGCAAACATACCAAGTAACATGCAGTGTAATGATCATGTGTTTCAACATGACAGATCGTCATGCGGCATAGCGCAGGGTAGGCTAGTGCAGGGTAGGACAGACGAAGTCATATTTTCTTCCTATGGATCTAGGAAATCAACCCTCGACGTAAAAGACAATATTATTCTCATAGTCAACAGAAGTCCATCTGATGAAATCCTTATTGATCACAATAACAAGAAAGTCGATATCATTGACCTGACGGGATCCATACCCACACACACTGTTTTAACAAAACACAATGTGACGCAGTAGGTATCTGCGACCAGGTCGGGTTTGATCGTCACGAGTTCATGTGTCACAGATCCAAGCGTGGTGACGGTCTATGACAGGGATGGGAATGCTGGTAATTCTCTACAAGCTCCTAACGGGGTCCACCTGTTTGCTGCCCTGGATGAGCAGGACAGGTTGTATGTAGCGAGTGTTGATTGTAAGAATAGAAACGTGGTGATCAGGCTCTATGACCTCGATGGTCTGAACATGAAGGAGAGAGTCGAGTTCAATGTACTTAATCTGACGCTTGGTTCTTATTGGTGTAGATTTGTTTCCCTCTCTCCAGACATGCTCGCGTTTGCTTGTTACAAGAAGTTGTATTTTATCAAAGTATCACTGTAATCCATCTCACACTCTATATTACCATTATTGTTGTCGTGTAAACCTCTCTGCTCTAGATCGACTCCAATATTGGCCTATAATGTGTCATGTTCTATTGTGTGTTATGTGATGACTAACCGAATGAGAAGATGCCTATTCTCTCGATAAATTTTAAATGCCTGAATACCGTTGTCATTATCTAATATAAATCCCTCTCTCGAAATAGTATGTAAATTGTGTAATCGTTCATCCTAGATATTTACTGAAAGCCAGTGATATGATATCATGATTAACAACTTGAAAACTGGTAAGATATTGATTAACTTCTTATCGGTGTTATTTCACTCATGTTGTTGTTCTCAAATATGTTTGTTAATGTTGTGCTCAATTTTCTTGCATTTTATGGTGATTATTTTGTAAATGACGAAATAATTGAAACTGACATTGTAAATAGGACCCTATTGTAAATAAGCTTTTAAGCTTTCACGGGTTACCCTGTCAAGTTATTGGTATCATTATTTTTTTTCATTTTATAATATCACTATACTCTTCGTATGGATATTGCATTGAACTTCCCTAATACATCGAATTTGTTTTTCTAATCCTTAGAGGACCATGGTAACTACGTTCCCACAAAAAATCCTTCGTATTCACTTTGCAACCTGTCTGTTAAGCCATTAAATTCAAAGCTCTGGGAACTGATAAAGTGACGGATTAGTTTGCTTTGATAAAGAAAAGAACAATGTACAGTGTTTAAAACAAATTAGGCCTAGTTTAACCTTTGGAAGTTATGTTTCTTGACTTAACATCCTATGGTATGTAAGAATGTTATGATATTTTTGTAAACGTTATTACATTTTTAAAAATAATGAATTGGTAATTTAATTTTGCATATTTCATGTCAATTTTTAGATACTATGTAATAGCAAAGTAAACATTTTCAATCTTATGTTTTTGGTTCAATTTTACAGTACGTCGCATTTATGTATAAGTACTATTACGTCATTTGTTGTAGGCATTCCATGTACCTCATTTACCTAGTTTATATAGCATGAGTTATAATTCATGTAGTCAATTACTATATTAGGTTTTATATTTCTAAATCTTCGGATGTATTTTGTTACACTGTATTATGTACTTTATGCATTATATGTCATGTTATTACAAGAAGAAAAAAGAGTGCTTCCGCTGTATATAATTTCCCTTTTGTTTTTGCTATATACATTGCATTGTAAGTTGATGTATATGATATAAATGTTTACAAACAGAATATTGATTTGTTACATTACATTGTAAATTGATTTATATGTTTATAAACAGAACACGGAAATACATCAATGAAGTTTCATAAATACAATACAATACATGTACATTTCGATGTTTTCCTTTTCATAATAATTACCGCTTCAATTCAGTTCAGCTTGGTAAAATTAGATTAAATTGAATTAAATCTATACAGTTCTTCTGATAATGGCATCCGATGGAAAATGTAGTTACTTAAGTCGATTCTTATGGGTAAAACGATGCAACTATTTCAATATAGACTCCTGGTCTCCATACTGTTTTTGTACACAGTTTGCAAAGTACCTTTAGCATTTTCCTCATTTTTTCATTTTTATTCGAAAATAGTAATACTGTAATTTTGTACTGAATAATATTGTGTATTCGTGGTTCTGTCGTCCCGGCTTCATTTCGTGTAAGGACATTGCTTCACTTAATGGCTGCTGGGACAACAGCACCACTGCGCCTAGAAACAATGTATTTATTGCGTTATAAATGTGATATATTATTATTATTATTATGTATACGCTGTAAACCCAGCCTATAACTGCATACATATTATTTTCTGTATTGCACACGGTATTGTTGATTGACACTGGAAGAGTCCTTCAATGGTTGACAGAGAAAGAGGAAGAGAAAGAGAGAAATGGACGGAGATAAAGAAAGAATAGTTAAGAAAGAGGGGATAATAAACAAGTGTAGTTGCCGTCCATTGCTCTTCCAAATATAGTAGTGAAAGCAACTAAAATGTCTTTCTCTATCATCCAGGATTCTACTAAAGTGGAATTCCAACGTAATCATAATATATCCATTATTGAAAGCTTCAATAAGTCGCCCTCTATAGATAGAAATGATGATTACCGCCAATAAGTTCAAAGGTGCTTATATACTCTGGTGGAATACTCAATTCTATTCATAGGATGCGCAAACTGCATAATATTGACAGACGATGCGTTGAGTCTTCCGTGTTATGATTACTAAGTTATAGCCAGTTAAGACACTTAATACCTTTAAATTATGTTATCCTTGTATTCCACGCTTATTATTCCTTACTTGAACTACGGGCTTATCGCCTGGGGCAGTGCAGCAACTTCCTAAATTAATAGACTCTTTATATTACAAAAAAGAGCGATTCTTATTATTATTATGAATAATGCAGATTTCCGGTCACACACGAATAATCTTTTTGTTAATAATAACATTTTGAAAATTAAAGACTTGTATACTTTTCAGCTTTGACAGTTAATGTACAAGCTCAACACTAAATAATTATCTTTGCCTTTTAATGGTATGTTCGTAAGAAATTATTCGATTCATAGTTACTTCATTCGCCAGGCGAGCTCTTTTCACCCACCATTGAATTAAACATCGTTTGCACAAAAGACATTTCTTTTTACAGGTCAAAAACTGTGGAATTCTCTTTCAAATGATATCATACAGTGTAATTCGATACACATTTTCAAAAGGAGACTTAAAAGCTTTCTTCTGAATAGTGACTATTGCATTCCCCAATATCCTTCTCTTTCCTCTCTTACTGTCCCCACTCCTCTATCTTTCTCTTTTCTCTTTTTCTATATATATCTCTCTGTCTCTCTCTCTCATTCTCTCCCTCTTACCACCCCTCCCCACCCCCTCTTCCCCTCCCTTTCTCTCTCTCTCTCTTCAGCTCATCCTACCCTGTCATGCATATCTCCCTGTTCCCTCCTATACATCATACTCTAACACTCCTTTCATCCTTCATTCCCAACTGACTCATTTCGCTCTGCTCCTCATATCCCCTTCTACCTTTTTGTCCATATTTCTCATATGAAATAGATATTTGTTATTAAACTTCTTTTACTTCTATTTAGGTATTCATAGATGTATTAAATAATTCTATTTACACGTTATTCAAAACTTGTATAATGATACATTACGTAGTCACTATGGTGGTTATATGATTTTATACAAGAAATAAAACATTTGAGAAACATTTTAGTCTTTAGTTTGCGACGAACAAGACCTCGTTGTGTCAGTTAAAGATGGTGAAAGGACTTTCACAACCAGCCGTGTAATAGTAAGAACTATCGTATGACTGACGCGTCGAGAGCACGGCCTAATTCAACACCTGCCTGGATCCAGTCATCTTGAGACGCGAAACTACCAAAGGATCTGAGATCGGAATGAAATATTGAATGAAAAATGGGTTTTAATATTCAACGAAATTCTTTGATTTCCTTAGAGCAAAACTAGTCCATGTCCCCTTTAACCCCATCTCCAGAAATGGTACGATCGGAACTTCTAGTACATACGAGAGAAGAAAAATAATCAAATTGAGGCAATTTGACTTTTTGTAGCGTGCAACCATTACACTTGCAATGATCTCGTATTACGTAATCTAAACATGATTTCTACTGGATATGCAATGGGGCACTGAAATTAATTGCCCTTGATCTGAGTTGAGTTTTCGAAAGTAGTTGCGATCGTGTTCAAATAACTTGATTACAATAAATTATGTGCTCAGCTAATCGTGTTATGTGCCCCCTTTAAATGTTAGACCTATTTTGTAGTCCTATCTGCCCTGGACAGGTGTTAGGAGGTGGGCATTGTGTTAGTGCTTCCACCATCAAAGGAAATCTAAGGAAAATTGATGGAACTGATTGTGAGAGGATTCAGGACAAAAACGTAAAATATTTAGGCCTATGGTAAAATATTGTTTCCCTTTTGTTTCCTTTGCTCATATCTCTCTCTTACAAATCGGTTTGAACTTATCCACAAGCACAAAGTAGGGCTTTTTCTCTCGCTAACATGTAATCGTGTGCTAGTCTTTGCAATATGGGTAGAAATCGGAACGGAGTGGAACGGACTCGATCTACACCTGGGGCCCGTTTCACAAAGCCTTTTTTTCAAGGACAAATGACAAAAATCAGTGACAAATCTGTTGATAACCAATCAGAAGCAAGGACTTCGGTAGCTTATAACAAAAACCTGTAATTTGTCGCTGATGACAGGTTTTGTGAAATACCCCCCAGATAAAAGTTTAGTAAGATGTATGTGATCTTACTTGACGTAAGCACGATGAGCAGGGATGGTACTAAAGAAGACATCAGAATCATTAGGAGCTGGAGGGTGTTCTGCTGGGATGAAGAACGATACGGTGAAGTTGCTCTCACCTGCGGGGCCCTGGCCCGGGACCACTCGGGTATCGAATGGTGCAGTCATGGCAATCTTTTGCTCTGTAAGAAGACTGTAAGGCCAGATCATTATTGGACTAATATTTTTGAAGAACTGACTTTTTTATCAATTGAAAAGAGGTGTCTAAATGGTTAATAGATGAAATTAAAATGTTGAAATGTTAAAGTAGGACCCTCGGGGGGGGGGGTATTTAATCGATTGATATCAGACCTGTATGTCGTTTCCGACCTGTCAGCTTACGTTTCTAGAGTAAAAGATAAAATCGTTAAACTATGAATACACTTTTTCTTTCTTTTGTAACATGTTCTACTTAAAAAATAGAGAGAACCACATGAATAGAGAAAAAAATCACTTCACCATTGTCCTGTGTGATCGGTGGAATATTACAAATTTCTAATAGATGCCCATTCCACACTCTTATAAGTGGCCCTACCAGCTCTGATAACTGCTCCCTTCACCAATGATAATTGCTCAATATCAAATCTAAGAGGTACCCTTTTACTTTAACTAGTGACATTACCCTGTGTAATTAGTGCCCCTTTTCATCTCTGATGAGTGCCCCTTTTCTCCTTCTGATAAATGTCCCCCTTTTTGTTAATAAGATTTCCTTCCCCTTCTCATATAAATGTTTCTTCTCACATCTCTGATAAATACCACTATTAAAACCTGATAGGTACACCTATTTAGTTGGTTAGTCCCCCTTTTAAGTTACAAGAAGTGCCCCTTACCATATCTGATGAGTGCCCCTTCACCACTAATAATTGCCTCTTTACAAATCTGAAAGGTGCCCCTTATATTTCGACAAGTGCATTTTTTCCTTAGTATGCCCCATTTTCATTCTTAGGTTATAGGTGCCCCTTTCATTTCCCGTAAGTTCCCTTATTCAAAATTTAGAGGTGCCCTCTTTAACCTGTTGACTACTGAATTATGTAGTTCCCATAGACTTAACACAGGGACCACCAGGTTCCAGTAAGCAATGGGTTAACTTTTAAATAAAGGATCATTTCTATCTCCGATAAGTGCCATTTTGTATTTTGTTACGTGCCTGCTTATTCTATCTAGTAATTGCTATTTTCCTTCTGATAATTACCCTTTTCACTACCATAATATAGGGGAATTCCCGATGTCTAAAATTATATATTTTCGCTTGAAGGTTTCCGTTTGTGGATGCCCCTTTTTTCCAGATAGTGCCTTTTTGTCGCTGCCTGACTCCCTCCACTTTGAAGGACGCTCCGCTGCCCTTGGATATATGATTCGAGTAATATTTCTGACATATTTCCGCTAGATTGCTGGTCCGAAACAACCCTTTTCCTTTACAATGAAAAGAAAAAAAGTTGTTTTTCAAAAAATGCAGTATCATTAAACAGAACTTTTATGATTGCCCTAATGCTTTATTATGTTTTTATGAATCATATTTCCGTGCAGTATGGCCTACATAGTTCATTTGACATCATTTTTCTCATAGCCTCGTAGGATTCCATACATTAACCAAAAAATAAGAGAAATTTTTGACGGAGAAAAGCGAAGAAAATGAGAGAAGTGGAAGGAGATAAAGGGAGAATAGTGCAAAAAGAAGGGGTGAAATTTAAAAGTGTAGTTACCGTCCATTACCCCTTCAAACACAGATATAAAAGCAAATAAAATGTCTTGCTCTTTTACATAGAATTCTACTGAGGTGGTTCTCCAACACAATCTATCCACAACTGAAAAACTAGTTAGTCGCCCTCTATAGATAGAAATGATAAACACCGCCAATAAGTTCAAAGGTGCTTATACGCTGCGCGAGCTCTTTGTGGGAAAACCCACTTCTATTTATAGGATGCGCAAACTGCATAATATTTAATCACATTTGTATTGATGTGTACACTTGCATAGCGACTCAGTACTTTTGATCAAAGTTAGTTGCACTTCTTTCGACGAATATTTGTAATCAACGTGCGAAATTGGTACAGAGTTGCATGCAGGACGCACTCGCTACGTAGACTCATATATTATAGTGTGTACTCCAGTGTGCTTGCATGAACGTACTGTTGACCTCTAGTACATATTAGCTGATCACACTCTTAAGTTGCTTTGGAAATTGCATATATGCGTATAGAATGAGCTCTTGTTTATAATAAGCCAACAATCCGATATTTGTAGAAATGGCTGAGAAGGCCGAGGAAGAGAAAGCTCCAAGCTCTTCAGAGAACCTGACGTGTCCACTTTGTCTTGATATCTTCGACGGGGCAACCATCCTGACTTCATGCGGACACACCTTCTGTCGGAAATGTCTCAAGAACTATGACCTTTCACACCAGGATCTCGATCACATGCTCTGTCCTCTATGCAGGAAGATCACCAAGCTGTCTGCGAACCGTGTCGATGATTTCCTCACCAACGTGACTGTCAACGGACTTGTAGACAATTACCACGCCAAATGTGGAGGGATGAACGCTGTCCTTGAGATGCGTCCAAAATGCACTGCTTGCAAGTTTCATCAAGATGCTGTCTCATTCTGCAGAACGTGTAATAACTACATGTGCACTAATTGCAACTCCGGACATGAGCACCTGACATCATTCTTTGAAGGTCATGAGATTGTGTCCTTACAGGATATCATCGACGGGAAGGTCAGCATTGGTCAACTACCTGAGAAGTGCTGCATCCACAAACAAGAGAACATAGATATGTTTTGTGAGGATTGTAAGGTCCATGTTTGTCTCAAGTGCGTGATCGTCGGTCATCAAGGTCACAACATCAAGAATCATGCTGACTTCGAGCAAGAGTTACGGCTTAAGGTAAATGTGGTTACATTTGACAAAAAAAAAGTTACATGCACTTGTAAGTTGTACAATTAGAGATGTACCAGAGCAGAGGAAGCTGGGGGGGGGGGGATATGGTGCCCCTGCAATGGTTCAAATGGGGACAAAATTGATTCAAACCCCCTCCTCCCCCCCCCCCGGCCCCTCGCAAGAAAATTGATTGTTATTCCTTTGCATTTCGATAAGCATTCACGTACGCTGAATGTAAATTTTCAGCATACCCAAATCATTATTTCCCCCACTCGGTCGCTACCTTTCATGGAATATTAATAGACACTGTGTTTAGGACATAAACACCGCAAGCATGGGAGAAGGTTTGTCTTTGTATATAATGGAGGGACAAAATGATACCCCTCCCCCTTGACAATAAAATAAATCCTCTAAAATATAAAGTTAAACCATTTTAAAACCTAAATTTGATCAGTAATTTGTCGCTACCCTCCCTTTCAAAATATAGACAGAAGTGTAAACCTATTTTTTTACTATAGAAATTATGTCTCCAAGAGGTACAAAAAGAGAGGGGCATATTATTACCTGTATCTGGGATAGAGCAAAATTGTTCCTGCCCTCTCCCCATCACAAAGCCTTATATCTTACACACAAATGAAGATTTTTTTTTGCCTCCTCCTTTGCCAGAGAGAAATTATGACATCATTAATGTTGCAGTATAACCACACAAAAGAAGTTCTTCAAAAGAAAGAGTTACGTACATTCCAAATTCTAGAATTCTCCCTCGTTCGCTAAAGGGGCTTTCACACCGGGCCTTGCGTAGAGTTGCGTAGAGTTGCGTAGAGTTGCGTAGCGACTACGCCGATCGTACGCAACCCTACGCCGATCGTACGCAACCCTACGCAACTGTACGCAGAGGGACGCAAATGGGTACGCGAGATGAACGCACAAAATTAAACATGTTTAATTTTTTTCGCGTACCTTCGGCGTAGACTTTTTACGCAGAAACTACGCAACTGTACGCCAAGCCTACGCAACTGTACGCCAATCCTACGCAACTGTACGCCAAGCCTACGCAACTGTACGCCAAGCCTACGCAACAATACGCTACCCTACGCCAGTCCGACGAAGCATTAGAAACGTATAAAGATTTTTTGTTGTATATACCTGGAAGTACTCTTAGCAGGTATTGATCATTATTTTGAAGGGAAATGCTATTTTTGTTTACATGAGTGCGTTCTCACATTTATTCTGTTCATGAAGAAATAGTGTTTCTTTGACTTTATTTTGCATTCTTGCTTGTAATTCTGTTTGTACTACTACAATAATTTTCAGACTGACATGTTTTGCTTGTTATGGTTTATTCAATTTGTGATGTTGACATCTCATAATAAACAGAGATATAATAATATCTAATAAACAGAGATAAGACTCACAAACTGATGCCTCTTGCGAAATGTTATTATGTTTTGTGGAAATCTGTATGTATTTGTGTCGGTTTGTTTGCTTGTGTGAACGTTTATGGCCCTGTTTGTATGCTTGTAAAATAATTTTGTTTAATTGAAATGAGCAAAGAAATAATTTTGTCTCACTCTGTTAGTGAGACTGAGTGAGTGTGTATGTCAGAAGTAATAAATGACTAACATTTATATCATTACATTGTCACACACATATACGCTAAGGACAAAGGACAACAGCTATCGTCTTCAAACTTTCAGGAAACTGTTATGGAATGATATTTACAAATAAGTGAAAAAAAGGGATATGGTCAACAAATATCAGACTTCTGTCCACATTTATTCACAAATCAAAATAAGCGCTCTTTTGTTGGCGTTTTGAGGTATCGAATCACATCACGTGACCTTGCAATGTACATCAACAGAAAGTTCATTTATTACCCTTGTGAATGAGTATACAAATGTAGTACATCCACAAAAATGTCTGCATTTTTTGGAAAATAATATGTTGAACAAATTAACATTACTGCAAAATAGCCTCAGCAGTTGTTAATACCTACTAAAAAAATGAACATATAACGGTCAAAACCGTGTACCAAATGCCACTTTTGGCAACCCTACGCCAGGCCTACGCAAGCGTACGTAACCCTACGCCAGGCCTATGCAAGCGTACGTAACCCTACGCCAATTGCCTACGCCGTAGGTACGCGGTGCCTACGCACAGGGTACGTAACTATACGCAAGCCTACGCAAAACCTACGCAGGGACTACGCCGAATCAATTTATTCATGAGTACGCAGCTTAACTTCGGCGTAGTCGGTACGCAACACTACGCAACTCTACGCAGATCCGGTGTGAAAGGGGCTTAAGATCCCTTTCCTCCAATATCGTGGCGAATCCATCCCTGGCAAAAAAAGAGTAAGAGTAAAATAGTGCCCACTACACCCCCCCCCCCCCCCGTTTAAGGAAACCCCCCCCCCCCCTCGCATGGATCCGCTCGTGAGGGAGGGGGGGGGGGACTTTTTGAAGGTAGTAAGCGTAGCTACATTTCATAGCTATTCATTAGTAAATCAAAATAAAGAGGTCCCCCCCCCTCCCTCCACAATGTTGGAACGGTCCGAAGGGGTTCATGGTATCATCATCTCAATTTCAATTCAGTTCAGCTCAGTTCATTATTACAACCATTTAAGATACAAATATATAAAGCATGTAATATTAATGAGAATACAAAATAAATGGTCAGGCTTTTTAAAAGGGGAGGACTCAATACTGTATTTCTTTCTTCTCTCCCTCTTTTTCTGTTTCTCTCAATTTCTCTGTCTCTTCGTTACCTCCTCTGTTTTCTGGTTTACGATTGAAAGGGGTAAAAGGGGGGGGGGGGGGGCACGAGCCTAGATTATATACATGTAGATAAATTCGTATCGACGCCTTTTTTTCTGCACTGAAAAACAATATCGATGAAAATCATATAGATAAATGTAAAGAATCAGTGAAGGTTCATTATTTTGTATTTGTTCAAAAGGGCCGTATAGCAATTGCTTATATGATATAACTGCTTTTAGACAAATGGACTTATTACAAGAGCTGGATTCCCTTTTAAGAAATCAGAAACAAATGTATTCAATTTCTCTGTCCTCGTATGATTTATGATGAATTGGGAGGGGTTCTGAAACTTCAGGCGCGTGCAAAATCCGTTTTTTATTTTCAAACCATAGCCGTATATTTAGCATACATCTTAGTTAGAAAATGTTCTTTTTACTTCTCCATTTGTTTATGTTTAGGTGAACGACCTTGTCCAGCGATGTGCCGCTAAGAAGACTGAACTTGAGAAGAACATTCAGAATGTTGAAGTACAACGCCATGTCGTATACACTGCCGTGCAGAAACTACTGGACGATGTCAGTCAAGCCTACAGCATCAAGGCCAAAGAGCTTGAAGAAAATCATCGATATCTCATCGAGCAAATCAATGAAGTACAGCGGAGTTTCGGTGACGACCTCAACGTCTTGAAATCCAAAGATCGACAGAAGATCAAGAGTATTTATAGTTCAATGACACTGGTATCTAATGACAGACTGAGTCGTCTTGAGACAGACAGTCTATCTGCTCATACCTTGCTCTGTGAGGAGCTGGATGCCATGCTGAAGGAGGCTACTGATCACAATTCTGTGGCAGCCATTACGAAGAAAGCACAGGAGAAGAGGTTCAAGTCTGCAGATAATACTCTTCTTGAACTCGGGAGCATCTTAGAATCAGATCCCGAGTTGCAAGTCATTCAGTGTGTAGATCTAAGGGGATTGACGTTCGGTATGACCCCGTACACTGAGGACAGTGTAGCTATCGGATATTACGATACATATGGCATAGATATCATTGATTCAGTTGGTAAACAGGAGCAGTATGCAAACATACCAAGTAACATAATATGCTATGATCTTGTGTTTCAACAAGACAGGTCCTTATGCATAGCGACGGATGTCAAAGAAGCGCACAAATATTCTCCCAATGGATCATGGAAATCAACCATTCACATGAAAGGCAATGGCACCCACGCACTAAATAGAAGTCCATCAGATGAAATCCTCATCGCTAACAATGAGAAGAAAGTCTATATTTATGACCCGACGGGATCCACACTCAAACACACTGTTACAACAAAACACAACGTGACGAAGCAGATATCTGCTACCAGGTCGGGTTTGATCGTCACGAGTTCATGTAACATCAATCCAAGCGTGGTGACGGT
Source organism: Strongylocentrotus droebachiensis (assembly GCA_035222895.1). Taxonomy (NCBI): domain Eukaryota; kingdom Metazoa; phylum Echinodermata; class Echinoidea; order Camarodonta; family Strongylocentrotidae; genus Strongylocentrotus; species Strongylocentrotus droebachiensis. Next base: position 300,180 of record JAVYIG010000658.1, on the reverse strand, counting down.
CTATGACAGGGATGGAAATGCTGGTAAGTCTCTACAAGCTCCACACCGTGTCTACCTGTATGCTGCCGTAGATGAGCAGGACAGGGTGTATGTAGCGAGTGTTGATGGTAAGAATGGTAACGTGGTGATCAGGCTCTATGACCTTGATGGTCTGAACATGAAGGAGAGAGTTGAGTTTAATGTACTTAATCTGACGCTTGGTTATGAATGGTGTTACTTGGTTTCCCTTTCTCCAGACATGCTCGCGTTTGCTTGTTGTATGAAGTTGTATTTTATCAGAGTATCACTATAATCCATCTCACACTCTATGTTGGTGTATATACCTCTCTGCTCAAGCTCCACTCTCATATGGCCTATAATGTGTCATATTCTATCGTTTATTATGTGATAACCAACCGAATGAGAAGATGCATATTCTCTTGATACATTTTATTTGCCTGAATACCATTGGCATTATCCAATATATTTATAACTTCCCTCTTTCGGAAGAGTATGTAAATTGTGAAATCATTTATCCTAGATATTTACTGAAAGCCGGTGATATGACGTTAAAAAGTACAACTTGAAAATCGGTAAGATATCAATTAACTTTTTATTAGTGTTATTTTCCTCATACTGTTACAAAATTAAAAGATCACTGCGCACTCACGCCGAGTAGCCGAGAAGCCTGTTTCACATCGGGGCAAAGCTAGTTTCCATGCAATCGAAACCGGGCTGACCAGATTAAACTTTAAAAAAGCAGAAACACGAAGTTGCAAACCATCCAGAGACTCCCAATAAATTGCATTACTTATTAATTAATTATTCATTACAAATCTTTATTCTTATTTTTCTAATAACTGATTTTCTTATAAAATTGAAGATATTTATGGCGTATATATTCAATATGAATGAACGCCACAAAACATTTACCAACAACAACAACAACATCATACTGTTATTCTAAAATGTTTTTATTTTATTTGTATGCAGAATTTTCTTGCATTTTATGGTGATTATTTTGTATCTTTAGATGACGAAATACTTTATACTGAAATTGTAAATAGGGCCCCATTGTATATAAGCTTTTCAGCATTTACACAGGTTGTCCTGTCATGTTATCGGCATCATTATGTTATTATCATTTTATGATACCATTTTACTCTTCGTATAAATGTTACATTAAACTTGCCCAATACATCAAATCTATTTTCGGTTTAGTCCTTGGAGGACCATGATTGCTACGTTCACTTTGCACCCTGTCTAAAATGCCATTAAATATTGATTTGTTACATTACATTGTAAATTGATTTATATGTTTATAAACAAAATACCGAAATACGGCATTGAAGTTTAATAAATACAATACAATACATGTAAATTTGGAAGTTTTCCTTTTCATAATAATTACCGCTTCAATTCAATTCAGTTAGGTAAAATTAGATTAAATTGAATTAAATCTATACAGATCTTCTGATAACGGCATTCGATGGGAAATATTGTTACTTAAGTCGATTTTTATGGGTAAAACAGAGCATCTTTTTCAATATAGACTCCTGGTCTCCATACTGTTTTTTGTACACAGTTTTTAAGGTATAATTTTCCTAATTTTTTTATTTTTTTATTAGAAAATAGTTAGTATGTATACGCTGTAAACCTAGCCAAAACTACATACACATTATTTTGTTGTATGCACACGGTATTGTTGATTGACACTGGAAGAGTCTTTAAATGGTTGACAGAAAAAGAGAACGAGAAAGAGAGAAATAGACGGAGATTAAGAAAGAATAGTTAAGAAAGAGGGGATAATAAACAAGTGTAGTTACCGTCCTTTGCTCTTCCAAATATAGTTGTGAAAGCAAATAAAATGTCTTGTTCTATCATCCAGGATTCTACTAAAGATGATCTCCAACATAATATATCCATTATTGGTGACCTCAATAAGTCGCCCTCTATAGATAAAAATGGTGAATTCCGCTAATACGTTCAAAGGTGTTCATTTACTCTTAGATGAAACGCCATTGATGTTATGTTGTTATTATGTTTTATAATCTGTTTAATTTTGTAAATTTTGTGTAACACACATGTACCAGTGAACAACGAATTTCCATTTGTTATGGACAATAAATCAATTCAATTCAATTCAATTCAACTCTGTGGGAAACCCCAGTTCTTTTCATAGGATGCGCAAACTTCCAGACTGCCAGCAAAATTGACAGATGAGCTACTCAAGTGCATAATTATGCGTTGAGTCTTCCTTGCTATGATTACTAATGATTATTAATATTAAAAGAAATTATAAGAAAAAAAGTCAAAACTATTGCAATCTCAATTTTATGTCGTGTTTTGACAGTTTTGTTCTTTCTTTCTTATCGTCCAATACTAGACAGTTTGGTTGGAATTCACAATCATGGTTTCGCCCTACACCGTGTTCGAAACCACCTATTCACAATGGGCGCCCACAAAAATGGAGAAGGAGAATAGAGAAATAGTGGTTAAAACATTTTTTCTAAGACAGAGAAAAACGGGTTATTTTTTCTTGCACACATTCTTTGGCCGTTTTCGGTCGCCCAGAAAAAGTTGTTGGAAAGACCACGGTTTTAGGATTAAATCAAATTTCTTTGTAAATTCCAGCCTTTATGTTTGCACTGCCCCCCCTTGTCTTGGGTCTCTCTCTCTCTCTCCCTCTCTCTCTCTCTCTCTCTCTCTCTCTCTATATATATATATATGTATAAACATTGTGTAATAATACAATGTAAAGTTCTTTCTCCTTTTCTCTCTATCTCTCTTTCACGTTCATGCTCCTCTCCCTCTCTTTCCTCTCTTACTGTCCCCATCCCACTATCCTTTTCTTTTTTTCTCTTTTTTCTATCTCTCTCTCTCTTTCTCTCCCTCCCACCACCCCTCTCCTCTTTCTCTCTCTCTCTCTCTCTCTCTCTTCAGCTCATTCTCCATGTCATGAATATCTCCTTGTTTTCCTCCTATGCTTTCTACTCTAACACACATTTTATGCTTTATTCCCAACTGATTTATTTCGCTCATATCCCCCTCCTTCTATTTCCCCATAGTTCTCATATGACAGAGATATGTGTTATTAAACTTCTTTTTACAAAGCAAGGGGTAAATCATATTTTTGTATTCATAGATTTATTAAGTAATTCTATTCACACGTTATTCATAACTTTTATATGGTACCTAATGATAAACTACGTAGTCACTATGATAGTTGAGAATAATTTTATACAATAAATAAAACATTAAACTAGTATAGGAACAGCTCTTTGAGAACCATTTTAGTCTTTAGTTTGCGACGAACCAGACCTCGTTGTGTCGGTTAAAGATGGTTAACGGACTGTCATAACCAGCCGCGTAATAGTAAGAACTATCGTATGAGTGTGACCCGTCGAGAGCACGGCCTAATTCAGCACCAGCCTGGATCCAGTCATCTTGAGACGCGAAACCATCAAAGGATCTGAGATCGGAATAAAATATTGAATGAAAATGAGTTTTAATATTAAAAAATGCCTCGGTCACAAATGCCATTACGAACTGCTACGAACGCCGTACGAACAATTTTCAGACAATGGAATTTCGGGAAGACAATGGAGAAAACAGGGAACCTTTGTGACCGTAGCTTAAGGAATTTCTATGATTTTGTTGTAGCACAACTGATCCATTTTCCTTTACCCCCCCCCCCCCATAAAGAAAATGGTACGACCGGAACTTCGAGTACATTCGAGAGAAGAAAACAAAAAGAAGGTAATTTTACCTTTTGAAAAAGTGCGAGCATTAAACTTGTAATGATCGCGTATTACGTAATCTGAACATGATTTCTACTGGATATGCAATGGGGTACTGAAATTAATTGACCTTGATCTGAGTTGATTTTCGAAATTTGTTGCGATCGTGTTCAAATAACTCCATTACATTAAAGAATGTGCTCAGCTAATCGTGTTATGTGTCCCCCTTGAAATGTTAGACCTATTTTGTTGTCTTCTCTGCCTTGGGCAGGTGTTTGGAGGTGGGCATTGTGTCAGTGCTTCCACCATCAAAGGAAATCTAAGGAAAATTGATGGAACTGATTGTGAGAGGATTAAGGACAAAAACGTAAAATATGTAGGCCTTTGGTCAAATATCGTTTCCTTTTATTTCCTTCGCTCACATCTCTCAATGACAAATTGGTTTGAATTTAGCCACAATCACAAAGTTAGGCTTTTCCACATGCTATTTTCTCTCGCTAACGTGTATAAATCGTGTGCTAGTCTTTGCAATATGGGTAAAAATCGGAACGGAATGGAACGCATTCGATCTACACCTGGAGCCCGTTTCGCACAGCCTTTTTTCGATGACAAATGACAAAAATCAGTCACAAATCTGTTGATAACCAATCAAAAGCAAGGACTTCAGTAGCTTTTAACAAAAGTCTGTAATTTGTCACTGATGACAGGTTTTGAGAAATACCCCCCCCCCCCCAGATAATAATTTAGTAACATGTATGTGATCTTACTTGACGTAAGCACGATGAGCAGGGATGGTACTAAAGAAGACATGAGAATCACTAGGAGCTGGAGGGTTAGCGCTGTGTTCTGCTGGGATGAAGAACGATACGGTGAAGTTGCTCTCACATGCGGGGCCCTGGCCCGGGATCACTCGGGTAGCGACCGGTGCAGTCATGGCAATCTTTTGCTCTGTAATTAGGAGATTGTAAGGCAAGATCATTATTGGACTAATATTTTGGAAGAACTTTTTTATCAATTGAAAAAGAGGTGTCTAAATGGTTAATAGATGAAATTCAAATGTTGAAATGTTAAAGCAGGCCCCTCCGGGGGGGGGGGGGGGTATTTAATCGATTGATATCAGACCTGTATGTCGTTTCCGACCTGTCAGCTTACGTTTCTAGAGTTAAAGATTAAATCATTAAACTATGAATACACTTTTTCTTTCTTTTGCAACATTTTCTACTTAAAAAATAGAGAGAACCACATAAATAGAGAAAAAAATCACTTCACCATTGTCCTGTGTGATCGGTGGAATATTACAAATTTCTAATAGATGCCCATTCCACACTCTTATAAGTGGCCCTACCAGCTCTTATAACTGCCCCCTTCACCAATGATAATTGCTCAATATCAAATCTAAGAGGTACCCTTTTACTTTAATAGTGCCATTACCCTGTGTCATTAGTGCCCCTTTTCATCTCTGATGAGTGCCCTTTTTCTCCTTCTGATAAATGTCCCCCTTTTTGTTAATAAGAGTTCCTTCCCCTTCTCATATAAATGTTTCTTCTCACATCTTTGATAAATACCACTATTAAAACATGTTAGGTACACCTATTTAGTTGGTTAGTCCCCCAGCCTTTTCAGTTACAAGATGTGCTCCTTACCATATCTGATAAGTGCCCCTTCACCACTTATGTATGCCCCATTTTCATTCTTATAGGTGCCCCTTTAATTTCCCGTAAGTGCCCTTATTCAAAATTTAGAGGTGCCTTCTTTAATTTTGAAATAAAGGACCATTTTCATCTCCGATAAGTGCCATTTTGTATTTTGTTACGTGCCTGCTTATTCTATCTAGTAATTGCTATTTTCCTTCTGATAATTACCCTTATCACTACCATAATATAGGGGAATTCCCGATGTCTAAAAATTATATATTTTCGCTTTAAGGTTTCTGTTTGTGGATGCCCCTTTTTTGTCCAGATAGTGCATTTTTGTCGCTGCCTGACTCCCTCCACTTTAAAGGACGCTCCGTTGCCCTTGGATATATGATTCGAGTAATGTTTCCGCTATATTGCTAGTCCGAAACAACCCTTTTCCTTTACAATGAAAAGAAAAAAAAAAATTGTTTTTCAAAAAATGCAGTATCATTAAACAGAACTTTTATGATTGCCCTAATGCTTTATTATGTTTTTATGAATCATATTTCCGTGCAGCATGGCCTACATATTTCATTTGACATCATTTTTCTCATAGCCTCGTAGGATTCCATACAATAAAAAAGTCTTTAACAAAAAAATACGAGAATTTTTTGACGGAGAAAAGCGAAGAAAATGAGAGAAGTGGAAGGAGATGAAGGAAGAATAGTGCAGAACGAAGGGGTGAAATATTATAAGTGTAGTTACCGTCCTTTACCCTTCCAAACATAGATAGGCTTATATAAAAGCTAATAAAATGTTTTGCTCTATTACCTAGGATTCTACTAAAAGTGGATCTCCAACACAATCCACAACTGAAAAGCTAATTAGTCGCCCTCAATAGATAGAAATGATGAATACCGACAATAAGTTCATAGGTGCTATATACGCGGTGTGACTTCAGCATTGTAAACACATTTGTATTTGATGTGTACACTTGAATAGTGACTCAGTACTTTTATTCAAAGATATTCGCACTTCTTTCGACACATAATTTGTTATCAACGTTAGACATTGGAACTGAGCTGAATGCATACGTTATTGGACGCACTCGTTAGTAATACGTAGACTCATATATTATAGTGTGCGATCCAGTGTGCTTGCATGAACGTATTGTTGACTTTTAGTACACATTAGCTGATCACACTCTTAAGTTTCATTGGAAATTGCATTTATGCGTAGAAGGAGATCTTGTTTGTAATAAGCCAAAATCTCGATATTTAAAGAAATGGCTGAGAAGACCGAGGAAGAGAAAGCTCCGAGCTCTTCAGAGAATCTGACGTGTCCACTATGTCTCGATATCTTCGACGAGGCAACCATCGTGACTTCATGCGGACACACCTTCTGTCGGAAATGTCTCAAGAACTATGACCTGTCCCACCAGGATCTCGATCACATGATCTGTCCTCTGTGCAGGAAGATCACCAAGTTGTCTGCGAACCGTGTCGATGATTTCCTCACCAACGTGACTGTCAACGGACTTGTAGACAATAACCACGCCAAATGTGGAGGGATGAACGCTGTCCTTGAGATGCGTCCAAAATGCACCGCTTGCAAGTTTCATCAAGATGCTGTCTCATTCTGCAGAACGTGTAATAACTACATGTGCACTAATTGCGACTTCGGCCATAAGCACCTGACATCATTCTTTGAAGGTCATGAGATTGTATCCTTACAGGATATCATCGACGGGAAGGTCAGCATTGGTCAACTACCTGAGAAGTGCTGCATCCACAAACAAGAGAACAGAGATATGTTTTGTGAGGATTGTAAGGTCCATGTTTGTCTCAAGTGCGTGATCGTCGGTCATCAAAATCACAACATCAAGAATCAGGCTGACTTCGAGCAAGAGTTACGGCTAAAGGTAAATGTGATTTCATTTGACAAAACTAAAGTTACATGTACTTGTAAGTTGTACAATTTAGACAATTTAGAAGCTGGGGTGGAGGAAGGGGGGCAGAGGAAGATGATGCCCCCGCAATGATTCAAATGGGGACAACATTTATTCCAACCCCCTCCCCCCGGCCCCTCGTAAGAAACTTGATTGTAGTTCCTTTGCATTTCGATAAGCATTCAAGTACGCTGAAATGTAAATTTTTAGCTTACCAAAATCATTATTTTTCCCACTCGGTCGCTACCTTTCATCGAATATTAATAGACCCTGTGTTTATTATGTTTGTAAACCTTGTCTACAGTATGTACCATATAAACACCGCAAGCATGGGAGAAGATATTTCTTTGTATCAAATGCTGGGACGAAATGATACCCCTCCCCCTTGACAATATAATAAATCCTCTAAAATGTAAAGTTTAACCATTTTAAAACCAAAATTTGATCAGTAATTGGTCGCTACCCTCCCTTACAAAATATAGACAGAAGTGTAAACCTATGCTTTTACTGTATAAATCATGTCTTCAAGAGGTACAAAAAGAGAGGGCCATATTATTCCCCGTATCTAGGATGGATCAAAATCGTTTCTGCCTCCTCCCAATCACAAAGCCAACTGTCTTTAGAAACAAATGAGGATTTGTTTTTCCCTCCTCCCTTGCCAGAGAAAAACGTTTGGCCTCATTAATGTTGCAGTATAACCATACAAAAGTAGTTCTTCAAAACAAAATGTTTTGTACATTCCAAATTCTAGAATTCTCCCTCGTTTGCTTAGATCCCTTTCCTCCAATATCCTCAAAGTGAGGAGGCTGATGTTTCTTTCTATCAAGTTGGCTGCTAAATAAGCTTCTCCCCTAGGGTGTGAAGATCAATGCTTCTCTCTAGTGAAGGAGGTTGGTCAACACTTTTGCCCAACCTCTCTCACAAGACATGAAGATCGTTCATTGCTGAGGAGGGGGGCAGTGGCGGATCCACCCTGGCAAAAAAAAGAGTAAACAAAAATAGTGCTCACTCCCCCCCCCCCCCCCCCGTTGAGCAAAAAAATAAAATAAATTTAGTGCTCATCACCCACCCTCCCCCCGCTTATGCGCTAATATATGTTTTCTTATGAATTGGGACCCCCCCCCCCCCCCCTCGCCGCCGGCTGGATCCGCTCGTCGGGGGGAGGGGGGGGGGGTGGTGGGTGCTATTTGAAGGTAGTAAGCGTAGCTACATTTCATAGCTATTCATTAGTAAACCAAACTAAAGAGTTCCACCCCCCCTCCACAATGTTGGAACGGTCCGAAGGGGTTCATGGTATCATCCTCTATATCTCAATTCAGTTCAGCTCAGTTCATTATTTCAACCATTTAAAATCAAATATACAAAGCATGTAATATTTATGAGAAAACAAAATAAATGGTTAGGATGCCTATGTTAAACAGTGAAGGCTTTTTAAAAGTGGAGCACTCAATACTATATTTCTTTCTTCTCTCCCTCTTTTTCTGATTTTCCCAATCTCTCTCTCTCTCTTCGTTACCTCCTCTATTTTGTAGTTTTCGATTTAAAGGGGTAAAAGGGGCACGTGCTTAAATTATATACATGTAGATAAAGTTGTAGCTACGCCTTTTTCCGCAATGAAAAGCAATATCCATGAAAATCATATAGATAAATGTAAGGAATCAGTGAAAGTTCATTATTTTGTATTTGTGAAAAAGGGCCGTATAGCAATTGCAATCTTTTGTAAGTAATGTATTACTTTTTCCATTCTGTTTATATGATATAATTGCTTTCATACAAATGGACTTATTACAAGAGCTGGATTCCCTTTTAAGAAAGCAGAAACACATGAATTCAGTTCCTCTGTCCTCTATGATTTATGATGAATTGAGAGGGGTTTCTGATACTTCAGGCGTGTGCAAAATCCGTGTTTTATTTTTAAACCATCGCCATGTAATTAGCATACCTCTTAGTTAGAAAATGTTCTTTTCGCTTCTCCATTTAATTATGTTTAGGTGAACGACCTTGTCCAGCGATGTGCCGCTAAGAAGACTGAACTGGAGAAGAACATTCAGAACGTTGAAGTACAACGCCATGAAGTATACACTGCCGTGCAGAAACTACTGGACGATGTCAGTCAAGCCTACAGCATCAAGGCCAAAGAGCTTGAAGAAAATCATCGTAATCTCATCGAGCAAATCAATGTAGTAAAGCGGAGTTTCGAAGACGACCTCAACGTCTTGAAATCCAACGATCGACAGAAGATCAAGAGTATTCGTAGTTCAATGACACTGGTATCTAATGACAGACTGGGCCGTCTTGAGAAAGACAGTCTGTCTGCTCATACCTTGCTCTGTGAGGAGCTGGATGCCATGCTGAAGGAGGCTACTGATCACAATTCTGTGGCAGCCATTACGAAGAAAGCACAGGAGAAGAGGTTCAAGTCTGCAGATAGTACTCTTCTTGAACTCGGGAGCATCTTAGAATCAGATCCCGAGTTGCAAGTCATTCAGTGTGTAGATGTAAGGGAATTTATATGGGGTATGACACCGTACACTGAGGACAGTGTAGCCATCGGATATCGTTATACACATGGTATAGATATCATTGATTCAGTTGGTAAACAAGAGCAGTATGCAAATATACCACGTGACATGATATGCCATGATCTTGTGTTTCAACAAGACAGGTCGTTATGCATAGCGACGGATGATGATAAAGTACACATATATTCTCCCAATGGATCCAGGAAATCAACCATCCTCATGATAGGCAATGGCATTTACACACTAAACAGAATTCCATCAGATGAAATCCTCATCGCTAACAATGAGAAGAAAGTCTATATCTATGACACGACGGGATCCACACTCAAACACACTGTTCCAACAAAACACAACGCGACGAGGCATGTATCTGCCACCAGGTCAGGTTTAATCGTCACGAGTTCATGTGGCACCAAACCAAGCGTGGTGACGGTCTATGACAGGAAAGGGAAAGCTGGTAAGTCTCTACAAGCTCCAGACGGGGTCTACCTGTATGCTGCCGTGGATGAGCAGGACAGGGTGTATGTAGCGAGTGTTGATTATTCGAAGGGTCACGTGGGGATCAGGCTCTATGACCTTGATGGTCTGAACTTGAAGGAGAGATTTGAGTTCAATGTACTTAATTTGATACTTAGTTATCAATGGTCTTACTTGGTCTCCCTCTCACCAGACATGCTTGCGTTTGCTTGTGCCAAGAAGTTGTATTTTCTGAAGGTATCACTGTAATCCATCTCACACTCTATATTACCATTATTGATAGTGTGTATACCTCTCTGCTCCAGCTCCACTCTCATATCGGCTTATAATGTGTCATATTCTATTGTTTGTTATGTGATAACTAACCGAATGAGAAGATGCCTATTCTCTTGATAAATTTTAATTGCCTGAATACCGTTGTCATTATCGAATATTATTATAACTTCCCTCTCTCGAAATAGTATGTAAATTGTTTAGTCGATTATCCTAGATAATTTCTGAAAGCCAGTGATATATCATAATGAACAACTTGGAAATTGGTAAGATATTGATTAACTTTTAATCAGTGTTATTTCACTCATGTTGTTGTTTTTGATAATGTTGTGCTAATTTCTTTTGTATTTTATGGTGATTATTTTGCATCTTTAAATGACGAAATATTTAATACTGACATTAATAGGACCCTAATGTAAATAAGCTTTTAAGCTTTCACGGGTTATCCTGTCAAGTTATTGGTATCACTTTCATTTCATAATATCACTATACTCTTTCGTATGGATATTACATTAAACTTGCCTAATACATCAAATTGTTTTTTTGAATCCTTGAAGGACCATGGTAACTACGTTCTCTCAAAAATTCCTTCGTATTCACTTTGCACCCTGTCTGAAAAGCCATTAAGTTCAAAGCTATGGGAACTGATAAAGTGACATATTAGTTTGCTTTGATATAGAAAAGAAGAATGTTATGATATTTTTGTAAACGTTTACTAAATTTTTGTTATAATGAATTGGTAATGTAATTTTGCATATTTCATGTCAACTTTTAGATACTATGTAATAGCAAAGTAAACATTTTCAATCTTGTGTTTTTGGTTCAATTTTACAGTACGTCGCATATATGTATAAGTACTATTACGTCATTTGTTTAGGCATTCCATGAACCTCATTTACCTAGTTAATATAGCATGAGTTATAATTTATGTAGACAATTGCTATATTAGGTTTTAGATATCTAAATCTTCGGATGTATTATGTAACACTGTATTATGTACTTTATGCATTATATGTCATGTTATTACGAGAAGAAAAAAAGAGTGCTTCTGCTGTATATAATTTCCCTTCTGTTTTGCTATATACACTGCATTGTAAATTGCTTTATATGATATAAATGTTTACAAACAGAACACTGATATACATCAATGAAGTTTAATAAATACAATACAATACATGTACATTTCGAAGTTTTCCTTTTCATAATAATTACCGCTTCAATTCAGTTCAGTTTGGTAAAATTAGATTACATTGAATTAAATCTATACAGATCTTCTGATAACGGCATCCGATGGAAAATATTGTTACTTAAGTCGATTCTTATGGGTAAAACGGTGCAACTATTTCAATATAGACTCCTGGTCTCCATACTGTTTGTGTACACAGTTTGTAAACTACCTTTAGCTTTTTCCTCATTTGTTTCTTTTTTATTAGAAAATAGTAAGTATGTAAAAGCTGTAAACCTAGCCCATAACTACATACACATTATTTTGTTGTATGCACACGGTATTGTTGATTTACACTGTAAGAGTCCTTTAATGGTTGACATAGAATTCGATTCTTATGGGTAAAACGGTGCATCTATTTCAATATAGACTCCTGGTCTCCATACTGTTTGTGTACACAGTTTGTAAAGTACCTTTAACATTTTCCTCATTTGTTTCTTTTTTTATTAGAAAATAGTAAGTATGTAAACGCTGTAAACCTAGCCCATAACTACATACACATTATTTTGTTGTATGCACACGGTATTGTTGATTGACACTGTAAGAGTCCTTTAATGGTTGACATAGAATGAGGAGGAGAAAGAGAGAAATGGACGGAGATTAAGAAAGAATAGTGGAGAAAGAGGGAGTGATAAACAACTGTAGTTACCGTCCTTTGCTCTTCCAAATATAGTAGTGAAAGCAATTAAAATGTCTTGCTCTATCATCCAGGATACTACTAAAGTGTGTCTCCAACATAATCACAATATATCCACTAATGTTTTATAATGTTCGGGGAAATTTAGTATTTATGAAAGTTTATCATTTTGTTTTTTGAAAATAACGATTTATATATATGATTCATTGTCAGAAAAATACTTATTGTACTTTATATTATTATTGTTATCGAAAAATTGTACACTTACATTAATGCAAAAGAAAATAAAATGAAATAAATCAAATGAATAAGTCGCCCTCTATAGTTAAAAACGATGGATACCGCCAATAAGTTCAAAGGTGTTTATACACTCTGGTGGAAAACCCAATTCTATTCATAGGATGCGCAAACTGCATGGTATTGACAGACGATCTACTCATGTGCTTACTTATGCGTGGAGTCTTTCTTGCTATGATTACTAATGATTATTACTATTAAAAGAAATTATAAGAAAAAAAAAGTCAAAACTATTGGAGTCTCGTTTTTGAGCGGGTTTTTAAAGTTTTGTTCTTTCTTTCTTATCGTTCAATACTAGACAGTTTGGTTGGAATTCACAATCATGGTCTCACCCTACACCGTGTTCAAAACCACCTATTTACAATGGGCGGCCAAAAAAATAGAGAAGAAGAATAGAGAAATAGTGGTTAAAATATTTTTTCTAAGACAGAGAAAAACGGGCTATTTTGTCTTGCACACATTGTTTGGCCGTTTTCGGTCGCCCAGAAAAAGTTGTTGGTTAGACCACAGTTTTAGGATTAAATCACATTGCTTTGTAAATTACAGCCTTTATGTTTTCCACTTCCCCCCTTATCTTTGGTTTCTCTTTCTCTCTCTCTCTCTCTCTCTCTCTCTATATATATATAAATACACACTGTATAATATTATGATGTAAAGCTCTTCCTCTCTATCTCTCTTTCACTCTGGTTATCCCCCTCTCCCTCTCCTTCTCTCCCTCTCCCTCTCCCCACCCCTCCTGATCCCCTCTCTCTCTCTTTCTTTCTCTCCCTCTCTCTCTCTTCAGCTCACTCGACCCTGTCAAGTTTATTTGTTTCACATTTCACAAAAAAGAATTCACATAATTGACAAGATATAGAACATAATATGAAGTATACTAAAAGGTCACATTATATAATTAATTCTATGAAAAGACGTCGAAATTAATTGTATTGAATAGAAGGTTATACAGGGTGAAATGTGAGGAACCTATTAAAAATTCTGTCATGCATATTGAACTGTTTCCCTCCTATATACATCATTTTGTAACACTCCTTTCATCATTCATTCCCAACTGACTCATTTCGCTCTGCTCCTCATATTTGTTATTAAACTTCTTTTTACATAGCAAAGGGTACATCACATTTTGGTTTCCATAGATTTATTAAATAATTATATTTAAACGTTATTCATAACTTTTATATGGTACCAAATATTCACTACGTAATCACTATAATGTTGAGAATAATTGTATACAAGAAATGAAACATTAAACTAAGAACAGCTCTTTGAGAAACATTTGACTGAAGTTAGACTTTAGTTTGCGACGAACCAGACCTTGTTGTGTCGGTCAAAGATGGTGAAATGACTGTCATAACCAGCCGTGAAATAGTAAGAACTATCGTATGGGTGTGACGCGTCGAGAGCACTGCCTAATTCAACACCAGCCTGGATCCAGTCATCTTGAGACGCGAAACTACCAAAGGATCTTAGATACGAATGAGATATTTAATGAAAAATAGGTTTTAACCTTCAAAGAAACTCTTTGACTTCGTTAGAGCACAACTAGTCCATGTCCCATTTAACCCCCACCCCCAGAAATGGAACGATCGGAACTTCTAGTACATTCGAGAGAAGAAAATAAATTAAATTAAGGCAATTTTACCTTTTGAAGAGTGCGAGCATTACACTTGTAATGATCGCGTATTACGTAATCTGAACATGATTTCTACTGGATATGCAATGGGGTACTGAAATTAATTGCCCTTGATCTGAGTTGATTTCTCGAAAGTAGTTGCGATCGTGTTCAAATAACTTCATTACATTAAAGAATGTGCCCAGCTAATCGTGTTATGTGCCCCCTTTAAATGTTAGACCTATTTTGTTGTCCTCTCTACCTTGGGCAGGTGTTAGGAGGTGGGCATTGTGTCAGTGCTACCACTGTCAAAGGAAATCTCTAAATTGATGGAACTGATTGTGAGAGGATTCAGGACAAAAACGTAACATATGTAGGCCTAGGGTGAAATATTGTTTTCCGTTCTTTTCCTTTGCTCACATTTCATCAATTGGTTTGAAGTTATCCACAAGCACAAAGTTGGGCTTATTCCATGGCCTTTATCTCTCGCTAACACTTAATCGTGTGTGAGTCCTGCCCCCCCCCCCACCCCCCCCCCCCACTCAGTGTTATTTAGGATACGCGTATGCATGTTCCCTCCTTTTGAAAACACCCCCTAACTCCGTTGTGTAAAGTCAATACGGGCCGGATTGCAATTTGCAATATGGGTAGAAATCGGAACGGAAAGGAACGGACTCGATCTACACCAGAAAATGTTAAATCGGGTCCAGGGGGGAGGGGGGGGGGGGGGGGGTACCTAATAGATTGATATCAGAAATATATATCGTTTCGACCTGTCAAGATACATTATTAAAGCAAAACGAAAGACGTGAATACTATTGAATACTATGAATACACTTTTTTGTTCTTTCTTTCGCAAAAAAACACGAATGCAAATAAAAGAGAGAACCCTATATAGATTGTTTTTAAATAGCCTGACAGAACCTCAGAGGGGACTTTCACTTGAATATACATGCCAGACAAATCTGAGAGGTGGCCTTTTACTTTAACAAGTGCCATTCTTTTGTAGCAAGTGCCCGTTTTAATCTCTGATGAATGCCCCCTCTTCTATTGAGAAGTGCCCCACTTTTTCTTTGTAATAGGTGCTTTTTTTCCTTCTGATAAATGACCCTTTTTAATAAGGACCCCTTCCTTTTTTCATAAATGCTCCTTCTCGCATCTCTGATAAATTCCTCTTTTAAAACCTGATAGGTGCTCCTTTCGTTCGACAAGTGCCCCTTTTACTTTGTAATTAATACCCATTTCCATTCTCACAAGTGCCCCTATTCATCTCAGGTGGGTGCCTCTTTTCAGGTTCAATAAGTGCTCCTTACCATATTTGATTAGACAGTGCACCTTCAGCACTAATAATTGCATCTTTTAAAATCTGAGAGGTGCGTCTTATATTTTGACTAGTGCATCTTAGTTTTTCCTTTGTATGCCCCCTTTTCATTATTATGAGTGCCCTTTTTCATCACTGGTGAGTGCCCTAATTCAAATTTTAGAGGCGCCCTCTTTTACTTGGAAATAAGTGCCTCTTTTATGTTGATCCGTACACCCTTATCCTTTCCAATAAGTGCCATTTTCTTTCTCATAATTACCCATTTCCTTTGTATTAAGTGCTCCCTTTCTGTTCTCAGAAATTCCTTTTTCATCTCTGGTGAGTGCCCCTTATCAGGTGCGAGAAGTACCCCATTTTCAATTTAGATAAATCCCCTTTTTGTTTTGAAATGTGCTTCTTTTCTTTTTTAATAAGTGTCCTTTTCCCCCTTTGGAAAATGACCCCTTTTCCTTTCACCATAAAAATGTCTCTAAATTCCAAGCGACCACGAGCAACTTTTCCTTTAATTTCACCCAAATTTTGTTTCTTATTAAAGGTCTTTTCATTCTTTCATGACTAGATTGTACTTAAAACCCCATCAGGATTGTCTTTTCTCTTCATAAAATGCAATATTTTGTACCGCCTCACAAACCCTAATGTTCAATCGCTCGCTTCGATCTTTCGCATATGAATATTCAGACCATCACACTTAACTGCAAAGTATGATGCTTAATAAGCAGGATCTTAGACTATGTAAAGAGATAAACACATATTTAAATCATGAACGAAACGTATTCACAATATAGGAGTATCACAAATGTCTAAAAATTGTATACTATTGCTTTAGGGTTTTTCTTGGTGGGTGCCCCCTTATTTCCTCAATTTGTTTTCCTTTTATCGGTGCCCCACCCCTTTCCTCTTTCCCCCTTTAAAAGACGCTGGATGTATTATTCCAGCAATGTTGCAGAGTTATTTTGGCTATATTGCTAGTCCGAAACAACCCATTCACTTTACAATGAAAACAAAACACTTTTCGACAGTTTTTCCAAAAAGCAAAATCATTAAACATAACTCTTTTCATTACCTTAATGCAATATTGTTTTTAATGAATCATATTTCTGTGCAGTACGGTTTACATATTTTACTTCGATATCGTTTTCTCATAGCCTCGTAAGATTCTATACAACAATACAAAATAAGAGAAAAGGTAAGAAAATGAGAGTAATGGAAGGAGACAAAGGAAGAATTGTTGAGAAAGAAGGGGTGAAATTTAAAAATGGATACCGTCCTTTACCCTTCAAGTAATAAAAGCAAACAAAATGTCTTGCTCTTTTACCTAGAATTAAATTATGAAAAGTGGATATCCAACACAATATATCCACAACTGAAAAACTAGTTAGTCACCCTCTATAGATAAAAATGATGAATACCGACAATACGCTGTGCGAGCTCTACGTGGGAAAACCCGCTTCTATAGGATGCACAAACTGCATTATAAGAACTACTGAAGTGTGAGTTGAGCATTGTTATCACATTTGTATTGATGTATGCACAAAAAATGCACAAAAATGACTCCCGAAGTATGGAATATTAGGGAAAATTTCACCTGAATAGATTTTACCTTTGAAAACATTGAAATATTTTAATGATATCATTTTCTTCTGGTACACTAAATTTAGTGTGAATGTGAGTGGAGTAGTCTGCTGTAAAAACGAGAAACAATCCGCTTTACAAGAACAAGGTAATCAAAACAACACCCAACTTGTTTGTGTTCCAGATGACTGTAAACTGTGTTGAATTTGTCATCTTTTTTTTGCTTGTTTGAATATATCCGGACTTAAAGATATTGAGCAGATGTTTGATCGGATCTGTCACGTTCGAGTCTCCCAGTGCACGTATCTCTGAAGGCCTATCGGTTCAAGGGCTAGCTAATTAAGAGTGTTCTATGTATGTCCAATCTGTGAAATTTAAACGTTAGCAGTGGCGTAATATTGAAATTGTGTAAGGATCCCCGTCTACTAGCTAGACTTCACTGTCAGACACTCTTGGTAATAGCATACATAACATGTGCTGTAAATGGTACATGAGCATTTGTCTACATCAATAACCCATTCTTTGTTATGGCTAAAGTTAAAATGATTGAATCTTTGCACCACACAAAATGTACTATCATTAGATACGAGCGTCTAAAAATCGAAAATCAGGCCATTTAATTAAAGATTCGATTCGACGACTAACAGTCGTGATTCTCCCACAAAAATACATTTTCAAGCCCTTTCGTTTTGAGGAAAGTTCTAAAATATTATTATGTTTCAAACGTCTTTCGAATTAACATTTTCATTTTGTTTGGCCGGCAAATGGGACATAGTGCCTCTAAATCATGTACATTCATAATTTTATTCTTAGGATGGAACTCGATCTAATAGAGAATTGGCTGTGGTGAAAAAGGGCAGTTCATTATTCAGTTCATTGACATAATTTTTTTTGATGTACAGTTCTCAGTGTGCTGCTAGCATTCAGATGTATAAAACAGTTAATCTTGCTGTGTTACCATGAATTATGACGTTCGATAGTAGTTATAGTTGTCTAAATAGACATGGATAATAAATTAGTACCTAATAAGCTCCTAATTAGTGAGTCATTCTTGACTCAGGTATGACCAATGAATGAATCCTTCATGAATAATTATCATTTATTAAATGCTCCTTTGACAAATTCCGTCTTTGATTAGCCTTGTTCCTCTTTGATTTGATTTGACCAACGACAATGCTAAACACGCCTAGAGTCAGGATAATACCAGAGAATGACGCCACCAATGTTTTGCGCCAGGCCTGTTTTTCTCTTTCTCCGGTGGAGCAGAAGAAGCTCAAACCAATAACCCATATCTAAGCCTGTGAAACCCATTTAATTGATTTTGATTTATTATTAATTGTTGACATCAATCTCATTTGATAGGATAACTCTCTCTCTCGTAAAGTCCAATGGATGTCAATACAATGTCGTGAAGATAAATAAGTTATAAGATTGGCAATAACATCATTTCAAGCGTATTCACAATTATGGCGTTTTCGGAAAATTGCTTTGTTGGATACGTTCTTTCCTCTCCGATCAACCACAATGTGTCTTGTTTAATGGGGTAAAATCGGATTGAATACAAGCTCCTTCCGGTGTGCCACAGGGTTTCGTTATTTGACCGATCTTGTTTAATTATTTTCAACCGACTTATACCCCCTCCCACGATATGCTGATGACACAGTTTTGTATCGTGAAGTTTATACTGACAACGACTCTCATTTGTTGTAAACTGACTTGAGTAATGGTGTATGGCATGGTCTTGAAAGCATCTAAGTGCAAACTAATGCACATAACTAGATCCCGTAAATTAATTACTACTGTTTACTCCACTGACGAAAATCCTCTAGATGTGGTTAAGTCGTATAAATATCTAAAACTCACTTTTTTGCGAGATCTGAGTTGGAAGAACCATATTCAATGTGTTGTTAACAGATGTTCTTTGCTCTTTTGGTTTATCAGAAACTCTAGAAACTCAGCTTTTCTCACAAAACTCTTTTGTTAATTATGTCGACCTGTGATTGAGTACGGCATACCAACATGGCTCGCTCATCAAAAGAACCATATCAGAGCTATCGAAGGTGTTCAAAGGCGTTTCAGGCGATTTTGTTTCCCTTACGAAGTTGCTAATTCCGTATCCTTCACGGAACGCCCCTCTGCATAACATACTTGTGTACTTATCAATGTCATGCGCAATTAAGTGCTTACAGAGACTTTATGACACGCCTGAATATATGCTACTAGTCCCAAGTCATAGAAAAACCCATACACTTGTTTTCAAACATGAACTAGCAAGATGCAATAGCTTGATATTTTCTTGTTTTTATGTTTTCCCCAGATGTTGGGAGCACCTCTCATAGGAAGACAGAGACATGTGTCTTGGTACCAATGTCTTTCCTTTTCCGAATGTGCTCCGAAATGTCCTCTTTAAATTGCCTCCCCTTGTAGAAGCAAACTAGTTTGTGTTCACGCTTTTATCTTTATTATAAGATAACTCACACTTTGATATATATATTGATTTCTTAATGCGTATGTTGTTATTATTGAGTTCATATTTAATGTACGTTCTCGCTCTCGGAATCGATAATAATGATCCCAAATTGTAATAACTTCCAATCATATCAATAATAATGTTCATAATTTTGATAACTTCCATTTATGTTAATAATAATGTTATACTGTTTAGCTAACTTCTAATATATCTTACCGTATCCATATGACTGTATAAACAGAACATTTTCTGCATTTAGCATGCATAGTTTGAACAGCTCTTTTTCAATCCTTTAAGAAAAAATCCTAACAGTAGTCAATCTATATTTGTTTTACCTAGCTATATATAACATTTTGCCTTATTTGTATGTATCATATACCAAATTTAGTCTGCATAGATAAATATTGTATTACCAAATAGTAGCTTCTGATCTCCCTCTCACGTGCCTAATATGAGGGTTAATTTTAGTTACACATTCATGTATATGTATACCTTATCTTTATGTTTTGTTTTATGTATGCACCAGCCAATGTGGAGAGCCTCTCGACCGAATTCCTAAATTCCTTTAGGTGATCCGCAGGCATTGGCTGGTGCTAAATATCATACTGTTAATGTAATATCATTTTGTAAACCCTGTGATGTTTTCTATGTAACGTTATCATCTTGCCTGGAAATAACATTTTAAAAATTGGAATCTTTTACCATATGTTCAAATGTTCGGGAAAGAATATATGCAAGCGACTTGTATTTGGTTTTTCTCTAGTATAGTTTCTCTATATAAAAACAAATTAGAAGAAGAAAATAAAGAAGAAAACAAATCATTTTAGATAATTTTGCACGAATCTATAATTTTGCCTTTAAATTATTGATTGAAAAGGTATATAAAATGCCCTTAAACTAAATGTAGTTTGTTCTGTAGGTGCACTAGCTGACGAGAAGAAATTTTGACTGAGGTGTGGACATGGACAAATATGTGTATGATAAATTGCAAGCGACAATGAAAAACGCGTATGGTTTGCTTTGTTATCATTTTTTCTCTTGCAGTGTGTTTCTTCTCGTGTTAACGCACAAAGGATTGCTAGCATTCAAGCAACAAAGGATTCCCACCCAGATGTCTATATTATCGGTTGATTGGGTGTTTTTTACTATTCAACGTGTGAAGATGGGCTCCGTTATTATATTCGTCCCATATGGTGATATGACGCAAACCGTCAGATAGTCTCTAACTCTATTCTGACCAAGGGGCATTTTGCCCCCCCCCCCCCCACCCCCACTGCCGCAAACCTACTAAAGATCGCGACTTGAAGAACGAAAGTAAATTCTTATGGGTAAAATGGGGTGGGGACTTTTTCGATACTGACTCCTGGGCCCCGTCTTACAAAGAGTTCGGAATGATCCGAATCCATCGCAAGTCATCCAATCAATCGCAAGTTTGCAGTCTCCTATCTCTTATGTACATAGTTGCGATTGATATCAACTCTTTGTAAGATAGGGCCCGGGTCTCCATACTGTTTTTGTACACATTTGTTGTAAAGTACCTGTAACAAATGTCTCAAATTTGGTATATTCCTCATTTGTTTATTTTTTTATTAAGAAAGTGGTTATAGTAAGTATGTATACGCTGTAAACCTAGCCTATGGCTACTAGTACATTATTTTGTTGTATGCACACTGTATTGTTGATTGAAACTGGAAGAATCCTTTATGGGTTGACAGAAAAAAGAGGAAGAGAAAGAGAGTAATGGACGGAGATAAAGAAAGAATAATGGTAAAAGAGAGTCTGATAAACAAATGTAGTGACAGTCCTTTACTCTATTGAATATAGTAGCGAAAGAAAATAAAATGACTTGCTCTATTACCTAGAATTCTACTAAAGTGGATCTCCAACACAATATATCCACAACTGAAAAACTAAATCAGCCCCCTCTATATAAAAAAGTGACGAATACCGCCCATAAGTTCAAAGGTGCTTTATACGCTGCGCGCGCTGTCTGTGGGAAAGCACAGTCGGCATCATATTTACAGACGAACTACTAAAGTGTGAGTTTAACATTGTAATTACGTTTGTATTGATGTATACACTCGAATAGAGACTCAGTACTTTTGATCAACGTTAATCGCAATTCTGTTGACACATAATTTGTAATCAACGTGAGAAAGTGGTACAGAACTGCATGCAGTAAAAGGACGCACTTGTTACGAAGACTCAGGATATTGGTACAATCTACTACGTCATTGCATATATAGTTCATGTTCATGTGTGCTTGCATGAACCAGGATGCTTTTATGAACTAACAGTCGACTTCTAGTACATATTAGCTGATCACACTTTAAAGTTGTATCTGACATTGCATATATGCGTAGAATGAGCTCGTGATTATAATAAGCCAAAAAATCCGATATTTGTAGAAATGGCTGAGAACACCAAGTATGAGAAAGCTCCAAGCTCTTCAGAGAACCTGACATGTCCACTATGTCTTAATATTTTCGACGATGCAACCATCCTGACTTCATGCGGACACACCTTCTGTCGGAAATGTCTCAAGAACTATGACCTGTCCCACCAGGATCTCGATCATATGATCTGTCCTCTCTGCAGGAAGATCACCAAGTTGTCTGCAAACCGTGTCGATGGTTTCCTCACCAATGTGACTGTCAACGGACTTGTAGACAATTACCACGCCAAGTGTGGAGGGATGAACGCCGTCCTTGAGATGCGTCCAAAATGCACTGCTTGCAAGTTTCATCAAGATGCTGTCTCATTCTGCAGAACGTGTAAGAACTACATGTGCACTAATTGCGACTATAGCCATAAGCAGCTGACATCATTCTTTGAAGGTCATGAGATTTTATCCTTAGAGGATATCATCGACGGGAAAGTTAGCATTGGTCACCTATCTGAGAAGTGCTGCATCCACAAACAAGAGATCAAAGATATGTTTTGTGAGGATTGTAAGGTCTACGTCTGTCACAAGTGCGTGATAGGCGGTCATCAGAATCACAACATCAAAAATCGGGCTGACTTTGAGCAAGAGTTACGGCTAAAGGTAAATGTGGTTCTAGCAAAAGGTGGGGGGCAGTGGTAGATGATGATTAGTGCAATATGTTTACCTCTCGGTCGCTATACTTCCTCGAATATTTATAGACCCTGTGGTTATTATGATGTAATCCTTGTCGTCAATATATACTACATAGATACCGCAAGCATTAGAGAAGATATTTCTATCTATCAAGCGGTTGGGGCAAAATGATTTCCCCCTCCCCCTTGACGATAATTATTTTGCGAATAAGCTCAATCAGCACATGAATCATTTAACATGTAACGTTCGACCATGTCAAAGCCTGGTGAGTTACATTGGTCGCTACCCTCCCTTACACAATACAGAAAGAAGTGTAAGCCTATGTTTATACTGTATAAATCATGTCTTCTAGAGGTACTAAAAGAGAGGTGCATTATTTCCTCTATCTAGAGTGGAGCAAAACAAATTCTGTCCTCTCCCCATCACAAGGCCAAATATCTTTACAAATAAATAAGGGTTTGTTTTAATTACGTCCTCCCTAGCCAGTATAAAACTCTTGACATCATTAATGTTGCAGTATAACCAGACAAAAGAGGTTTGAAAAAAGCAAAGTGTTACCATTTCAAGTTCTGGAATTCTCTCTCTTTTGCTAAGCTTCCTTCACTCAGAATTGTCAAAGCGAGGAGGCTGATGATTCTTTCTATCAATGTGGCTGTTTATAATTTACTCCCCTTTATAAGACACAATTTCGACTTATATCGATTAGCTTTTAGTAATTATGTAAATATACAAAATTGCAACATATAATTATCTGACTTTGCATGTTTTCAGTAATCCATGTTGACTCCCATAATAGTGTCCCTCGTATTAAAGAGAAAGGAAAAATTTAAAGAAAAATGCATGAAATAGCTGTGATGTATAACAATGCATAGTAATTTTCTATAAAATACAAATTTAAACTCCCTCGCAAATCATTTGATGCAATGTGTTCTGTACTTAAAAAATCCTCTACCAAAAGACCCTCGAAACCACAGTGGATGGGGGGGGGGGGGGAGATAAGTGTTACACTCTACGAAAGAAGGGAGCGTTTGAACTTTCTAAAATCTTTTATTCCCCTCACTATGTCTCTTATACGCTCTCTCGCATAGTAACAGACGCTTTTTTTAAATGTCCCGTTGAGACGATATACGCCAAGGCCCCAAAGTATTCGGTTAGAGATTTCTTCCATAAAAGGGGATCAGGCAAAGGCCTGCTTGGATAGCGAGACTTTAACACAATTATATTAGGTAATGTTGCAGAATAGAAAAGCATTTAAGTGCTCTAAGTACGGTTTCAACTTTCCAAAACGCTATCTTTATCCTCTCGGTCACTATGCTTCCTCGCATTCTAAAAGTTGGAATGTTTGTTATCATTGTACAAACCCTGTCTATTATATATGCTCTTGAAACGGGTAGGGTGTGAAGATAAATGCTTCTCTATAGTAAAGGGGGTGAAACAACACTTGTGCCCACCCTCTCTCACTAGACATAAAGCTCTCTCTGATGCTTTCATCAGCTCACTGCCTCACATCAATATTTTAAAGTAGGCTGAGACTTTCCGTGTACCACACTATGCTTCCTTACACTTTTCAATTTCTCAGAAGAAATGTTTTGCTCGGTCGCTAAACTCCATCGCATAACAGTAAATTTTCAGTCGAGCTATATAATTCTTAATATTAGAAAACCCTTTTATATGAGGTATTTTATGTCATTATTAAAAAAATTAAGTATGCTTCAATTTGAAAATATCTTAAATCTGCTTTTGTGTTTTAAAATAAATGCCTAAATGCTACATTCCGTGATACCAAAACTACAACAACGAGAAATGCAATGTCTGTTTCTTTTTCTGTTATTGAATATTATTGCTTTCATACAAGCGGACTAATTACAAGAGATGGATTACCTTTTAAGAAAGCAGAAAAACAAGAATGTATTCAATTCCTCTGTCCACGTATGATTTATGATGATGTGGGGGTATTTTTTCTAAAACTTCACGCGCGTGCAAAATCGTGTTTCATTTTCAAACCATCTCCATGTAATTAGCATACATCTCAGTTAGAAAATGTTTCTTTTCACTTCACTATTATTTGGTTCGTTTAGGTGAACGACCTTGTCCAGCGATGTGCCGCTAAGAAGACAGAACTGGAGAAGAACATTCAGAACGTTGAAGTACAACGTCATGAAGTATACATTGCCGTGCAGAAACTACTGGACGATGTCAGTCAAGCCTACAGCATCAAGGCAAAAGAGCTTGAAGAAAATCATCGAAATCTCATCGAGCAAATCAATGTAGTAAAGCGGAGTTTCGATGACGACCTAAACGTCTTGAAATCCAACGATCGACAGAGGATCAAGATTATTCGTAGTTCAATGACACTGGTATCTAATGACAGATTGGGTCGTCTTGAGAAAGATAGTCTGTCTGCTCATACCTTGCTCTGTGAGGATCTGGACGCCATGCTGAAGGAGGCTACTGATCACACTTCTGCGGCAGCCATTACGAAAAAAGCACATGAGAAGAGGTTCAAGCCAGCAGATGATACTTGTCTTGAACTTGGGAGCATCTCAGAACCATATCCCAAATTGCAAGTCATTCAGTGTGTATATCTACGGGGATGTATGTCGGGTATGACCCCGTACTCTAAGGACAGTGTAGCTATCGGATATTATGACGCACCTGGTATAGATATCATTGATTCGGCTGGTAAACAGGAGCAATATGCTAAAATACCAAGTAACATGGTATGCGTTGATCTTGTGTTTCAACAAGACAGGTCGTTATGCATCGCGACGAATTACGGCGAAGCACACATATATTCTCCCAATGGATCCAGGAAATCAGCCATCCCCATGATAGGCATTGGCTATCTCAGACTAAACAGAAGTCCATCAGATAAAATTCTCATCGCTAACGATGAGAAGAAAGTCTATATCTATGACCCGACGGGATCCACACCCAGACACGAAGTTCACACACAACACAACGAAACGAGGCAGACATCTGCCACCAAGTCGGGTTTGATCGTCACGAGTTCATGTAACACCGATCCAAGCGTGGTGACGGTCTATGACAGGGATGGGAATGCTGGTAAGTCTCTACAAGCTCCAGACGGTGTCCACCTATACGCTGCCGTGGATGAGCAGGACAGGGTGTATGTAGCGAGTGTTGATATTAAGAATGGTAACGTGGTGATCAGGCTCTATGGCCTTGATGGTCTGAACCTGAAGGAGAGAGTTCAGTTTGATATACTTAATCCGACGCTCAACGATTGGTGTTATTTGGTTTCCCTCTCTCCAGACATGCTCGCCTTTGCTTGTTACAGAAAGTTGTATTTTATCAAAGTATCACTGTAATCCATATCACACTCTTTATTACCATTATTGTTGGTGTGTTTACCTCTCTGCTCCAGCTCCACTCTAATATGGGCCTATTATATTGTGTCATATTCTATCGTTTATTATGTAATACCTAACCGAATGAGAAAATGCCTTTTCTCTCGATAGATTTTAATTGTCTGAATACCGTTGACATTATCGAATATATTTATAACTTCCCTTTCTCAAAATAGTATGTAAATTGTTTAATCGATTATCCTAGATATTTACTGAAAGCCAGTGATATGATATCATAATGAACAACTTGAAAAATGGTAAGATATTGATTAACTTCTTATCGGTGTTATTTCACTCATGTTGTTGTTCTTGTTAATGTTGTGCTCATTTTTGTTTGTATTTCATGGTTTTTACTTTGTGTGACTTTAAATGACGAAATAATTAATACTGACATTGTAATAGGACCCTATTGTAAATAGGCTTTTAAGCTTTCACGGGTTATCCTGTCAAGTTATTAGTATCATTATTTTGTTTTCATTTTATAATATCACTATACTCTTCGTATGGATATTACATTAAACTTGCCTAATACTTCGAATTTGTTTTTTTAATTCTTGGAGGATCATGGTTACTACGTTCCCTCAAAAATTCCTTCGTATTCACTTTGCAACCTGTCTGTTAAGCCATTAAATTCAAAGCTCTGGGAACTGATAAAGTGACGGATTAGTTTGCTTTGATAAAGAAAAGAACAATGTACAGTGTTTAAAACAAATTAGGCCTAGTTTAACCTTTGGAAGTTATGTTTCTTGACTTAACATCCTATGTTATGTAAGAATGTTATGATATTTTTGTAAACGTTATTACATTTTTAAAAATAATGAATTGGTAATTTAATTTTGCATATTTCATGTCAATTTTTAGATACTATGTAATAGCAAAGTAAACATTTTCAATCTTATGTTTTTGGTTCAATTTTACAGTACGTCGCATTTATGTATAAGTACTATTACGTCATTTGTTGTAGGCATTCCATGTACCTCATTTACCTAGTTTATATAGCATGAGTTATAATTTATGTAGTCAATTACTATATTAGGTTTTATATTTCTAAATCTTCGGATGTATTATGTTACACTGTATTATGTACTTTATGCATTATATGTCATGTTATTACAAGAAGAAAAAAGAGTGCTTCCGCTGTATATAATTTCCCTTTTGTTTTTGCTATATACGTTGCATTGTAAGTTGATGTATATGATATAAATGTTTACAAACAGAATATTGATTTGTTACATTACATTGTAAATTGATTTATATGTTTATAAACAGAACACGGAAATACATCAATGAAGTTTCATAAATACAATACAATACATGTACATTTCGATGTTTTCCTTTTCATAATAATTACCGCCTCAATTCAGTTCAGCTTGGTAAAATTAGATTAAATTGAATTAAATCTATACAGTTCTTCTGATAATGGCATCCGATGGAAAATGTAGTTACTTAAGTCGATTCTTATGGGTAAAACGATGCAACTATTTCAATATAGACTCCTGGTCTCCATACTGTTTTTGTACACAGTTTGCAAAGTACCTTTAGCATTTTCCTCATGTTTTCATTTTTATTCGAAAATAGTAATACTGTAATTTTGTACTGAATAATATTGTGTATTCGTGGTTCTGTCGTCCCGGCTTTATTTCGTGTAAGGACATTGCTTCACTTAATGGCTGCTGGGACAACAGCACCACTGCGCCTAGAAACAATGTATTTATTGCGTTATAAATGTGATATATTATTATTATTATTATGTATACGCTGTAAACCCAGCCTATAACTGCATACATATTATTTGCTGTATTGCACACGGTATTGTTGATTGACACTGGAAGAGTCCTTCAATGGTTGACAGAGAAAGAGGAAGAGAAAGAGAGAAATGGACGGAGATAAAGAAAGAATAGTTAAGAAAGAGGGGATAATAAACAAGTGTAGTTGCCGTCCATTGCTCTTCCAAATATAGTAGTGAAAGCAACTAAAATGTCTTTCTCTATCTTCCAGGATTCTACTAAAGTGGAATTCCAACGTAATCATAATATATCCATTATTGAAAGCTACAATAAGTCGCCCTCTATAGATAGAAATGATGATTACCGCCAATAAGTTCAAAGGTGCTTATATACTCTGGTGGAATACTCAATTCTATTCATAGGATGCGCAAACTGCATAATATTGACAGACGATGCGTTGAGTCTTCCGTGTTATGATTACTAAGTTATAGCAAGTTAAGACACTTAATACCTTTAAATTATGTTATCCTTGTATTCCACGCTTATTATTCCTTACTTGAACTACGGGCTTATCGCCTGGGGCAGTGCAGCAACTTCCTAAATTAATAGACTCTTTATATTACAAAAAAGAGCGATTCTTATTATTATTATGAATAATGCAGATTTCCGGTCACACACGAATAATCTTTTTGTTAATAATAACATTTTGAAAATTAAAGACTTGTATACTTTTCAGCTTTGACAGTTAATGTACAAGCTCAACACTAAATAATTATCTTTGCCTTTTAATGGTATGTTCGTAAGAAATTATTCGATTCATAGTTACTTCATTCGCCAGGCGAGCTCTTTTCACCCACCATTGAATTAAACATCGTTTGCACAAAAGACATTTCTTTTTACAGGTCAAAAACTGTGGAATTCTCTTTCAAATGATATCATACAGTGTAATTCGATACACATTTTCAAAAGGAGACTTAAAAGCTTTCTTCTGAATAGTGACTATTGCATTCCCCAATATCCTTCTCTTTCCTCTCTTACTGTCCCCACTCCTCTATCTTTCTCTTTTCTCTTTTTCTATATATATCTCTCTGTCTCTCTCTCTCATTCTCTCCCTCTTACCACCCCTCCCCACCCCCTCTTTCCCTCCCTTTCTCTCTCTCTCTTTTCAGCTCATCCTACCCTGTCATGCATATCTCCCTGTTCCCTCCTATACATCATACTCTAACACTCCTTTCATCCTTCATTCCCAACTGACTCATTTCGCTCTGCTCCTCATATCCCCTTCTACCTTTTTGTCCATATTTCTCATATGAAATAGATATTTGTTATTAAACTTCTTTTACTTCTATTTAGGTATTCATAGATGTATTAAATAATTCTATTTACACGTTATTCAAAACTTGTATAATGATACATTACGTAGTCACTATGGTGGTTAAGAATGATTGTATACAAGAAATAAAACATTTGAGAAACATTTTAGTCTTTAGTTTGCGACGAACAAGACCTCGTTGTGTCAGTTAAAGATGGTGAAAGGACTTTCACAACCAGCCGTGTAATAGTAAGAACTATCGTATGACTGACGCGTCGAGAGCACGGCCTAATTCAACACCTGCCTGGATCCAGTCATCTTGAGACGCGAAACTACCAAAGGATCTGAGATCGGAATGAAATATTGAATGAAAAATGGGTTTTAATATTCAACGAAATTCTTTGATTTCCTTAGAGCAAAACTAGTCCATGTCCCCTTTAACCCCATCTCCAGAAATGGTACGATCGGAACTTCTAGTACATACGAGAGAAGAAAAATAATCAAATTGAGGCAATTTGACTTTTTGTAGCGTGCAACCATTACACTTGCAATGATCTCGTATTACGTAATCTGAACATGATTTCTACCGGATATGCAATGGGGCACTGAAATTAATTGCCCTTGATCTGAGTTGAGTTTTCGAAAGTAGTTGCGATCGTGTTCAAATAACTTGATTACAATAAATTATGTGCTCAGCTAATCGTGTTACGTGCCCCCTTTAAATGTTAGACCTATTTTGTAGTCCTATCTGCCCTGGGCAGGTGTTAGGAGGTGGGCATTGTGTTAGTGCTTCCACCATCAAAGGAAATCTAAGGAAAATTGATGGAACTGATTGTGAGAGGATTCAGGACAAAAACGTAAAATATTTAGGCCTATGGTAAAATATTGTTTCCCTTTTGTTTCCTTTGCTCATATCTCTCACTTACAAATCGGTTTGAACTTATCCACAAGCACAAAGTAGGGCTTTTTCCACAGGCTTTTTCTCTCGCTAACATGTAATCGTGTGCTAGTCTTTGCAATATGGGTAGAAATCGGAACGGAGTGGAACGGACTCGATCTACACCTGGGGCCCGTTTCACAAAGCCTTTTTTTTCAAGGACAAATGACAAAAATCAGTGACAAATCTGTTGATAACCAATCAGAAGCAAGGACTTCGGTAGCTTATAACAAAAACCTGTAATTTGTCACTGATGACAGGTTTTGTGAAATACCTCCCAGATAAAAGTTTAGTAAGATGTATGTGATCTTACTTGACGTAAGCACGATGAGCAGGGATGGTACTAAAGAAGACATCAGAATCATTAGGAGCTGGAGGGTTAGCGCTGTGTTCTGCTGGGATGAAGAACGATACGGTGAAGTTGCTCTCACCTGCGGGGCCCTGGCCCGGGACCACTCGGGTATCGAATGGTGCAGTCATGGCAATCTTTTGCTCTGTAAGAAGACTGTATGGCAAGATCATTATTGGACTAATATTTTTGAAGAACTGACTTTTTTATCAATTGAAAAGAGGTGTCTAAATGGTTAATAGATGAAATTAAAATGTTGAAATGTTAAAGTAGGCCCCTCGGGGGGGGGGGGGGTATTTAATCGATTGATATCAGACATGTATGTCGTTTCCGACCTGTCAGCTTACGTTTATAGAGTAAAACATAAAATCGTTAAACTATGAATACACTTTTTCTTTCTTTTGTAACATGTTCTACTTAAAAAAATAGAGAGAACCACATACATAGAGAAAAAATCACTCCACCATTGTCCTGTGTGATCGGTGGAATATTACTAATTTATAATAGATGCCCATTCCACACTCTTATAAGTGGCCCTACCAGCTCTGATAACTGCTCCCTTCACCAATGATAATTGCTCAATATCAAATCTGAGATGTACCCTTTTACTTTAACTAGTGACATTACCCTGTGTAATTAGTGCCCCTTTTCATCTCTGATGAGTGCCCCTTTTCTCCTTCTGATAAATGTCCCCCTTTTTGTTTAATAATAAGAGTTCCTTCCCCTTCACATATAAATGTTTCTTTTCACATCTCTGATAAATACCACTATTAAAACATGTTAGGTACACCTATTTAGTTGGTTAGTCCCCCTTTTAAGTTACAAGAAGTGCCCCTTACCATATCTGATGAGTGCCCCTTCACCACTAATAATTGCCTCTTTACAAATCTGAAAGGTGCCCCTTATATTTCGACAAGTGCATTTTTTTCCTTAGTATGCCCCATTTTCATTCAAAATTTAGAGGTGCCCTCTTTAACCTGTTGACTACTGAATTATGTAGTTCCCATAGACTTAACACAGGTTACAGTAATCAATGGGTTAACTTTGAAATAAAGGATCATTTCTATCTCCGATCAGTGCCATTTTGTATTTTGATACGTGCCTGCTTATTCTATCTAGTAATTGCTATTTTCCTTCTGATAATTACCCTTATCACTACCATAATATAGGGGAATTCCCGATGTCTAAAAAATATATATTTTCGCTTTAAGGTTTCCGTTTGTGGATGTCACTACCATAATATAGGGCAATTACCGATGTCTAAAATTGTATATTTTCGCTTTAAGGTTTCCGTTTGTGGATGCCCCTTTTTTTTTCTCCAGATAGTGCCTTTTTCGCTGCCTGACTCCCTCCCCTTTAAAAGACGCTCCGCTGCCCTTGGATATATGATTCGAGTAATGTTTCAGACATATTTCCGCTATATTGCTGGTCCGAAACAACCCTTTTCCTTTACAATGAAAAGAAAAACATGTTTTTAAAAAATGCAGTATCATTCAACAGAACTCTTATGATTGCCTAAATGCATTATTTTGTTTAATGAATCCTATTTCCGTGCAGTATGGCCTTCATATTTTATTTAAAATCATTTTTCTCATGGCCTCG
The DNA here is from genome assembly GCA_035222895.1 of Strongylocentrotus droebachiensis. Classification (NCBI taxonomy): domain Eukaryota; kingdom Metazoa; phylum Echinodermata; class Echinoidea; order Camarodonta; family Strongylocentrotidae; genus Strongylocentrotus; species Strongylocentrotus droebachiensis. The sequence continues at coordinate 268,114 of JAVYIG010000658.1, read as the reverse complement.
TAGAATTCCATGCATTACAAAAAAATACGAAAAATTGTTGACGGAGAAAAGCGAAGAAAAAGAGAGAAGTGGAAGGAGATAAAGGAAGAATAGTGCAGAACGAAGGGGTGAAATATTATAAGTTTAGTTACCGTCCTTTACCCTTCCAAACATAGATATAAAAGCAAATAAAATGTTTTGCTCTATTACCTAGGATTCTACTAAAGTGGATCTCCAACACAATCCACAACTGAAAAGCTAATTAGTCGCCCTCTATAGATAGAAATGATGAATACTGACAATAAGTTCATAGGTGCTATACGCGGCGTGACTTCAGCATTGTAAACACATTTGTATTTGATGTGTATACTTGAATAGCGACTCTGTACTTTTCATCAAAGTTATTCGCACTTCTTTCGACACATATTTGTTATCAACGTTAGACATTGGAACTGAGCTGCATGCATACGTTATTGGACGCACTCGTTAGTAATACGTAGACTCATATATTATAGTGTGTGATCCAGTGTGCTTGCATGAACGTACTGTTGACTTCTAGTACACATTAGCTGATAACACTCTTAAGTTTCATTGGAAATTGCATTTATGCGTAGAAGGAGATCTTGTTTGTAATAAACCAAAAACTCGATATTTAAAGAAATGGCTGAGAAGACCGAGGAAGAAAAAGCTCCGAGCTCTTCAGAGAACCTGATGTGTCCACTATGTCTCGATATCTTTGACGAGGCAACCATCGTGACTTCATGCGGACATACCTTCTGTCGGAAATGTCTCAAGAACTATGACCTTTCCCACCAGGATCTCGATCACATGATCTGTCCTCTCTGCAGGAAGATCACCAAGTTATCTGCGAACCGTGTCGATGAATTCCTCACCAATGTGACTGTCAACGGACTTGTAGACAATTACCACGCCAATTGTGGAGGGATGAACGCTGTCCTTGAGATGCGTCCAAAATGCACCGCTTGCAAGTTTCATCAAGATGCTGTCTCATTCTGCAGAACGTGTAATAACTACATGTGCACTAATTGCGACTTCGGCCATAAGCACCTGGCATCATTCTTTGAAGGTCATGAGATTGTATCCTTACAGGATATCATCGACGGGAAGGTCAGCATTGGTCACCTACCTGAGAAGTGCTGCATCCACAAACAAGAGAACAGAGATATGTTTTGTGAGGATTGTAAGGTCCATGTCTGTCTCAAGTGCGTGATCGTCGGTCATCAAAATCACAACATCAAGAATCAGGCTGACTTCGAGCAAGAGTTACGGCTAAAGGTAAATGTGGTTTCATTTGAAAAAAATAAAGTTACATGTACTTGTAAGTTGTACAATTTAGAAGATGGGGTGGAGGAAGGGGGGGGGGGCAGAGGAAGATGATGCCCCCGCAATGATTCAAATGGGGACAACATTTATTCCAACCCCCTCCCCCCGGCCCCTCGTAAGAAACTTGATTGTAGTTCCTTTGCATTTCGATAAGCATTCAAGTACGCTGAAATGTAAATTTTCAGCATACCAAAATCATTATTTTTCCCACTCGGTCGCTACCTTTCATCGAATATTAATAGACCCTGTGTTTATTATGTTTGTAAACCTTGTCTACAATATGTACTATATAAACACCGCAAGCATGGGAGAAGATATTTCTTTGTATCAAATGCTGGGACAAAATGATACCCCTCCCCCTTGACAATAGAATAAATCCTCTAAAATGTAAAGTTTAACCATTTTAAAACCTAAATTTGATCAGTAATTGGTCGCTACCCTCCCTTACAAAATATAGACAGAAGTGTAAACCTATGCTTTTACTGTAGAAATCATGTCTTCAAGAGGTACAAAAAGAGAGGGGCATATTATTCCCTGTATCTGGGATGGAGCAAAATCGTTTCTGCCCTCTCCCCATCACAAAGCCAACTATCTTTAGAAACAAATGAGGATTTGTTTTCCCTCCTCCCTTGCCAGAGAAAAACGTTTGGCCTCATTAATGTTGCAGTATAACCATACAAAAGTAGTTCTTCAAAACAAAGTTCTTCATACCAAATTCTAGAATTCTCCCTCGTTTGCTAAGATCCCTTCCTTCCAATATCGTCAAAGTGAGGAGGCTGATGATTCTTTCTATCAAGTTTCTCCCCTATGGTGTGAAGATCAATGCTTTTCTCCAGTGAAGGAGGTTGTCAACGCTTTTGCCCGACCTCACTCACAAGACATGAAGAACGTTCATTGCTGAGGAGCGGGTGGGGGGGGGGGGGTAGTGGCGGATCCACCCCTGGCAAAAAAAAGAGTAAACAAAAATAGTGCTCACTCCCCCCCCCCCCCCCCCCCCCCCCGTTGAGCCAAAAAATAAAACAAATTTAGTGTTCATCACCCACCCTCCCCCCGCTTATGCGCCACTATTGGTTTTCTTACGAATTGGGACCCCCCTCACCGCCGGCTGGATCCGCTCGTCGGGGGGGGGGGGGGGGGGTTGCTATTTTAAGGTATTAAGCGGAGCTTCATTTCATAGCTATTAAACCAAAATAAAGAGTTCCCACCCCCCCCCCCCCCTCCACAATGTTGGAACGGTCCGAAGGGGTTCATGGTATCATCATCTCAATTGCAATTCAGTTCAGCTCAGTTCATTATTTCAACCATTTCAAATCAAATATACAAAGCATGTAAAAACAACATAAATGGTTAGGATGCCCCTAACAGTGAAGGCTTTTTAAAAGTGTAGCACTCAATAGTATATTTCTTTCTTCTCTCCCTCTTTTTCTGATTCTCCCAATCTCTTTGTCTCTTCGTTACCTCCTCTATTTTGTGGTTTACGATTTAAAGGGGTAAAAGGGGCACGTGCCTAGAATATATACATGTAGATAAATTCATAGCTACGCCTTTTTTCTGCAATGAAAAACAATATCCATGAAAATCATATAGATAAATGTAAGGAATCAGTGAAAGTTCATTATCTTGTATTTGTGCAAAAGGGCCGTATAGCATTTGCAATCTTTTGTAAGTAATGTATTACTTTTTCCATTCTTTTTTAATATATGATATAATTGCTTTCATACAAATGGACTTATTTAAAGAGCTGGATTCCCTTTTAAGAAAGCAGAAACAAATGAATTCATTTCCTCTGTCCTCTATGATTTATGACGAATTGAGAGGGGTTTCTGAAACTTCAGGCGCGTGCAAAATCCGTGTTTCATTTTCAAACCATCGCCATGTAATTAGCATACATCTTAGTTAGAAAATGTTCTTTTCACTTCTCCATTTGTTTATGTTTAGGTGAACGACCTTGTCCAGCGATGTGCCGCTAAGAAGACTGAACTGGAGAAGAACATTCAGAATGTTGAAGTACAACGCCATGTCGTATACACTGCCGTGCAGAAACTACTGGACGATGTCAGTCAAGCCTACAGCATCAAGGCCAAAGAGCTTGAAGAAAATCATCGATATCTCATCGAGCAAATCAATGAAGTACAGCGGAGTTTCGGTGACGACCTCAACGTCTTGAAATCCAAAGATCGACAGAAGATCAAGAGTATTTATAGTTCAATAACACTGGTAGCTAATGACAGACTGGGTCGTCTTGAGACAGACAGTCTGTCTGCTCATACCTTGCTCTGTGAGGAGTAGTCAGGTGGCTTTGTGAAATTATCGTTACTTGCCGGATAAAAGCACCATTTTTGGTACAGGGCTCCCTTAGGACCTACTAAACGATATTAGGATAGGAGCCCCTGGCAAAAAATTCAATTTAAGGGTGTGGGGGCGGGGGCGTTTTTTGGAGCCCCCAAATAATTATATAACATCGAGTTGTTAATGTACAAATGCAATTTTTGGTACAGGGCATCCTTAGGACCTACTAAACGATATTAGGGTAGGAGCCCCCGACAAAAATATCATATAACGGCGTGGGCGGGGGTGTTGTCTCGTAGCCCCCAAATAATTTAGAAGGTAATATAACATTTATATGTTGTTGTACATATGCCATTTTTGGTACAGGGCTTACTTAGGACCTGCTGAATGATTTTAGGGTAGGAGCCCCCGGCAGGAATATCATATTAGGGTGTAGGGCGGGGGCGTCGTTTCGTAGCCCCCAAATAATTTAGAAGGTAATATAACATTTATTTGTTGTTGTACAAATGTCATTTTTGGTACAGGGCTTCCTTAGGACCTACTGAACGATATCAGGGTAGGAGCCCCCGGCAAGAATATCATATAAGGTGTGGGACAGGTGCGTCGCCTCATAGTCCACAAATAATTTGTAATGTAATGTAATAAAACATTGATTTGTTGTTGTACAAACGCCATTTTTGGTGCAGGGCTTCATTCGGACCTGCTGAATGATTGTAAGGTAGGAGCCCCCGGCATACATATTCATATGCGGGTGATTGAGGGCCCATGTCGTTTGTACAACAACAAATCAATGTTATATTACCTTACACATTATATGTGGACTACGAGGCGACGCACCTGTCCCACGCCCTTATATGATATTCTTGCCGGGGGCTCCTACCCTGATATCGTTCAGTAGGTCCTAAGGAAGCCATGTACCAAAAGTGGCAATTGTAACAACAGCAAATAAATGTTATATTACGTTCCAAATTATTTGGGGGCTACGAAGCGATGCCCCCGCCCCACACCCATATATGATATTCTTGGCGGGGGCTCCTACCCTTATATCGTTTAGTATGTCCTAAGGAAGCTCTGTACCAAAAATGGCATTTGTACAACAACAAATACATGTTATATTACCTTGTAAATTATTTGGGGGCTACGAGGCCACGCCCCCGCCCCACACCCTTATATGATATTTTTGCTGGGGGCTCCCACCCTAATATCGTTCAGTAGGTCCTAGGGAAGCCCTGTACCAAAAATGGCATTTGTACATCAACAAATCAATGTTATAAAATTATTTGGGGGCTCCAAAAAACGCCCCCGCCCCCACACCCTTAAATTGAAATTTTTGCCGGGGGCTCCTATCCTAATATCGTTAAGTAGGTCCTAAGGGAGCCCTCTACCAAAAATGGTGCTTTTATCCGGCAAGTAACGATAATCGACAAATTTGACGCTAAGCCACCTGACTAGAGCTGAATGCTATGTTGAAGGAGGCTACTGATCACACTTCTGCGGCAGCCATTACGAAGAAAGCACAGGAGAAAAAGTTCAAGCCTGCAGATGATACTCGTCTTGAACTCGGGAGCATCTCAGAATCAGCTACTGATATCACTTCTGCGGCAGCCATTAGGAGGAAAGCACAGGAGAAGAGGTTTAAGCCTGCAGACGATACTCGTCTTGAACTCGGGAGCATATCAGAATCAGATCCCAAGTTACAAGTCATTCAGTGTGTAGATCTACGGGGATGGATTTCTGGTATGACCCCGTACTCTAAGAACAGTGTAGCTATCGGTTATTTTTTGGGGACACATGGTATAGATATCATTGATTCAGCTGGTAAACAGAAGCCGTATTCAAACATACCAAGTAAAATGGAGTGCTATTATCTTGTGTTTCAACAAGACAGGTCGTTATGCATTGGGAGGGATAGCAGAGAAGTACACATATATTCTCCCAATGGATCCAGGAATTCAACCATCCACACGAAAGGCAATGGCGTTCCCAGACTAAACAAAAGTCCATCAGATGAAATCCTCATCGCAAACAATGTAAAGCAAGTCTACATCTATGACCCGACGGGATCCACTCTCAAACACACTGTTCCAACAAAACACAATGTGACGCAGCAGGTATCTACCACCAGGTCGGGTTTGATTGTCACGAGTTCATGTAACACCAATCCAAGCGTGGTGACGGTCTATGACAGGGATGGGAATGCTGGTAAGTCTCTACAAGCTCCACGCGGTATCTACCTGTATGCTGCCGTGGATGAGCAGGACAGGGTGTATGTAGCGAGTGTTGAATGCAAGAATACAAACGTGGCGATCAGGCTATATGACCTTGATGGTCTGAACCTGAAGGAAAGAGTTGAGTTCAATGTACCTAATCTGACAATAAACGTTAATTGGTGTTACTTGGTTTCACTCTCACCAGACATGCTCGCGTTTGCTTGTGGCAAAAAATTATATTTCATCAAAGTATCACTGTAATCCATTTCACCCTCTATGTTGGCGTGTATACATCTCTGCTCCAGCTCCACTCTAATATGGGCCTATATAATGTGTCATATTCTATTGTTTGTAATGTGATAACAACCGAATGAGAAGATGCCTATTCTCTTTCGAGAGATTTTAATTGCCTGAACACCGTTGTCATTATCCAATATAATTATAATCCCTCTTTTGAAATAGTATGTAAATTGTGTAATCGTTTATCCTAGATATTTACCGAAAGCCAGTGATATGATCTTAAAAGGTTAAACTTGAAAATGGGTAGGATATTGATTAACTTCTTAGTAGTGTTATTACTTTATGCTGTTATTCTCAAATATATCTTGACTTTTATGGTAATTATTTTGTACCTTTAAATGACGAAATAATTAATACTGAAATTCTAAATAAGACCACATTGTAAATAAGCTGTTCAGTATTCACTGGTTATGCTGGCAAGTTATTGGTATTATTATTTTGTTTTCATTGTATAATATCATTTTACTCTTCGTATGGATACTCTTCGTATGGATGTTACATTGAACTTGCCTAATAAATCAAATCTAAATTGTTTTGCTATGTTCCTACACAAATTCCTTCGTATCCACTTTGCACCCTGTCTGAAAAAAGCCATTACATTGAAAGCTCTGGGAACTGATAATGTGATAGATTAGTTTGCTTTGATATAGAAAAGAACAATGTACAGTGTTAAAAGAAAATTAGAACTAGTTTAACCTTCGGAAGTTATGTTTCTTGACTTAACATCCTATGTAATTTAAGAATATTATGATATTTTTGTAAACGTTTACTACATTTTTTTTAATAATGAATTGGTAATGTAATTTTGCATATCCCATGTAAACTTTTAGATACTATGTAATAACAAAGTAAAAATGTTCAGTCTTGTGTTTTTGGTTCAATTTTACAGTACGTCGCATATATGTATAAGTACTATTACGTCATTTGTTTTAGGCATTCCATGTACCTCATTTACCTAGTTTATATAGCATGAGTTATAATTTATGTAGTCAATTGCTATATTAGGTTTTATATATCTAAATCTTCGGATGTATTATGTTACAATGTATTATGTACTTTAAGCATTATATGTCATGTTATTACAAGAAGAAAAAAAGAGTACTTCCGCTGTATATAATTTCCCTTCTGTTTTGCTATATACATTGCATTGTAAGTTGATGTATATGATATGTATGTTTACAAACAGAATATTGATTTGTTACATTACATTGTGAATTGATTTCTATGTTTATAAACAGAAAACTGAAATACATCAATAAAGTTTAATAAATACAATACAATACATGTAAATTTCGACGTTTTCCTTTTCATAATAATTACCGCTTAAATTTAGTTCAGGTTGGTATAATTAGATTAAATTGAATTAAATCTATAAAGATCTTCTGATAATGGCATCCGATGGAAAATGTTGTTACTTAAGTCGATTCTTATGGGTAAAACGATGCAACTATTTCAATATAGACTCCTGGTCTCCATACTGTTTTTGTACACAGTTTGCAAAGTACCTTTAGCATTTTCCTCATTGTTTTATTTTTTATTAGAAAATAGTAATACTTTAATTTTGTACTGAATAATATTGTGTATTCGTGGAGCTGTCGTCCCGGCTTTATTTCGTGTAAGGACATTGCTTCACTTAATGGCTGCTGGGACAACAGCACCACTGCGCCTAGAAACAATGTATTTATCGCGTTATGCAAACTGCATAATATTGACAGACGATCTACTCAAGTGCATAACTATGCGTTGAGTCTTCCGTGCTATGATTACTAAGTTATAGCAAGTTAAGACACTTAATACCCCTTTAAATTATGTTATCCTTGTATTCCACGCTTATTATTCCTTACTTGAACTACGGGCTTATCGCCTGGGGCAGTGCAGCAACTACCCAAATTAATAGACTCTTTATATTACAAAAAAGAGCGATTCTTATTATTATGAATAATGCAGATTTCCGGTCACACACGAATAATCTTTTTGTTAATAATAACATTTTGAAAATTAAAGACTTGTATACTTTTCAGCTTTGACAGTTAATGTACAAGCTCAACACTAAATAATTATCTTTGCCTTTTAATGGTATGTTCGTAAGAAATTATTCGATTCATAGTTACTTCACTCGCCAGGCGAGCTCTTTTCATCTACCATTGAATTGAACATCGTTTGCACAAAAGACATTTCTTTTTACAGGTCAAAAACTGTGGAATTCTCTTTCAAATGATATCATACAGTGTAATTCGATACACATTTTCAAAAGGAGACTTAAAAGCTTGCTTCTGAATAGTGACTATTGCATTCCCCAATATCCTTCTCTTTCCTCTCTTACTGTCCCCACTCCTCTATCTTTCTCTGTTCTCTTTTTCTATATATATCTCTCTGTCTCTCTCTCTCATTCTCTCCCTCTCACCACCCCTCCCCACCCCCTCTTTCCCTCCCTTTCTCTCTCTCTCTCTTCAGCTCACCGTACCCTGTCAAGCATATCTCCTTGTTTTCCTCCTATACATCATACTCTAACACTCCTTTCATCTTTCATTACCAACTGACTCATTTCGCTCTGCTCCTCATATCCCCTTCTACCTTTTTGTCCATATTTCTCATATGAAATAGATATTTGTTATTAAACTTCTTTTACTTCTATTTAGGTATTCATAGATGTATTAAATAATTCTATTTACACGTTATTCATAACTTTTATAATGATACATTACGTAGTCACTATGGTGGTTAAGAATGATTGTATACAAGAAATAAAACATTTGAGAAACATTTTAGTCTTTAGTTTGCGACGAACCAGACGCCGTTGTGTCGGCTAAAGATGGTGAAAGGACTATCATAACCAGCCGTGTAATAGTAAGAACTATCGTATGGGTGTGACGCGTCGAGAGCACGACCTAATTCAACACCAGCCTGGATCCAGTCATCTTGAGACGCGAAACCACCAAAGGATCTAAGATCAAAATGAAATATTGAATGAAAAATGGGTTTTAATATTCAACGAAATTCTTTGATTTCCTTAGAGCAAAACTAGTCCATGTCCCCTTTAACCCCATCCCCAGAAATGGTACGATCGGAACTTCTAGTACATTCGAGAGAAGAAAACAAATCAAATCAAGGCAATTTTATCTTTTGAAAAGTGCGAACATTACACATGCAATGATCGCGTATTACGTAATCTGAACATGATTTCTACTGGATATGCAATGGGGTACTGAAATTAATTGCCCTTGATCTGAGTTGATTTTTCGAAAGTATTTGAGATCGTGTTCAAATAACTTCATTAGATTAAAGAATGTGCCCAGCTAATCGTGTTATGTGTCCCCTTCAAATGTTACACCTATTGTGTTGTCCTCTCTGCCTTGGGCAGGTGTTTGGAGGTGGGCATTGTGTCAGTGCTCCCACTGTCAAAGGAAATCTAAAGAAAATTGATGGAACTGATTGTGGGACCGAGGATTCAGGACGTAAACGTAAAGTACGTAGGTATATGGTAAAATATTGTTTACCCTTTTTTGCATCTCTCACTTACAAATCGGTTTGAAAAAATATCTTTTCACAAGCACAAAGTTGGGCTCATTCCACGGGCTTTTTCTCTCGCAACACGTAATCGTGTGCTAGTCTTTGCAATATGGGTAGAAATCGGAACGGAATAGAACGAACTCGATCTACACCTGGGACCCGTTTCACAAAGCCTTTTTTTAATGACAAATGACACAAATCAGTGACAAATCTGTTGATAACCGATCAGACGCATGGACTCAGTAGCTTATAACAACAAAAACTGTAATTTGTCACTGATGACAGGTTTTGTGAAATACCCCCAGATAATAATTTAGTAAGATGTATGTGATCTTACTTGACGTAAGCACGATGAGCAGGGATGGTACTAAAGAAGACATGAGAATCACTAGGAGCTGGAGGGTTAGCGCTGTGTTCTGCTGGGATGAAGAACGATACGGTGAAGTTGCTCTCACATGCGGGGCCCTGGCCCGGGATCACTCGGGTAGCGACCGGTGCAGTCATGGCAATCTTTTGCTCTGTAATTAGGAGATTGTAAGGCAAGATCATTATTGGACTAATATTTTGGAAGAACTTTTTTATCAATTGAAAAAGAGGTGTCTAAATGGTTAATAGATGAAATAAAAATGTTTAAATGTTAAAGCAGGACCCTCCGGGGGGGGGGGGGGGTATTTAATCCATTGATATCAGACACGTATGTCGTTTCCGACCTGTCAGCTTACGTTTCTAGAGTTAAAGATAAAATCGTTAAACTATGAATACACTTTTTATTTCTTTTGCAACAAGTTCTTCTTAAAAAATAGAGAGAACCACATAAATAGAGAAAAAAATCACTTCACCATTGTCATGTGTGATCAGTGGAATATTACACATTTCTAATAGGTGCCCGTTCCACATTCTTATAAGTGCCCCTACCAGCTCTGATAAGTGCCCCCTTCACCAATGATAATTGCCCAATATCAAATCTGAGAGGTACCCTTTTACTTTAATAGTGCCATTACCCTGTGTAATTAGTGCCCCTTTTCATCTCTGATGAGTGCCCTTTTTCTCCTTCTGATAAATGTCCCCCTTTTTATTAATAAGAGTTCCTCCCCTTCTCATATAAATGTTTCTTCTCACATCTCTGATAAATACCACTATTAAAACCTGATAGGTACACCTATTTAGTTGGTTAGTCCCCCTTTTAAGTTACAAGAAGTGCCCCTTACCATATCTGATGAGTGCCCCTTCACCACTAATGTATGCCCCATTTTCATTCTCATAGGTGCCCCTTTCATTTCCCGTAAGTGCCCTTATTCAAAATTTAGAGGTGCCTTCTTTAATTTTGAAATAAATGATCATTTTTATTTCCGATAAGTGCCATTTTGTATTTTGTTACGTGCCTGCTTATTCTATCTAGTAAATGCTATTTTCCTTCTGATAATTACCCTTATCAATATTATAATATAGGGGAATTCCCGATCTCTAAAAATTGTATATTTTCGCTTTAAGGTTTCCGTTTGTGGATGCCCCTTTTTGTCCAGATAGTGCCTTTTTGTCGCTGCCTGACTCCCTCCATTTCGAAAGACGCTCCGCTGCCTTGGATATATGATTCGAGTAATATTTCCGCTATATTGCTGGTCTGAAACAACTCATTTCCTTTACAATGAAAAGAAAAACATGTTTTTCAAAAAATGCAGTATCATTTAACAAAACTCTTATGATTGCCTAAATGTATTATTTTGTTTAATGAATCCTATTTTCGTGCAGTATGGCCTTCATATTTTATTTAACATCATTTTTCTCATGGCCTCGTAGGATTCCATACATTAACAACAAATTATGAGAATTTGTTGACAGAGAAAAGGGAAGATAATGAGGGAAATGAAAGATAACGGGAGAATAGTGGAAAAAGAAGGGGTGAAATTTAAAAGTGTAGTTACCGTCCATTACCCCTTCAAACACAGATATAAAAGCAAATAAAATGTCTTGCTCTTTTACCTAGAATTCTACTGAAGTGGTTCCCCAACACAATATATCCACAACTGAAAAACTAGTTAGTCGCCCTCTATAGATAAAAATTATGAATACCGACAATAAGTTCAAAGGTGCCATACGCGGCGCGAGCTCTTTGTGGGAAAACCTACTTCTATTTATAGGATGCACAAACTGCATTATATTCACAGACGAACAAATAAAGTGTGTGTTTAGCATTGTAATCACATTTTATTTGGTGTGTAAACTTGCATAGCGACTCAGTACTTTTGATCAAAGTTATTCGCACTTCTTTCGACACATATTTGTATTCAACGGGGGAAACTGGTACATAACTGCATGCGCACGTTATAGGACGCACTCGTTACGTAGACTCATAGGATATTGGTACAATCCACTACGATGCTACATATAGTGTGTGTTCCTGTGTGCTTGTATATGAACATACAGTTGACTTCTAGTTAACATTAGATGATCACACTTTTAAGTTGCATCGGACATTGCATATATGCGTAGAATGAGCTCGTGTCTGTAATACGCCAAAAACTCGACTTTTAAAGAAATGGCTGAGAAGACCAATGACGAGAAAGTTCCAAGCTCTTCAGAGACCCTGACGTGTCCACTATGTCTTAATATCTTCGACGGGGCAACCATCCTGACTTCATGCGGACACACTTTCTGTCGGAAATGTCTCAAGAACTATGACCTGTCCCACCAGGATCTGGATCACATGATCTGTCCTCTCTGCAGGAAGATCACCAAGTTGTCTGCGAACCGTGTCGATGATTTCCCCACCAATGTGACTGTCAATGGACTTGTAGACAATTACCACGCCGAGTGTGGAGGGATGAACGCTGTCCTTGAGATGCGTCCAAAATGCACTGCTTGCAAGTTTCATCAAGATGCTGTCTCATTCTGCAGAACGTGTAATAACTACATGTGCACTAATTGCGACTTCGGCCATAAGCACCTGACATCATTCTTTGAAGGTCATGAGATTGTACCCTTACAGGATATCATCGACGGAAGGTCAGCATTGGTCAACTATCTGAGAAGTGCTGCATCCACAAACAAGAGATCAAAGATATGTTTTGTGAGGATTGTAAGGTCCACGTCTGTCACAAGTGCGTGATAGTCGGTCACCAGAATCACAACATCAAGAATCGGGCTGACTTTGAGCAAGAGTTACGGCTAAAGGTAAATATGAATCCTTTAGCATATAAAGTTTAACCATGTCAAAGCCAAAATTAGATGAGTTATATTGGTCGCTACCCTCCCTAACAAAATATAGAAAGAAGTGTAAGTCTATGTTTATACTGTATAAATCATGTCTTCTAGAGGTACTAAAAGAGAGCTGCATTATTCCCCCTATCTGGGATGGAGCAAAACAAATCTGTCCTCTCCCCTACACAAAGCCAAACATCTTTACAAACAAATGAGGGTTTGTTTTTACTTCCTCCTTTGCCAGAATAAAACTGTTGACATCATTAATGTTGCAGTATAGCCAAACAAAACAGGTTCTAAAAATCAAAGTCTTACCATTTCAAGTTCTAGAATTCTCTCTCTTTCGCTAAGCTCCCTTTACTCAGAATTGTCAAAGCCAGGAGGCTGATGATTCTTTCTATATAGAAGGCTGCTAAATAAGTTTCTTCCCTTTAATTTACAAGACATAATTTCGCCTTATATCATTGTTCATGTTTGTACTTTCATACACTATATACCTATTATCGTTTTTATATTTGTGTCATTATCTATGTATAATGTATGTGAATTGTATTCATAAGTCATGCATTGTTATTTATACTTTTATGTTTGTTTGTACTCTCATACCCCGAGAGGGGGTCAAAGAGTCAATAAAATTCTACAAATTCTACAAAATCAGGTAGCTCATAGTAATAATATAAAGATACAAAATTGCAACATGTAATGATCTGACTTTTCATGTTTTCAGTAATCCATGTTGACTCCCGTAATAGGGCCCCTCGTGAGAGAAAGAACAAATTCAAGAAAACTGTATGAAATAGCCGTTACGTATAACGATGCATAGTCATTTTCTATAAAATACAAATTTAAACTTTCCAAACTCAAAATTTCTCGTGGGGGGGGGGGGGGGGATGTGACACTCTACGAAAGGAGGGAGCGTTTTAACGTTCCAAAATCTTTGTTTCCGCTCACTGAGTTTGCGTTTATTGACCAAATTGTTGGCTAGAATCAGGTTTCTCAAACGCCTTTCAGGCAAATTTAGAAGGTGATAAACGCAAAGCCTTTTTTAAAGGTCTTTAGATATGGGCATATCTAAAGACGCAAAAAGGTGTGTTTTGAATGTAACATACAGTTTTGAACCCCACATACAAATCGGACCACCCATGTTAAGGGTTCGGAGGCTAGCGCGCGCCATGTGTTGTGTACAAGGATGTGCTTCCCGGGTCAAAACAGCTGCGCAGACACAAGGCCTTTATTTTGAATCGTGAAGAGACGATACACGCGACATCCCGCAAATCACTTTCGTATAGTGGGGTTCGATAGTGGGGTATGATAGTGGGGTAGGATATGCACATATCTAGTGGCAAGACCCAATAAACGCGCCCTTTGTCACTTATACACTGCAAAAACAAGGGTGTAAAATTCAACACAATTGGTGTTAAATTTAACACTTTCCCGGTATCTATATCGGAAGAAACCAGCTGGTGTGATATAACACCAGGGTTTGGAATTCAACAATTCAATTCCACTCTTGGTGTTGAAGCAACTCCGCTTTTGGTGTTAAAATCTAACACCATTATTTCAACTTGGTGTTAAAGTTCAATTTTAATTTTGGTGTTAAGAAATCCAACAGCATTTATTTCAACATCAGTGGTTTGTGTAATTTAATCCTGTTTTATTTTTATTTTTAATGAATACCAATGATTTAACGCTCAATTCAAAGAATCCTGCGATGTCTGTTGGATTTAGTGGTAACAATTTTCTAACTTTTCTGTCTGCAGAACAAATTTTCACACTTAACGGCATGATTGCGCTGATGAAATAGGATATTCAGACCTTGACTAAAATTTCCATAACCACGATATCCCGAATAGATTCTTGACAGCTAGCTCGCGCATGCGCATGCACGATACGACGTCATATCATATGACAACTGTCGTCCAATGATTTTGCTCGAATCCACTAACTTATGCGCATGCGCAAGTTCAACACCATGTATAACACCAAGACTCGGAACATCAACCTGTAATTAAATATTTCAACACTGTTGGTGTTGAAGGGACGTGAACGGACGTGAAATTAACACCAAGGGTGTTGTTTTCTTTCTATTCCGGCTGGTGTTAAAATTTTAACACCTTGGATTTTGCAGTGTACGCTTTCTCGCATAGCAACAGAAGAATTTTTAAAATAAATTAAAACTGTCCCGTAGAAACGATCAAAGTAAAGGCCCCGAAGTATTCAGTTAATAATAATAACAATAATAACAGGTATTTCTATGGCACCGTCTTTCTTTAAATTCTATTCCGAGCCGCATTTATTATTACCCCGGCTTTAGCCTAGCTGCCATTTATACAGCGCTCCAGCATTCCAAGGAATTAATTCCTGCCAGAACATTAGTGCCGCGGCGGGACTCGAACTGTTAGAGATTTCCTCTATTAACCCTATTTAGCCCGGGGGGGGGGGGGGGGGGGGCTTCTAAAGCCCCCCCCTCGACATTTTTCGCGATTGCTCGGGAACGCATATGGATG
Organism: Strongylocentrotus droebachiensis; assembly: GCA_035222895.1. NCBI lineage: Eukaryota > Metazoa > Echinodermata > Echinoidea > Camarodonta > Strongylocentrotidae > Strongylocentrotus > Strongylocentrotus droebachiensis. The sequence continues at coordinate 252,777 of JAVYIG010000658.1, read as the reverse complement.
GCGCCCCGCCGCTCGCTGACTTTTTTCTTTCGAGTCTTGCGCAACTTTTAAAAGAATTTTTTTGAAAATCGGACCTACGGTTACAAGGTCACGTGACCTTTTGTCTTTGCATGTCAGCCCGAAAATCGCTCATTTTTGTGATTTGTGTACAAAACATATGGAAATCTCATTTTTCAAATAAAGAGATAAAACATTGGTTATTTGGTCTTGTTTATAGTTAAGGTGTTTATTTTGGGGTCAAAATAGTTGAATTATAGTTGGAAATGAAATAAAACAACAAAAACAATAAAATGCATAAGTTAAAAAAACAAAGAAATACATAAGAAATTATCAAAACAATAGATAACATAAGGAATAACCCTGGTTTTTCAATTTTTTGTGTTGTATTATTATTCCAAATGGTCTAACAAATATATGTAGTGAGAAAGAATGCTTAAATATGAATAATGTATGATTTATGGGCAAAAATGTAAATTTGATGACCTTATTTGCATAAATTACCATAAATATGCAAATGAGTGAATTTTTCGAAAAATTGAAATTACCATAGTATTCTATACACTTCACTTGACATGTATGCAAATTTTCGCGGCGATCGGTCGTTTCACGGCCGAGATCATAGGGGGGGGGCCTTAGAAGCCCCCCCCCCCCCACCCCCCCCCCCCCGGGCTATGCAGTTTCAAAATAGCCCGGGCTATATAGGGTTAAAGGGGAACAGGGTCCCAAGACAATAGCACAATTATTGTATTCAATATAATGTAAGAATGTATACTATTATCTAGATCAGGCCTTCTCAACTAGTTTATTAGAAGTGCCAAAACGAAAATTTATTGAGGTCGAAGTGCCAACCTGTATGTTTGGTGACTGTGTTGCGAGGAAGCATAGCGACCGAGACGATACCGGGTGGGGTTTAGGGCTTTTTATTGTTTTTCTATTTTTTATTAATTTTTTGGAACAGCAGAGCGCCACTCCGACTGACCGCAAGCGCCACAAGAGGCGCGCGCGCCTCCAGTTGAGAAGGCCTGATCTAGATCTATTACGAATAAATCATTGTCAAAATCAATCCATAAATTGGGAAACAAATAATTATTTCACCATTATGACCAACAGTGTAATAAGAAAGTTATGAATTTTTGAAAAAGTATGTAAAACTATGGAACAATGAGAATCACAACACAAATTGCCATGATGGTTATCAGTTTGTAACGTCATGTCCTCACTATTTATCAATTGCTCTATATGGTTTAATCCCATTAATTTCCCTTTCTATTCCCCATGCCTTTGCCAAGGTTATATGATTTGTATCATATCGCGTGCATGACATTTTACAAAATCTTGCATGAACTTTAAAGATTTGATACTTTTTTATGAATATTGTATATTCATAATTATTGATTTTTATATAAATAGTTAATCAAAATTCACATTTTTCATAATTTAACTGGAAAAAATTATTATTTTAGTGCATCCACACAAAAACATATTACTATTAATCCAACTTGGATGCTGGTGTGAAGAAATAAGAATCTTAAGGAGAAAATAGGAAATTTATATCATCAATATAAATAAAATAATTAGTGGATAGTGAGGACATGACGTCACAGACTCATACGTGAGTTGCCAATTTGTCTAGTGATTTTCAAAGTTTGTTTATGCCATTAAAAATTCATTACTTTCTTATTAGTTATCCGATTTTGCTCAGATTTTTTGAATTGGTTAGTCTGATTTTTCTGCTTCTATTGAAAGTAAGTTATTTTTGGAGTGGACTTGGGCTTTAATCTTCTTCCTCTCGGCCACTAGGCTTCCTCGCATTTTGATAGTAAGAATGTTTCTGAAAATGTACAAACCCTGTCTTCTATATAATGCTCTTGAATCTGAAAGGGTGTGAAGATCAATGCTTCTCTTCTAGTAAACTGAGTGAGACAACAATTTTGCCCACCCCCTCTCACAAGACATAAAGCTCTTTCTGTTGCTCGCATATGCTCACTCTTATGTTAATCAATATTTTACTGTGGTGTTTCAAACTATATTTGATTACACTTTTCAATTTCACAGAAGTAATTATTGTTCGATCGGTCGCTTCACTCCCTCGCGTAGGCCTAAAAGTAAACTTTCTTTCGAGCTATATGATTCTTAGTATTATAGAAACACTTTATATGAGGTATTTTATGTCATACTAAAATAATAACTGTTATATGCTTCAATTTCCAAATATCTTATATCTGCTTCTGTGTTTTAAGACATATGCTTAAGAAAGCTACATTCAAATCCAATACTACAAAACAAGAGGAAAGCAATGTCTTTTTCTCATCCTTTTTTTAATAAATTCAAAACACTATTCTTTATAAGTATCAAGAATTTTTTTAATGAAAGGAAAGATGGTGTTTCTTGCTGAGGAGGGGGCGAGGGAGGGGCTATTTGAATGTAGTAAGCATAGTTATTCATAAGGCCAAAACAAATCATTTGGTTGTCCTCGATTGCTTTTCTAGAGTAGGCGCGGGCGGTCGGATTTTTTTTGTAATTACATTTTATTCCCCCCCCCCCCCATTCTTTTTGATTTTGTTTTAAATAAATATTTTTCCATGAAAAAAGAAAAAATCATTGGGAAGTCAAGCATTTAAACAAATCAAGTCTATAAAACACTTTAATATGGTAAAAGACTAGTTTAATGTACAATGAATATCAAGACCAACATAGAAAGTGTTTTTGGCTTTAAAATACAGCACCTTTTAAATCCCCACTGTAGTACTTATAGCTACTTGCGCCCTCTATATAGCAAACAATGACTAATCGGTGACCATTGGTCCCCCATGATCTTCTTTATCTTATGTTAATTGAGAGCTGATTTGATGAGATAACCACCTGTCCAGTGACCTTGCAGGATGGTCTTATCCCTCCTGTAAACTAGTACAGATGGGCTTTAAAATGAGTTAAAGAATGCTCAGAACCTGATTTGAATGAACAGTTTATTAAAAACAGAATTGCGTACTGAAAAGACCAAACTGGCAACGGGACGCATTTTGATCGTTGCAAAATGCATTAAATGGTATGTTTGGCATTTAAAAATGCTCCTGCCCCCCCCCCCCCCCCAAAAAAAAAGAAAAAAAGAAGAAGAATTGAATTAAATTTTTTTTTTTTTTTTTAAAAAGCCCGAAAATGACGAGCTAGCGTTCGAGGACAACCAAATGCTTTTTTTGGGGGGCCTAAGTCTAAAATTCTAGGAAAAAAACATAGTTTTTGCCCCCCAACCCCCTTATTTATTTGGAAAGGTTACTAAGTGCCTAGTACATGATATCATCATTTCAATTTCAATTCAATTCAGCTCAATTCGTTTTTTTTTCTTCCAACCATTAAAAATCAAGTATACGAAGCATGTAATTTTTTCTAAAACTTCAGGAGCGTGCAAAATCTGTGTTTAAATTCCAAACCATCTCCTTGTTATTAGGCTACTGATCCCACCTCCGGGGAAGCCATTACGAAGAGAGCACATGGGAAGAGGTTCAAGCCTGCAGATGATACTCGTCTTGACCTCGGGAGCATCTCAGAATTGGCTACTGATCACACTCCAGCGGCAGCCATTACGAAGAAAGCACAGGAGAAGAGGTTCAAGCCTGCAGATGATACTCGTCTTGACCTCGGGAGCATTTTAGAATCAGATCCCAAGTTGCAAGTCACTCAGTGTGTACATCTACGGGGATTTATGAAGGGTATGACCCCGTACTCTGAGGACAGTGTAGCTATCGGATATATGTGTACAGATGGTATAGATATCATTGATTCAGCTGGTAAACAGGAACAGTATGCACACATACCACGTGGCATGATATGCTATAATATTGTGTTTCTACAAAACAGGTCGTTATGCATAGTGACGAATTGCGGCAAAACACACATATATTTTCCCAATGGATCATCCCAATTAGCCACCCCCATGATAAACAGTGGCTTTATCAGAGTAAACAAAAGTCCATCAGATGAAATCCTCATCGCTAACAATGAGAAGAAAGTCTATATCTATGACCCGACGGGATCCACACTCAAACACACTGTTCCAACAAAACACAACGCAACGAGGCAGGTAGCTGCCACCAGGTCGGGTTTGATCATCTCGAGTTCATGTGGCACCAATCCAAGCGTGGTGACGGTCTATGACAGGGATGGAAATTCTGGTAAGTCTCTGCAAGCTCCAGACGATGTCTACCTGTATGCTGCCGTGGATAAGCAGGACAGGGTGTATGTAGCGAGTGTTGATCTTAAGAATGGTAACGTGGTGATCAGGCTCTATGACCTTGATGGTCCGAACATGATTGAGAGAGTTGAGTTCAATGTACTTAATATGCCACTTGGTTTTAGTTGGTGCTACTTGGCTTCCCTCTCTCCAGACATGCTCGCGTTTGCTAGTGGCAATAAGTTGTATTTTATCAAAGTATCACTCTAATCCATCTCACACTCTATATTACCAATTTTGTTAGTGTGTATACCTCTCTGTTTCAGCTCTACTCTCATATGGGCCTATAATGTGTCATATTCTATTGTTTACTATGTGATAACTAACCGAATGAGAAGATGCCCATTCTCTTTATAAATTTTAATTGCCTGAATACCGTTGTCATTATCGAATATAATTATAACTTCCCTTTTCTCGAAATAGTATGTAAATTGTGTAAACATTTATCCTAAATATTTACTGAAAGCCAGTGATATGATTTAAAAAAGTACAACTTGACAATTGGTAAGATATTAATTAACTTTTTATTAGTGTTATTTCCCTTATCTTGTTATTCTCAAATAGTGTTTGTGAATATTTGTGCTTATATTTGTTATATTTGAAATAAATAATACTAACGTTGTTTATAGGATACCATTGTAAATAATTTGTTGAGCTTTCTCTGGTTGTCCTATCAAGTTATTGGTATTATTTCATTTTCATTTTATAATATCATTTTACTCTTCGTATGGATGTTAAATTGAACCTGCCTAATACATCAAATCAAATCAAATTTTGATTAATCCTTGGAGGACCATGGTTGCTACGTTCCCTGAAAAATTCCTTTGTATTCACTTTGCACCCAGTCTAAAAAGCCATTAAATTGAAAGCTTTCGGAAATAAAAATGTGACATATTAGTTTGCTATGATGTAGAGAAGAACTATGTGTATAAACAAAAATTAGGCCTAGTTTAACTATGGGGAATTCTGTTTCTTGACTTAACATTGAAAGTAATGTAAGAATATTATGATACCTGAAACGTTTACTGCATTTCTGTTATAATTAGTCATATCACTTTTTATATATTTAATGTGAATTCGACAGTTTTCCTTTTCATCATAATTACGGCTTCAATTCATTTCAGTTTAGTTAAATTAGATTAAATTGAATTCAATCTATACAGATATTCTGATAACTGCATCCGATGGAAAATGTTGTAACGCTAAGTGTTTTGGTGCGGGTAAAATATTTCGATACAGACCCCCGGCCTCGTATTATAAAGAGTTGATATCAATCGCAGCTATGTACATGAGATATATGAGACTGTAATCTTGCGATTGATCAAAATCAATCGCAACTCTTTATAAGATGGGGCCCAGGTCTCTATATTGTTTTGTACACTCTTTGTAAAGTACCCTAAGCACATGTCTTAAATTTCGTATTTTGTATTTTTCTTCATTTGTTTCTTTTATATAATTAGAAAAATATTATAGTAAGTATGTATACGCTTTAAACCTAGCCTATGACTACATGTACATTATTATGTTGTATGCACACGGTAATGTTGATTGACACTGGAAGAGTCCTTTAATGGTTGACAGAGAAAGAGGAAGAGAAAGAGAGAAATGGACGGAGATAAAGAAAGAATAGTGGATAAAGATGGGGTGATAAACAAGTATAGTTTCTATTACTCTTCCAAAGATAGTACAGAAAGCAAATGAAACGTCTCGCTCTATTGTCCAGGATTCTTATAAAGTGCACTGTAAAAAAAATCTCTGTAATTTTACAGCAAATCTGCTGGCAGCAGAGTCGCCATAAATTATGTTGTAAAAATACAGATTGGTTGTTATTTTCTCCTACAAACATTTCATGTATTTCCTTTTACAAATTGTATGTTGATTAAAATTACACCAGAATGAATGTAAAAACATAGTACAATGTTGTATAAATACATATGTTTGTTAATTTGGTTTACAGCTTTGGTGTGGAAGTACCTTTTTGTGTATTTGTATTTGAAGCAATTTTGTTTTATTTGTTTACAACACCATGTAATTTTACAGAATGAATGTAAAAATATAGTACAAAAACGTTGTATAAATACAAATGTTTGTTAATTTGGTTTACAGCTTTCCCTTCTTCCTTTTGAGTACAGACCTCTTTACAGAGTATTATCGTACTATACTGGGGGTGTGCAGGTGTACCACTACACCGGGGTTTCCCCCTACTCTTATACGAATAGTGCAGTGGGTTCTTAACGTGCAAAGGTAGTGACTCTTCTCTACACGGGGCCTCCATTTAACGTCCTATCCGAGGGACGGAGTGTTTTCCACTTGACATAACCTGCGTCTATGAACAAGGGAAGGGGCACGTTAACACACAACGCAGGTTTCAGTCATCCGCTTGGGTGAGAGTCGAACCCGGGATCTTTGGTTCGACAGACGGACGCTTTACCGACTGAGCCAACTCGCCTCCCTTTGGTGTGGAAGTACCTTTTTGTGTATTTGTATTTGACCCAATTTTGTTTCATTTTTTTACACCACCATGTAATTTTACAGCATGAATGTAGAAATATAGTACACTTTCAAAGTCTCTGGGACTTCATTCATATGCAAATGAGCATCCTCCGCATCATGTATAAGAAGCCCACTCAAAGCCACGTGCATCAGTATTCAAAGACAAAAGGCTCATTCAATCATGCAAAGAAGGGCGGGAAAAAGACAACAAAATCAATTGTATTAATAGTCACACTGACAGAACATTCAACCAGGGAGGGACATGATTCCTCATATTAGGCTTATACTTCGTAGAATATAAATTAAACTTCAATATTAAATTTCTTTTAAATCTCGTTTAATTTAATTATTCTACTTCGTAACGCCTAATTAGTCGAAATCATGTCTGGGATTTTAAAGTTGGAAAACGGAATCTGTAAATATGCTACAGTATATGTGAAATAAGTTTCATAAAATGTAAAATGCTGTCCAATCAAAACGACATTATAAAAACAGAATTTTGTTAAAGAATCTAGTAACTGCATTCAAATTAAATCACATCAGTAAAACTGCACCATATCCATTCAATTTAAGAAATCGTTGTACGAATACAGACATCTGTAAAAATACAATTAGGTAAACAATTTCATCTGTATAATTACAAGCAAACTGTATTAGTAACTCTATTTTGCCTTAAAATTACAGGCAAACTGTATTAGTAACCCTATTTTGCCTTAAATTTACAAATTTCTGATGTAAGTAAGTCTCACAATAAAAATGAAGTATTTTTACGGGATACATCTGTAAAATTACAGGCAAACTGTATTAGTACTCTATTTTGCCTTAAAATTACAAATTTCTGTTGTAAGTCACTTTCGCAATAAAAATGAAGTATTTTTACGAGATAGATCTGTAAAATTACAGGCAAACTGTATTAGTACCTGTATTTTGCCTTAAACTTACAAATTTCTGATGTAAATCAGTCTCACAATAAAAATGAAGTACTTTTACGGGATATATGTAAAAAATACATCCGAATTGCTGTATTTAGTTAAAACGTTACAAATCTGTATTTTTTTTCCTGTAAAAATACAGATATTTTTTACAGTGTGGATCTCCAACAAAATGTATCCATTATTGAAAGCCTAAATAAGTCGGCCGCTATATAAAAGATAAACAAATGATGAATGCCGTCAATAAGTTCGAAGGTGCTTTAATATACACTGTGGGAAAACCCAATTCTATTCAAAGGATGCGCAAACTGCATGATATTGATAGACGAGCTCTAGTGCTTCATTTTGCGTTGAGTCTTTCTTGCTATTAATACTAATGATTATTAATATTAAAGGAAATTATAAGAAAATAAGTCAACACTATTGGAGTCTCAATTTTATGTCGTGTTTTGATTGTTTTTTCTTTCTTTCTTATCAAACATAGTTTTACCCTACATCGTGATCTAAATCACCGATATACAATGGGCGGCCAAAATAGAAAAAATGGAGAACATGAATAGAGAAATAGTGGTAAAAAGATTTTTTTCTAAGACAAGAAATAAACTTTTATTTTTTAAGAAAACGGGCTATTTTTCTCTGCACACATTCTTGGCCGTTTTTGGCCGCCCAGAATAATTTGTTGGTTTAGACCACGGTTTTAGAATTAAATCACATTTGTTTGTAAATTCCTGCCTTTATGTTTTCCACTGTCCTCTTCCCATATCTTGGGTCTGTCTGTCTCTCTGTCTCTGTCTCTCTCTCTCTCTCTCCCTTCCTCCCTTGCACCATCCCTCCCCATCTCAGTCTCTAGCTTACTTTTTCTCTCCCTCCCTCTTTCTCTTTCTTTCTATCTCTCTTTCCCCAACTCATCCTACTCGTTTTATATATGTAATTCTTCCAAGGAGAAATTTCAATTGTTTTAAACACATGTTTGGCTTACACCCAGTAAATAAAGATCGCGTGCTCGATCGGTAATTGAAAACGAGTCAGAAAATATCCCGCTGGTTCCAAAATTGTTTTCTGACTTGTTTTCAATTACAGCTCGGGCATGCGATCATTATTTACTGGGTGTAAAGCCAAAAATGTGTTAAAAACAATCATCCTACCCAGTTACGCGTATATATTCTTGTTTTCTTCCTATACATCATACTGTAACACTCCTTACAACTGATTCCCTCACTATACCCACACCTCCTCATTTCTCTCTCTCTCTCTTTTTTTCTCTCTCTCTTTATCTTGTTGTGACTCTCTTTCTCTTTTTGTGTCTCTCGCTTTCTTTCTCCCTCTCCACACTCCTCCCCATCCCCCTCTCTCTTTCTCTCTCTCTCTCTCTCTCTCTCTCTGTCTGTCTCTCTCCCTTCAGCTCACCGTACCCTGTCAAGCATATCTCCCTGTTTTCCTCCGTATACATCATACTCTAACATTCCTTTCATCCTTCCTACCCAATTGATTCATATCCCTCTGTCCTTTTGTCCCGTTTTTCTCATATGACATATATGTTTGTTGGGATGGTGAACATACTGAAGAGTTTGAGATAGGGAAAGGTGCAAGACAGGGCAGTATCTTATCACCATACCTTTTCGTGAAGGTTTATTAACACACAGAGAATGTAAACAAGCTGTATTTCCAATGAAGAAAAACAAAACTCCAGGCTCTGACGGAATAACCGCGGGATTCTATCAGGTGTTCTGGAATGAGATCTGTGATATTTCAGTTGCCGCTCTTAACGAGTGTTATGCTAATGAGAAAATGTCGGATACTCAAAGGAAGGGAATAATTACTTTGATATACAAGAAAGGAGATCACCGAGAGCTGAAGAATTGGAGACCGATCACATTGCTGAATAGTGATTATAAAATAATTGTAACAGTACTTGCAAAACGTTTTCAAAAAGTAATTGGTAAAATTATTCATGAAAACCAGTCGGGTTACATAAGAGGTCGTCTGGCGGCTTGCAATGTAAGACTCACTAAAGATATTATCGAATACATGACAAGGAATGATAAAAATGGTGCTCTTATGAGGGTAGATTTTTCTAAAGCCTTTGATGTAATTGATGTAACTTTTATCAAAAAATGTCTGAGTAAATTTAATTTTGGGCCTGTTTTCCAGAAGTGGGTAACAATTTTATACACAAATATTTCAAGTTCTGTAATTGTAAATGGTTGGTTATCTGAAACTTTTAGTGTTCTGAGAGGAATACGCCAAGGGTGTCCCCTCTCGGCCTTATTGTTTGTAATGGCCGCAGAATTAATGGCAAATAAAGTGAGAGAAATTAAGGAAATCAAAGGTCTAGATATTGATGATAAAGGTATTGATCTGAAATTGCTGCAATATGCAGATGACACCTTGTTTTATGTTTCTGATATAAACAAAATGAAAATATTTTAATCGAATTAGAGGTGTTTGGCAAAGTTGCAGGACCGAAGTTAAATAGAGAAAACAGCCTGTCAACGATGGTCGTTATCTTGTTTTGGCTTACATTGGACAGATGAGCCAGTAAAATACTTAGGACATCATATCGCACCTGATCTGCAGTGTGCTTTAAAGATAGATTGGCAAAATAAATTAGAAAAATGCAAAAACTGCTAGATAACTGGAGAAAAAGAAACCTGACTTTGTTTGGAAGACTGACTATTATTAAATCACTTGCAATTAGTCAAGTTATACATTTATTGACTGTTGATACAATACCGTCTTTTTTTTTGGGTAAAACTTAATAGCCTGATATTTAAATTTCTTTGGAAAAGTAAAATTGAAAAGGTAAAACGATGTATTGTTACTGAGGATTATTGTGAAGGAGGAATACGAATGATTGATGTTAAAAGGCAAATGTTTAGTTTTAGGCTGAAGTGGCTTGGGATGTTTTTAGATAATACAACATGAAATTGGAAAGATATGTGTAAACATTGGTTTGACTGGTTGGGAGGGCTGCATCTACTGCTGAATTGCAATTATACTGATTATACTTTAAATCTCTTAAAACTTAGAAATGTCCCACATTTTTACATAGAAATATTACATGCATGGTACGTCATAAAAAAATACACATCAGCTGAATGTCAGACACAGAAACATGTCGACGAAAATATTTTATGGTATAATCAAGATATTGTTTTCGAAAAGAAAATGTCATTTTATGAAGACTGGTATAAAAGTGGTATTATATACTTAAATGATGTTTTTAAAAATGGTACTTTTGTTTCAGTAAATGAATTATTTATCCGCCTTAAAACTAGAAGAAGTAAACAATTTTTGATTTTTGACTATACAAAGCTACAAAAATCAATTCCAAAAATATGGATAAATGATAAGCATAGGGTACCTTTGGTTTTCAAAGACCATAATTTCTCTATCCCCACTTTGTATTTGGAAAATCAGTTAAGCCTGTTAGTCTTTTGAGTATTAAACAGTGGTATAATATGATCAGTTTTGAACAAATTAAAATAAATAAATGTTGTTTGTATTGGGAAGATGTCTTGCAGAAGGACGTTAAATGGTCCTCTGTTTTTCATAGGAATTTGATTGGGATTAAAGATTTTCGCCTACGTAAATTTAATTTCAAGCTTTTATATAATATGTTACCAGTTCGTAAAAATCTGTTCAAGTGGGGTCTCTCATACGATGACCTTTGTTTAAAATGCAAAAAGACTGAAGATGTGCTTCATGCTTTCATTTCATGTAAGGCAAATGAAACCTTCTTTGAATATTTAAAGGATTTAGTTTAACGTGCTTTCAATCTTAGAATAGAGATAGATATTGTTTTATTACTCAAAATGAATTCGCAAACCGAAATCGATTTGATAATGACGATTGCTTTTTGGTCGATTTATAAAATGATTATTTTTTGTAATAAGTATGGGTATGATAATAGAGATTTGAGTTTGATCTATTTATTTAAGAGAGAAATAACTAACAGAATAGAAATAAACGAACATTTGAAAGTACAAAATATGAAATTTCCTGCGAATTTGCTTAGTTATATTTGAATAAATAATCTGTGTATTATTGATGTTCCATTGATTTGCTAAATTGTAAGCAAAATTATGTTACTGTTTTGAATATTGAATAAACACCTCTAAGAGGCAAAGAGGAAAAAAACAACATACCTTTTCGTAACATACACAAAAAGTGGGATGAGGGAAGCAGATGTTGCGCACTATGGCATAAATTTGGAGGCAAAAACATCTCAAATCTCAGATACGCTGACGACACAGCACTTATCGAATCTTCCAAAGATGGAATAGAAAGTCTCGCACACGCAGTAAACGATGCTGGCAAGAAACTCAACTTGCTGGTAAAAACCTCAGATACCGATTGTAGCATCCAGATCAATGGGGAACAGTCAAAGATGTGGAAAGCTTCAAATATCTTGGATCTACAAAGAACAGCGATGCCAGCTGTACCAGTGACATAAAGATAATAATAGCTATAGCAAAGAAGAGAATGGTTGACCTGCATGTACTTTGGAATGACAGGAACATCTCAACCGGTCTGAAAATAAAACTGGTAAAAACCCTGGTTTGAAGTACTTTGCTTTATGGTGCTGAAAGCTGGACACTGCTCAAAGCCGATGAAAATCGGATCATGGCAGCAGAAATATGGTTCTGGAGGAAAAGGCTAAAAATCAGCTGGAAGGACAAAAGAACTAACCTCAGTGTTCTACAAGAACTAAACACAGAAATAGATCTCCTTGGAAAAGTGACCCACCTCAAGATGGGTTACTTTGGGCACATTCTGCGTGGCAGTGGAAGCCCCTTAGCAGCACAAATAATAGAAAGCCAAGTAGAAGGAAAAAGAAAAAGAGGCAGACAGAGAAAGCAGTGGTTCGATAACATCAAAGAATGGACAGGTCTCACATATTCAGAAGCCAAAAGATTAGCACAGGATAGAAACAAATGGAGAAAGACAACAAGAAGATGTGCAGATGTGGTCGCCAATCGCCAGAAACTGACGGTGGCAGCCAGGTAACCAGATAGGTATTAGACTATATTTTACGAAACCAATGGTACATCACATTTTGGTTTCCAAACATTTATTAATCGATTCTATTTACACGTTATTCATATTTTTTATGGCACTGATTCATGTTACTACGTAATCACTATCATGGATTAGGATGATTGTATACAAGAAATACACAAAATAAACTAGGATAGTTCTTTGCGAAACATTTGGCTGAAGTTAGTCTTTAGTTAGCGACGAACCAGACCTCGTTGTGAAGGTTGAAGATGGTGATTTTTTTCTTTTTAAAACATACATTGCTCCAACTGGAGTCGTTTTTATATATAATGTATATGTTCTATTATTGTATTGTATGTATGTATTTTAGTATATGTAGCTCCCTATGTTTTGCATTTGTGGAGCAATAAATTGAACTTGAATTGAACTTGAAAGGACTGTCATAACCAGCCGTGTTATAGTAAGAACTGTCGTATTGGTGTGACGCGTCGAGAGCACGGCCTAATTCAACACCAGCCTGGATCCAGTCATCTTGAGACGCGAAACCACCAAAGGATCTGAAATAGGAATGAAATATTAAATGAAAAATAACTTTTAATATTCAAGGAAATTCTTTGATTTCGTTGGAGCACAACTGATCAATGTCCCCTTTAACCCCATCCCCAGAAATGGTACGATCGAAACTTCTAGTACATTCGAGAGAAGACAAACAAAATCAAATTAAGGCAATTTGACCTTTTGAACAGTGCAAACGTTACACTTGCAATGATCTCGTATTACGTAATCTGAACATGATTTCTACTGGATATGCAATGGGGTACTGAAATTAATCGCCCTTGATCTGAGTTGATCTCTCGAAAATAGTTGCGATCGTGTTCAAATAACTTCATTGCATTAAAGAATGCGCCCAGCTAATCGTGATATGTGCCCCGTCAAATGTTAAACCTATTTTTTGATCCTCTCTGCCTTGGGCAGGTGTTTGGAGGCGGGCATTGTGTCAGTGATTCAACTGTCAAAGGAAATCTGAGGAAAATTGATGGAACTGATTGGAGGAGGATTCAGGACAAAAACGTAAAATATGTAGGCCTAGGGTGAAATATGGTTTTCCTATTTTTTTCCTTCGCTCACATATCTCACTTACAAATCGGTTGAATTTATCCACAAGCACAAAGTTGCGCTTTTTCCACAGGCCTTTTCTCTCGCTAACACGCATTCGTTTGTTAGTCTTTGCAATATGGGTAGAAATCGGAACGGAATGGAACGTACTCGATCAACATCAGAAAAGAATTTAGTAAGATGTATGTGATCTTACTTGACGTAAGCACGATGTGCAGGGATGGTACTAAAGAAGACATCAGAATCACTAGGAGCTGGAGGGTTAGCGCTGTGTTCTGCTGGGATAAAGAACGATACGGTGAAGTTGCTCTCACATGCGGGGCCCTGGTCCGGGATCACTCGGGTAGCGACTGGTGCAGTCATGGTAATCTTTTGCCCTGTAAGGAGATTGTAAGGCAAGATCGTTATTGGATTATGTTTTTAATTGAAGAGCTGACTTTAAAGCATTTGAAAAGAGCTGTCTAAAGGGTTAATAGATGAAATAAAAATGTATAAAAGTTAAAGCAGACCCCTCCGAGTGGGGGGGGGGGGGGGTATTTGAACGATTAATATCAGAAATATATGTCGATTTAGACCTGCCAGGATATGTTTCTATAGCAAAACGACAGAAAAAAGTGAAAGACAGACCCCCCCCCCCCCCCATCTTGTCCATTGTGCCGTCACTGAAGAATGATATATATTAAAATGTAGGAGTATTATGTACATTAAAAAGTCTTGAAAAGTCAATAAGTCATTAAGAGCAACTTTTTCTTAAATTTCACCCAAATTTTATAGTTGGTATAATTTTGTCTCCTATTAAAGGTCTTTCCATTATTTCATGATTAAATAATGCTTAAAACCCCATCAGGATTGCTTTTTCCTCTTTATAATATGAATTCTTTGCACTGCCTCACAAATGTTAACATTTCTACTCGCTCGCTTCGCTCACTCGCAAATGGATTTTCAGACCATCACACTCAACTGCAAAGTATGATGCTTATGCAGGATCTTGGACCATGTAAGAGATAAAAAAAAAACATTTAAAATCCTCCCCGAAATGCAATCGGACTTTAGGGGTATTACCAATGTCTAAAAATTATATATTTTCGCTTTTAGTTTCTACCTTTGTGGGTGCCCCTTTTTTCTTTCCATGAAGTGCCCCCTTTTTGTTTGAAAAGGGAAGAGAATGAGAGAAATGGAAGGAGTTAAAGGAAGAATGGTGCAGACAGAAGGGGTTAAATATTACAAGTGTAGTCACCGTCCTTTACCCTTCCAAACATGGATAGGCTTATATAAAGCAAATAAAACGTTTTGCTCTATTACCTAGGATTCTATTAAAGTGGATCTCCAACACAATCCACAACTGAAAAACTAATTAGTCGCCCTCTATAGATAGAAATGATGAATACCGACAATAAGTTCATAGGTGCTATACTCGGCGTGACTTCAGCATTGTAAACACATTTGTATTTGATGTGTACACTTGAATAGCGACTCAGTACTTTTAATCAAAGTTATTCGCACTTCTTTCGACACATATTTGTTATCAACGTTAGACATTGGAACTGAGCTGCATGCAAACGTTATTGGACGCACTCGTTACGTACACTTATATATTATAGTGTGTACTTCAGTGTGCTTGCATGAACGTACTGTTGACTTCTAGTACACATTAGCTGATCACACTTTTAAGTTTCATTGGAAATTGCATTTATGCGTAGAAGGAGCTCTTGTTTGTAATAAGCCTAAAACTCGATATTTTAAAGAAATGGCTGAGAAGACCGAGAATGAGAAAGCTCTAAGCTCTTCAGAGAACCTGACGTGTCCACTATGTCTCGATTTTTTTGACGAGGCAACCATCGTGACTTCATGCGGACACACCTTCTGTCGGAAATGTCTCAAGAACTATGACCTGTCCCACCAGGATCTCGATCACATGATCTGTCCTCTCTGCAGGAAGATCACCAAGTTGTCTGCAAACCGTGTCGAAGATTTCCTCACCAATGTGACTGTCAACGGACTTGTAGACAATTACCACGCCAAATGTGGAGGGATGAACGCTGTCCTTGAGATGCGTCCAAAATGCACTGCTTGCAAATTTCATCAGGATGCTGTCTCATTCTGCAGAACGTGTAATAATTACATGTGCACTAATTGCGACTTCGGCCATAAGCAGCTGACATCATTCTTTGAAGGTCACGAGATTGTATCCTTACAGGATATCATCGACGGGAAGGTCAGCATTGGTCACCTACCTGAGAAGTGCTGCATCCACAAACAAGAGAACAAAGATATGTTTTGTGAGGATTGTAAGGTCCATGTCTGTCTCAAGTGCGTGATAGTCGGTCATCAAAATCACAGCATCAAGAATCAGGCTGACTTCGAGCAAGAGTTACGGCTAAAGGTAAATGTGATTTCTTTTGATAAAAACAAAAACGTTTGACTTGTACAATGGTACAGTACCAGGGCACAGGTAGCACAGGGTGGAGGAAGGGGGGGGGGGGGGAGATGATGCCCCTGCAGGCCTGCAATGGTTCAAATGGGGACAACATTGATTCCAACCCCCTCCCCCAGGCCCGTCGTAAGAAAATTGATTGTAATTCCTTTGCATTTCGATAAGCATTCAAGTACGCTTAAATTGTAAATTTTTAGCATGCTAAAATCATTATTTTCCCCACTCGGTCGCCACCTTTCATCGAATATTAATAGACCCTGTGTTTATAATTTGTGTAAACCTTGTCTACAATATGTACCGCATAAACACCGCAAGCATGGGAGAAGATATTATTTTGTATCAAACGGTGGGACAAAATGGTACCCCTCCCCCTTGACAATAGAATAAATCCTCTAAAATGTTAACCATTCTAAAACCTAAATTTGATCAGTAATTGGTCGCTACCCGCCCTTACAAAATAAAGACAGAAATGTAAATCTATGTTTTACTGTAGAAATCATGTCTCCAAGAGGTACAAAAAGAGAGGGGCATATTATTCCCTGTATCGAGGATGGAGCAAAATTGTTCCTGCCCTCTCCCCATCACAAAGCATAATATCTTAACAAACAAATGATGATTTGTTTTTGCCTCCTCCTTTGCCAGAGAAAAACATTGACATCATTAATATTGCAGTATAACCATACAAAAATAGTTCTTCGAAACAAATTGTTTTGTACATTCCAAATTCTAGAATTCTCCCTCGTTTGCTAAGATCCCTTTCTTCCAATATCGTCAAAGTGAGGAGGCTGATGATTCTTTCTATCAAGTTGGCTGCTAAATAAGTTTCTCACCTAGGGTGTGAAGATCGATGCTTCTCTCTAGTGAAGGAGGTTGGTCAACACTTTTGCCCACCCCTCTCACAAGACATGAAGATTGTTCATTGCTGAGAAGGGGGAGGGCACCCCTGGCAACAACAAAAAAAAGGGAAAAAATGCTTACGTCCCCCCCCCCCCCCCCCCCCGTTGAGCAAAAAAAAAAAAAAAAATTAGTGCTAATCATCCCCCCCCCCCCGCTTATGCGCCACTATATATTTTCTTACGAATTGGGACCCCCTCCCTCGCCGCCGCCGGCTGGATCCGCTCGTTGGGGGGGGGGGGGGGGGGGTGCTATTTGAAGGTAGTAAGCGTAGCTACATTTCATAGCTATTCATTTGTAAACCAAAATAAAGAGCCCCCCCCCCCCCCCCTCTCCACAATGTTGGAACGGTCCGAAAGGGTTCATGGTATCATCATCTCAATTTTAATTCAGTTCAGCTCAGTTTATTATTTCAAATATTTAAAATCAAATATACAAAGCATGTAATATTTATAAGAATACAAAATAAATGGTTAGGATGCCCCTAACAGTGAAGTGAAGGCTTTATAAAAGTGAAGCACTCAATACTACATTTCTCTCTTCTCTCCCTTTTTTGTTGTTGTTTCTTTTAATCTCTCTGTATCTTCATTACCTCCTCTATTTACTGGTTTACGATTTAAAGCGGTTAAAGGGGTAAAAGGGGCACGTGCCTAGATTATATACATGTAGATAAATTCGTAGCTACGCCTTTTTTTCTGCACTGAAAAACAATATCCATGACAATCATATAGATAAATGTAAGGAATCAGTGAAAGTTCATTGTTTTGTATTTGTGCAAAAAGGGCCGTATAGCAATTGCAATCTTATGTAAGTAATGTATTACTTTTCCATTCTGTTTATATGATATAATTGCTTTCATACAAATGGGCTTATTACAAGAGCTGGATTCCCTTTTAAGAAAGCAGAAACAAATGTATTCAATTTCTCTGTCCTCGTATGATTTATGATGATGTGGAGGGGGGGGGGGTTCTTAAACTTCAGGCGCGTGCAAAATCCAAGTTTCAGTTTCAAACCATCGCCATGTAATTAGCATACATCTTAGTTAGAAAATGTTTTTTCACTTCTCTATTATTTGTGTTTTTTAGGTGAACGACCTTGTTCAGCGATGTGCCGCTAAGAAGACAGAACTGGAGAAGAACATTCAGAATGTTGAAGTACAACGCCATGAAGTATACACTGCCGTGCAGAAACTACTGGACGATGTCAGTCAAGCATACAGCATCAAGGCCAAAGAGCTTGAAGAAAATCATCGTAATCTCATCGAGCAAATCAATGTAGTAAAGCGGAGTTTCGATGACGAACTCAACGTCTTGAAATCCAACGATCGACAGAAGATCAAGAGTATTTGTAGTTCAATAACACTGGTAGCTAATGACAGACTGGGTCGTCTTGAGACAGACAGTCTTTCTGCTAATACCTTGCTCTGTGAGGAGCTGGATGCCATGCTGAAAGAGGCTACTGATCACACTTCTGCGGCAGCCATTACGAAGAAAGCACAGGAGAAGAGGTTCAAGCCTGCAGATGATACTTGTCTTGAACTCGGGAGCATCTCAGAATCAGCTACTGATCTCACTTCTGCGGCAGCCATTACGAAGAAAGCACAGGAGAAGAGGTTCAAGCCTGCATATGATACTCGTTTTGAACTCGGGAGCATCTCAGAATCAGCTACTGATCTCACTTTTGCGGCAGCCATTACGAAGAAAGCACAGGAGAAGAGGTTAAAGCCTGCAGATCTAGATGATACTCGTACTGACCTCGGGAGCGTTTTAGAAGTAGATCCAAAGTTGCAAGTCATTCAGTGTGTACATCTACGGGGATGGATGTAGGGTATGACCCCGTACTCTGAGGACAGTGTAGCTATCGGATATTATTTCGAGTCACATGGTATAGATATCATTGATTCGGCTGGTATACAGGAGCAGTATGCAAACATACCAAGTAACATGGCATGCTATGATCTTGTGTTTCAACAAGACAGGTCGTTATGTATAGCGACGGGTAGCGGAGAAGCACACATTTATTCTCCCAATGGATCCAGGAAGTCAACCATCCCCATGATAGGCAGTGGCCTTCTCACACTAAACAGAAGTCCATCAGATCAAATCCTTATTGCTCACAATGAGAAGAAAGTCTATATCTATGACCCGACGGGATCCACACCCAAACACACTGTTCCAACAAAACAAGATACGAGGCAGGTATCTGCCACCAGGTCGGGTTTGATCGTCACGAGTTCATGTGTCACCAATCCAAGCGCGGTAACGGTCTATGACAGGCATGGGAATGCTGGTAAGTCTCTACAAGCTCCAAACGGTGTCCACCTGTATGCTGCCGTGGATGAGCAAGACAGGGTGTATGTAGCGAGTGTTGATGATCGGAATCGAAATGTGGTGATAAGGCTCTATGACCTTGATGGTCTGAACCTGAAGGAGAGAGTTCAGTTCAATGTACTTAATCTGACTTTTGATAATGATTGGTGTTACTTGGTTTCACTCTCTCCAGACATGCTCGCCTTTGCTAGTGGCATGAAGTTATATTTTATCAAAGTATCACAGTAATCCATCTCACACTCTATTTTACCATTATTGTTGTTGTGTAAACCTCTCCGCTCCAGCTCCACTCTAAAAAGGGCCTATAATGTTTTAAGTATGTGATAACTAACCAAATGAGAAGATGACTATTCTCTCGATAGATTTTGATTGCCTGAAGACCGTTGTCATTATCAAATACAATTATAACTTCCCTCTTTCGAAATAGTATACTTGTGTAATCGTTTATCCTAGATATGTAATGAAAGCCAGTGATATGATATCATAATGAACAACTTGAAAATTGATAAGATATTGATTAACTTCTTATCAGTGTTATTTCACTTACGTTGTTGCTCTCAAATATGTTTGTTTATGTTGTGCTCAATTTTGTTGCATTTTATGGTGATTATTGTGTATCTTTAAATGACGAAATAATTGAAACTGACATTGTAAATAGGACCCCAATGTAAATGAGCTTTTAAGCTTTCACGGGTTATCTTGTCAAGTTATTTGTATTATTATTTTGTTTTCATTGTATAATATCACTTTACTCTTCGTATGGATGTTACATTGAACTTGCCTAATAAATCAAATCTAACTTTTTTTTAAAATCCTTGGAGGACCATAATTGCTATGTTCCCTGAAAAATTCCTTCGTTTTAACTTTGCACCCTGTCTGAAAAAGCCAGTAAATTGAAAGCTTTGGGACCTGATAATGTGACTGATTGGTTTGCTTTGATATAGAATAGAACAATGTACAGTATTTAAAACAAATTAGGCCTAGTTTAAACTTCGGAAGTTATGTTTCTTGACTTAACATCCTATGTAATGTAAGAATATTATGATATTTTTGTAAACGTTTACTACATTTTTGTTATAATGAATCGGTAATGTAATTTTGCATATTTCATGTAAACTTTTAGATACTATGTAATAACAAAGTAAAATTGTTCAGTCCTATGTTTTTGGTTCAATTTTACAGTACGTCTCATATATGTATAAGTAGTATTACGTCATTTGTTTTAGGCATTCCATGTACCTCATTTACCTAGTTTATATAGCATGAGGTATAATTTATGTAGACAATTGCTATATTAGGTTTTATATATCTAAATCTTCGGGTGTATTATGTTAAACTGTATTATATACTTTATATCATGTTATTACAAGAAGAAAAAAGAGTGCTTCTGCTGTATATAATTTCCCTTCTGTTTTGCTATATACACTGCATTGCAAATTGATTTATGTGATATATATGTTTACAAACAGAATATTGATTTGTTACATTTACATTGTAAACTGATTTATATGTTTATAAACAGAATACTGAAAATACATCAATGGAGTTTAATAAATACAATACAATACATGTACATTTCAAAGTTTTCCTTTTAATAATAATTACCGCTTCAATTCAGTTCAGTTTGATAAAATTAGATTAAATTGAATTAAATCTATACAGTTCTTCTGATAACAGCAACCGATGGAAAATGTTGTTACTTAAGTCGATTCTTATGGGTAAAACGGTGCAACTATTTCAATATAGACTCCTGGTCTCCGTACTGTTTTTGTACACAGTTTGTAAAGTACCTTTAGCATTTTCCTCATTTTTTTATTTTTTATTAGAAAATAGTAAGTGTGTAAACGCTGTAAACCTAGCCTATAACTACATACACATTATTTTGTTGTATGCACACGGTATTGTTGATTGACACTGGAAAAGTCCTTCAATGGTTGACAGAGAAAGAGGAAGAAAAAGAGAGAAATGGACGGAGATTAAGAAAGAATAGTGGAGAAAGAGGGGGGTAATAAACAAGTGTAGTTACCGTCCATTGCTCTTCCAAATATAGTACAGAAAGCAAATCAAACGTCTCGCTCTATTGTCCAGGATTTTAATAAAGTGGAACTCCAACATAATGTATCCATTATTGAAAGCTTAAATAAGCCGACCTCTATAGATAAAAATGATGAATTCCGCCAATAAGTTCAAAGGTGTTTATACACTCTGGTGGAAACCCCAATTCTATTCATAGGATGCGCAAACTACCAGCAAAATTGACAGACGAGCTACTCAAGTGCATAGTTATGCGTTGAGTCGTCCTTGCTATGATTACTAATGATTATTAATATCAAAAGAAATTATAACAAAAAAGGTCAAAACAATTAAGTGTCTCGATTTTATGTCTTTGTTTGAGAAAAAATTTATTTCTTTCTTATCGTCCAATACTAGACCGTTTGGTTAGAATTCACAAACACGGTTTCACCCTACACCATGGTCTTAACCACCAATTTACCATAGGCGGCCAAAATGAAGAAAATGGAGAACGAGAATAGAGAAAAGTGGTAACAAGTTTGTTTCTCTAAAATCAACTTGTAGTATTTATTTTTAAGAAAACGGGTTATTTTTCTTTGCACACATTCTTTGGCCTTTTTTTGGCCAAGAAAAATGTGGTGGTATAAACCTAGGTTTTAGGATTAAATCACATTTGTTTGTAAATTCCAGCCTTTTAGTTTTCCACTGTCCTCCCCCCCCCCCTCCCTTATCTTGGGTCTTTCTCTCTCTCTCTCTCTCTCTCTCTCTCAATCGATCGATATATATATATATATATAATATACATAATTTAAAGCTCTTCCTCTCTATCTATCTCTCACTCTCCCCACACCCCCATCTCTCTCTCTTTCTCTTTTTGTTTCTCCCCCTTCCTCTCTCCCTCTCCCCACACCCCCATCTCTCTCTCTTTCTCTTTTTGTCTCTCTTTATCTTTTTGTTTCTCCCCCTTCCTCTCTCCCTCTCCCCACACCCCCATCTCTCTCTCTTTCTCTCTCCCTCTCCCCACCCCTCCCAATCTCGCTCTTTCTCTCTCCCTCTCCCCACCCCTCCCAATCTCGCTCTTTCTCTCTCCCTCTCCCCACCCCTCCCAATCTCGCTCTTTCTCTCTCCCTCTCCCCACCCCTCCCAATCTCGCTCTTTCTCTCTCCCTCTCCCCACCCCTCCCAATCTCGCTCTTCCTCTCTCCCTCTCCCCACCCCTCCCAATCTCGCTCTTTCTCTCTCCCTCTCCCTACCCCTTTCCATATCTCTCAATCTCTTTCCTCTCTCTCTCCCACCAAACACTCACCACCCCTCTCTCTTTCTTTAGCTCATCCTACCTTGTCATGCATATCTCCCCGTTTCCCTCCTCTATATCATACTGTAACACTCCTTTCATCCTTCATCCCCAACTGATTCATATCGCTCTGCTCATCATATCCCCCTTTTTCTTTCCCCTCATATGGCATAGATATTGGTAATTAAACTTCTTTTTACTTCTATTTAGGTATTCATAGATTTATTAAATAATTCTATTTACACGTTATTCATAACTTGTATAAGGTACCTAATGATACACTACGTAATCACTATGATGGTTGAATATAATTGTATCCAAGAAATAAAACATTAAACTAGGAAAAATTATTTGAGAAACATTTTAGTCTTTAGTTTGCGACGAACCAGACCTCGTTGTGTCGGTTAAAGATGGTGAAAGGACTGTCATGACCAGCCGTGTAATAGTAAGAACCATCGTATGAGTGTGACGCGTCGAGAGCACGGCCTAAATAAGCACCTGCCTGGATCCAGTCATCTTGAGAGGCGAAACCACCAAAGGATCTAAGATCGGATTGAAATATTGAATGAAAAATGGGTTTTAACCATCAGGGAAATTCTTTGATTTCGTTGGAGCACAACTGGTCCATGTCCCCTTTAACCCCGCCCCTAGAACTTCTAGTACATTCGAGAGAAGAAAAGAAAAAACATATTAAGGCAAGTTTACCTTTTGAAACATTACACTTTCAATGATCTCCTATTACGTAATCTGAACATGATTTCTACTGGATATGCAATGGGGTACTGAAATTAATTGCCCTTGATCTGAGTTGATTCTTCGAAAGTAGTTGCGATCGTGTTCAAATAACTTCATTACATTAAAGAATGTGCCCAGCTAATCGTGTTATGTGCCCCTTAAAATGTTAGACCTATTTTTGGGCATTGTGTCTGTGCTTCCACCATCAAAGGAAATCTAAGGAAAATTGATGGAACTGATTGTGGGACCGAGGATTCAGGACGAAAACGTAAAATATTTAGGCCTATGGTACAATATTGTTTCCCTTTTGTTTCCTTCGCTCACATCTCTCACTTACAAATCGGTTTGAACTTATCCACAAGCACAAAGTAGGGCTTTTTCCACAGGCTTTTTCTCTCGCTAACATGTAATCGTGTGCTAGTCTTTGCAATATGGGTAGAAATCGGAACGGAGTGGAACGGACTCGATCTACACCTGGGGCCCGTTTCACAAAGCCTTTTTTTCAAGGACAAATGACAAAAATCAGTGACAAATCTGTTGATAACCAATCAGAAGCAAGGACTTCGGTAGCTTATAACAAAAACCTGTAATTTGTCACTGATGACAGGTTTTGTGAAATACCCCCCAGATAAAAGTTTAGTAAGATGTATGTGATATTACTTGACGTAAGCACGATGAGCAGGGATGGTACTAAAGAAGACATCAGAATCATTAGGAGCTGGAGGGTTAGCGCTGTGTTCTGCTGAGATGAAGAACGATACGGTGAAGTTGCTCTCACCTGCGGGGCCCTGGCCCGGGACCACTCGGGTATCGAATGGTGCAGTCATGGCAATCTTTTGCTCTGTAAGAAGACTGTATGGCAAGATCATTATTGGACTAATATTTTTGAAGAACTGACTTTTTTATCAATTGAAAAGAGGTGTCTAAATGGTTAATAGATGAAATTCAAATGTTGAAATGTTAAAGCAGGCCCCTCGGGGGGGGGGGGGGGGAGGGGTATTTAATCGATTGATATCAGACCTGTATGTCGTTTCCGACCTGTCAGCTTACGTTTCTAGAGTAAAAGATAAAATCGTTAAACTATGAATACACTTTTTCTTTCTTTTGTAACATGTTCTACTTAAAAAATAGAGAGAACCACATGAATAGAGAAAAAAATCACTTCACCATTGTCCTGTGTGATCGGTGGAATATTACAAATTTCTAATAGATGCCCATTCCACACTCTTATAAGTGGCCCTACCAGCTCTGATAACTGCTCCCTTCACCAATGATATTTGCTCAATATCAAATCTAAGAGGTACCCTTTTACTTTAATAGTGCAATTACCCTGTGTAATTAGTGCCCCTTTTCATCTCTGATGAGTGCCCCTTTTCTCCTTCTGATAAATGTCCCCCTTTTTGTTAATAAGAGTTCATTCCCCTTCTCATATAAATGTTTCTTCTCACATATCTGATAAATACCACTATTAAAACCTGATAAGTACACCTATTTAGTTGGTTAGTCCCCCTTTTAAGTTACAAGAAGTGCCCCTTACCATATCTGATGAGTGCCCCTTCACCACTAATAATTGCCTCTTTACAAATCTGAGAGGTGCCCCTATATTTCGACAAGTGCATTTTTTTCCTTTGTATGCCCCATTTTCATTCTTATAGGTGCCCCTTTCATTTCCCGTAAGTTCCCTTATTCAAAATTTAGAGGTGCCCTCTTTAACCTGTTGACTACTGAATTATGTAGTTCCCATAGACTTAACACAGGGACCACCAGGTTCCAGTAAGCAATGGGTTAAAATAATAATAAAGGATCATTTCTATCTCCGATCAGTGCCATTTTGTATTTTGATACGTGCCTGCTTATTCTATCTAGTAATTGCTATTTTCCTTCTGATAATTACCCTTTTCACTACCATAATATAGGGGAATTCCCGATGTCTAAAATTATATATTTTCGCTTGAAGGTTTCCGTTTGTGGATGCCCCTTTTTTCCAGATAGTGCCTTTTTGTCGCTGCCTGACTCCCTCCACTTTGAAGGACGCTCCGCTGCCCTTGGATATATGATTCGAGTAATATTTCTGACATATTTCCGCTAGATTGCTGGTCCGAAACAACCCTTTTCCTTTACAATGAAAAGAAAAAAAAATTGTTTTTCAAAAAATGCAGTATCATTAAACAGAACTTTTATGATTGCC
Organism: Strongylocentrotus droebachiensis; assembly: GCA_035222895.1. Classification (NCBI taxonomy): domain Eukaryota; kingdom Metazoa; phylum Echinodermata; class Echinoidea; order Camarodonta; family Strongylocentrotidae; genus Strongylocentrotus; species Strongylocentrotus droebachiensis. The sequence goes on along the minus strand of JAVYIG010000658.1, from coordinate 227,120 downwards.
CTAATGCTTTATTATGTTTTTATGAATCATATTTCCGTGCAGTATGGCCTACATAGTTCATTTGACATCATTTTTCTCATAGCCTCGTAGGATTCCATACATTAACCAAAAAATACGAGAAATTTTTGACGGAGAAAAGCGAAGAAAATGAGAGAAGTGGAAGGAGATAAATGGAGAATAGTGCAAAAAGAAGGGGTGAAATTTAAAAGTGTAGTTACCGTCCATTACCCCTTCAAACACAGATATAAAAGCAAATAAAATGTCTTGCTCTTTTACATAGAATTCTACTGAGGTGGTTCTCCAACACAATCTATCCACAACTGAAAAACTAGTTAGTCGCCCTCTATAGATAGAAATGATAAACACCGCCAATAAGTTCAAAGGTGCTTATACGCTGCGCGAGCTCTTTGTGGGAAAACCCACTTCTATTTATAGGATGCGCAAACTGCATAATATTTAATCACATTTGTATTGATGTGTACACTTGCATAGCGACTCAGTACTTTTGATCAAAGTTAGTTGCACTTCTTTCGACGAATATTTGTAATCAACGTGCGAAATTGGTACAGAGTTGCATGCAGGACGCACTCGCTACGTAGACTCATATATTATAGTGTGTACTCCAGTGTGCTTGCATGAACGTACTGTTGACCTCTAGTACATATTAGCTGATCACACTCTTAAGTTGCTTTGGAAATTGCATATATGCGTATAGAATGAGCTCTTGTTTATAATAAGCCAACAATCCGATATTTGTAGAAATGGCTGAGAAGGCCGAGGAGGAGAAAGCTCCAAGCTCTTCAGAGAACCTGACGTGTCCACTTTGTCTTGATATCTTCGACGGGGCAACCATCCTGACTTCATGCGGACACACCTTCTGTCGGAAATGTCTCAAGAACTATGACCTTTCCCACCAGGATCTCGATCACATGCTCTGTCCTCTCTGCAGGAAGATCACCAAGCTGTCTGCGAACCGTGTCGATAATTTCCTCACCAATGTGACTGTCAACGGACTTGTAGACAATTACCACGCCAAGTGTGGAGGGATGAACGCTGTCCTTGAGATGCGTCCAAAATGCACTGCTTGCAAGTTTCATCAAGATGCTGTCTCATTCTGCAGAACGTGTAATAACTACATGTGCACTAATTGCAACTCCGGACATGAGCACCTGACATCATTCTTTGAAGGTCATGAGATTGTGTCCTTACAGGATATCATCGACGGGAAGGTCAGCATTGGTCACCTACCTGAGAAGTGCTGCATCCACAAACAAGAGAACAGAGATATGTTTTGTGATGATTGTAAGGTCCATGTCTGTCTCAAGTGCGTGATAGTCGGTCATCAAGGTCACAACATCAAGAATCATGCTGACTTCGAGCAAGAGTTACGGCTTAAGGTAAATGTGGTTACATTTGACAAAAAAAAGTTACATGCACTTGTAAGTTGTACAATTAGAGATGTACCAGAGCAGAGGAAGCTGGGGGGGGGGGGGGGATATGGTGCCCCTGCAATGGTTCAAATGGGGACAAAATTGATTCAAACCCCCTCCTCCCCCCCCCCCGGCCCCTCGCAAGAAAATTGATTGTTATTCCTTTGCATTTCGATAAGCATTCACGTACGCTGAATGTAAATTTTCAGCATACCCAAATCATTATTTCCCCCACTCGGTCGCTACCTTTCATGGAATATTAATAGACACTGTGTTTAGGACATAAACACCGCAAGCATGGGAGAAGGTTTTTCTTTGTATATAATGGAGGGACAAAATGATACCCCTCCCCCTTGACAATAAAATAAATCCTCTAAAATATAAAGTTAAACCATTTTAAAACCTAAATTTGATCAGTAATTTGTCGCTACCCTCCCTTTCAAAATATAGACAGAAGTGTAAACCTATTTTTTTACTATAGAAATTATGTCTCCAAGAGGTACAAAAAGAGAGGGGCATATTATTACCTGTATCTGGGATAGAGCAAAATTGTTCCTGCCCTCTCCCCCATCACAAAGCCTTATATCTTACACACAAATGAAGATTTGTTTTTGCCTCCTCCTTTGCCAGAGAGAAATTATGACATCATTAATGTTGCAGTATAACCACACAAAAGAAGTTCTTCAAAAGAAAGAGTTACGTACATTCCAAATTCTAGAATTCTCCCTCGTTCGCTAAGATCCCTTTCCTCCAATATCGTGGCGAATCCATCCCTGGCAAAAAAAGAGTAAGAGTAAAATAGTGCCCACTACACCCCCCCCCCCCCCCGTTTAAGGAAACCCCCCCCCCCCCCCTCGCATGGATCCGCTCGTGAGGGAGGGGGGGGGGGGACTTTTTGAAGGTAGTAAGCGTAGCTACATTTCATAGCTATTCATTAGTAAATCAAAATAAAGAGGTCCCCCCCCCCCCTCCCTCCACAATGTTGGAACGGTCCGAAGGGGTTCATGGTATCATCATCTCAATTTCAATTCAGTTCAGCTCAGTTCATTATTACAACCATTTAAGATACAAATATATAAAGCATGTAATATTAATGAGAATACAAAATAAATAGTCAGGCTTTTTAAAAGGGGAGGACTCAATACTGTATTTTTTTCTTCTCTCCCTCTTTTTCTGTTTCTCTCAATTTCTCTGTCTCTTCGTTACCTCCTCTGTTTTCTGGTTTACGATTGAAAGGGGTAAAAAGGGGGGGGGGGGGCACGAGCCTAGATTATATACATGTAGATAAATTCGTATCGACGCCTTTTTTCTGCACTGAAAAACAATATCGATGAAAATCATATAGATAAATGTAAAGAATCAGTGAAGGTTCATTATTTTGTATTTGTGCAAAAGGGCCGTATAGCAATTGCTTATATGATATAACTGCTTTTAGACAAATGGACTTATTACTAGAGCTGGATTCCCTTTTAAGAAATCAGAAACAAATGTATTCAATTTCTCTGTCCTCGTATGATTTATGATGAATTGGGAGGGGTTCTAAAACTTCAGGCGCGTGCAAAATCCGTTTTTTATTTTCAAACCATAGCCGTATATTTAGCATACATCTTAGTTAGAAAATTTTCTTTTTACTTCTCCATTTGTTTATGTTTAGGTGAACGACCTTGTCCAGCGATGTGCCGCTAAGAAGACTGAACTTGAGAAGAACATTCAGAATGTTGAAATACAGCGCCATGAAGTATACACAGCCGTGCAGAAACTACTGGACGATGTCAATCAAGCCTACAACATCAAGGCAAAAGAGCTTGGAGAAAATCATCGTAATCTCATCGAGCAAATCAATGCAGTAAAGCGGAGTTTCGATGACGACCTCAATGTCTTGAAATCCAAAGATCGACAGAAGATCAAGAGTATTTGTAGTTCAATGACACTGGTATCTAATGACAGACTGAGTCGTCTTGAGACAGACAGTCTGTCTGCTCATACCTTGCTCTGTGAGGAGCTAGATACCATGCTGAAGGAGGCTACTAATCACACATCTGCGGCAGCCGTTACGAAGAAAGCACATGAGAAGAGGTTAAAGCCTGCAGATGATACTCGTCTTGAACTCGGGAGCATTTCAGAATCAACTACTGATCACACTTCTGCTGCAGCCGTTACGATAAAAGCACAGAAGAAGACGTTCAAGCCTGCAGATGATACTCGTACTGACCTCGGGAGCGTTTTAGAAGTAGATCCGAAGTTGCAAGTCATTCAGTGTGTAGATCTACGGGGATTGATGTGGGGTATGACCCCGTACTCTGAGGACAGTGTAGCTATCGGATATTTGAATATACATGGTATAGATATCATTGATTCAGCTGGTAAACAGGAGCAGTATGCACACATACCACGTGACATGATATGCAATGATCTTGTGTTTCAAGAAAACAGGTCGTTATGCATAGTGACACATGATGGTAAAGTACACACATATTCTTCCAATGGATCCAGGAAATCAACCATCCCCATGGTAGAAAATGGCATTCTAACACTTAACAGAAGTCCATCAGATGAAATCCTCATCGCTAACATTGGGAAGAAAGTCTATATCTATGACCCGACCGGATCCACACGCAAACACACTGTTCCAACAAAACACAACGAGACGAGGCAGGTATCTGCCACCAGGTCGGGTTTGATCGTCACGAGTTCACGTGGCACCAATCCAAGCGTGGTGACGGTCTATGACAGGGATGGGAATGCTGGTAAGTCTCTTCAAGCTTCAAACCGTGTCTACCTGTATGCTGCCGTGGATGAGCAGGACAAGGTGTATATAGCGAGTGCTTATCGAAATGGAGTGTTGATCAAGCTCTATGACATTGATGGTCTGAACCTGAAGGAGAGAGTTGAGTTCAATGTACTTAATATGACGCTTTCCACAGATCAGTGTTACTTGGTTTCCGTCTCTCCAGACACGCTCGCGTTTGCTAGTTACAATAAGTTGTATTTTATCAAAGTATCACTGTAATCCATCTCACACTCTAAATTACCATTATTGATGGTGTGGATACCTCTCTGTTCCAGCTCTACTCTCATATGGGCCTATAATGTGTCATATTCTGTATGTGATACCTAACCGAATGAGAAGATGCCTTTTCTCTCGATAAATTTTAATTGCCTGAATACCGTTGTCATTATTCTATATAACTATAATCCCTCTTTCGAAATAGTATGTAAATTGTGTAATCGTTTATCCTAGATATTTACCGAAAGCCAGTGATACGATATTATAATGTACAACTTGAAAAAAAAGTAAGATATTGATTACTGTTATTTTCCTCATGTTGTTATTCTCAAATATATATTTGTTTAATGTTTTTGCTCATATTTCTCGAGTTTTATGGTGATTATTTGGTCTCTTTAAATTAATTAATACTGACATTGTTAATAGGACCCTATTGTAAATAAGCTTTTAAGCTTTCACGGGTTATCCTGTCAAGTTATTGGTATCATTATTTTGTTTTCATTTTATAATATCACTAAACTCTCCGTATGGATATTACATTAAACTTGCCTAATACATCGAATTTGTTTTTTTTTCAATCCTTTGAGGACCATGGTTACTACATTCCCTCAACAATTCCTTCGCATTCACTTTGCACCCTGTCTGAAAAGCCAGTAAATTGAAAGCTCTGGGAACTGATAATGTGACTGATTAGATTGCTTTGATATAGAAAAGAACAATGTACAGTATTTAAAACAAATTAGGCCTAATTTAACCTTCGAAAGTTATGTTTCTTGACTTAACATCCTATGTAATGTAAGAATTTTATGATATTTTTGTAAACGTTTACTCCATTTTTGTTATAATGAATTGGTAATGTCATTTTGCATATTTCATGTTAACTTTTAGATACTATGTAATAACAAAGTAAAAATGTTTAGTCTTATGTTTTTGGTTCAATTTTACAGTACGTCGTATATTATGTATAAGTACTATTACGTCATGTGTTTTAGGCATTCCATGTACCTCATTTACCTAGTTTGTATAGCATGAGTTATAATTTATGTAGAAAATTGCTATATTAGGTTTTATATATCTAAATCTTCGGATGTATTATGGTACACTGTATTATGTACTTTATGAATTATATGTCATGTTATTACCAGAAGAAAAAAGAGTGCTTCTGCTATATATAAAATCCCTTCTGTTTTGCTATAAACACTGCATTGTAAATTGATTTATATGATATATATATATGTTTATAAACAGAATACTGAAATACGTCAATAAAGTATAACAAAAACAATACAATACATGTAAATTTGGAAGTTTTCCTTTTCATAATAATTACCGCTTCAATTTATTTCAGTTTGGTAAAATTAGATTAAATTGAATTCAAATATTCTGATTACGTTATCCGATGGAAAATAACTATAAGTTTTTTGTGAAGAACAAAAGTCGATTCTTATGGGTAAAATGGGGCAACTATTTCGATATACTGTTTTTGTACGCAATTTGTAAAGTACCTTTAGCACATGTATAATATTCCGTTTTTTGCATTTTCTTCATTCGTTTTTTAATTATTAGAAAATAGGTAAACAAGGCTATAACTACAGGTACATTATCTTATTGTATGCACACAGTATAGTTGATTTTAATTGGAAGAGTCATTTACTGGTTGACAGGGAAAAAGGAAAGGAAAGTGGAGAAAGAGGGGTTGATAAACAAGTGTAGTTACCATTCTTTAATCCTCCAAATATAGTTGTGAAAGCAAATAAAATGTCTTGCTCTATCATCCAGGATTCTAATAAAGTGGATCTCCAACATAATATATCCATTATTGAAAGCTGAAATAAGTCGCCCTCTACAGATAAAAATGATGATTACCGCCAATAAGTTCAAATGTGCTTATACACTCTGGTGGAAAACCCAATTTTATTCATAGGATGTGCAAACTGCATGATATTGACAGAAGATCTACTCCAGTGCATAATTATGCGTTGAGTCTTTCTTGCTATGACTACTAATTATTATCAATATTAAAAAGAATTATAAGAAAATAAGTAAAATAAATACAACTAATGGAGTCTCAAGTTTATCTCGTGTTTTGAATTGTTTTCTTTCTTTCTTATCGTCCAATACTAGACCGTTTGGTTGGAATTCACAAACATGGTTTCACCCTACACCATGATCTAACAACCAATTTACCATAAGGGGCCAAAATGAAAAAAATAGAGAACATGAAAAAAGAAACAGTTGTAAAAACAACAGCAAACCTTTAACAAAAATCTATAACAAAGAAATAAAATATTATTTTAAGGATTTTTTTTAAAGAAAACGGGCTATTTTTCTCTGCACACATTCTTTGGCCTTTTTTCGCCGCCCAGAATAGGTCGGTGGTTTAGACCATGGTTTCAGGATTGAATCACATTTGTTTGTAAATTAAAGCCTTTTTGTTTTCCATTGTCCGCCCTCATTATCTTGGGCATCTTTCTCTCTCTCTCTCTCACTCTCTCTCTCTCTCTCTCTCTCTCTTTCGCTCTCTTTATTAACTTCTTCCTCTCTTTTCAACCTCATTGCCCCACCCCTCCCCATCCCCCTCTCTTTCTCTCTCTCTCTCTCTCTCTCTTTCCTCTCTTCCTCCAACCACCCCTCCCCATCTTTCTCTCTCTCTCTCTCTCTCTCCAGCTCATTCTACCCTATCATGCATATCCCCCTGTTTTTCTCCTATACATTTCAAAATTATCTTCCTCTTCCTCTCACATATTTCTAAAGATTGTGGCAGATTTTGTTTGTTGACCAATATAGGCAAGGTTCACTCAAATTTTACAAAAGCAGTGGGTAATTGCGTCCCGTAGGACGCAACGAAAAATCCCAGGTTTTTTTCCTGAAGCTGGAGAAGAATTTCACATCGTATACTGATTATAATTTCATTGATTTACACATCTATCAATCTATCCAATTAGTGTAACAGTAACAACCCACATGTGACACTAATAAACGATGTGCATGAGACTAATTTGGTTCGGTATAATTTGCATATAGGCCATATGCTCAGATTGAAAAATAAAAAGTAATTCCAAAATCAAAATTTTGACTGACAGTTCGTCTTCTGCTCACATGTATAACTTAATGGAGTGTTTTTAGCCAGATTCTGGCGACAAAAGTGTGTGATTTTCTGAACAAATTACGGATTTTATTGTTTACCTACATGCTTGATGATGCCTCCGTTTTTATATGTATCCCTTTGCTCTTTTCCCCCTTTTTTTTTGCCGAATTAGGTTCTAAGGTAAATGTGGTCTCGTATTTAGCAGGGATCCTCAATATTTGCTTGGGGACTAAGATGCTCATTGATATTAGTACATAAACACGAGGTTTAGGTATATAAACGCTCTATGTAGATTAGAACATACACACGATGTTTAAGTATATGAACACTGTATGTAGAACATGTGTGTTTTACTTTGTTTACTATGTTCACAAAACAGTATTTACCAGTTGATTACCGATTATTTATATTGTATGTTCCACTTTAATGAAAAAGGAAACATTTTCAAAATTGTTTAAAATGTTCTATTATGACCAATAAAATCACTCAATACAAAAATAATAATATCCGTTCTGTCCAAATTAGCTACTACTTTAAGGTGTAAAAGGCAAGATTTAAAATGTAATCATCATAACACATTTTCGGTATAAAACTTTTCAATTCATGAATGGGTTTGAAGAGATAAATATCTCCAGATACATATTATATTTTCATGGGCATTGGGAACACCATCAGTTTAGATGATTGTCTGACAGCCGATGTAAATGGAACATCGCCCCCTATATCTGAAAGTTTGGAAGCAGCAAGACCAGAACAAAACAATCTAAACCGATCAATATTGCGAATTGAGAGCTTAGTGTGAAACACTGAGGCCCGAATTTACAAAGGAGGTTTGTCGACAAACCTTGGTTTTCGTGCGTCAAATGACGCGTCAAATGAATTCATAGACTTGGGTCATACAGCCTGATAGTCAAATATTGATACATCGCCATACAAGTGAGGTATAAAGCATGACAGCATTTTCAACTTTCAAAATCGTTATTTTTTACGCTTTTTACCCAAGGGAAAAAAGAAGGGAGCTTTTTACCCAAGGGAAAAAAGAAGGGAGCTTTAGCTGTAACCAAGCAATTCGTATTCTGTCAGAGTTTTGAACAATGCAAAACGCTATTCTGAACAATTATCTTTTATATACAATTTCAAATTTCTTTCGAAAGTTGAAAGCCTCTATTCGGGAGTAATGTTGACAACGTCCTGATGAAACTTCGATACTAGGGAGCTTAGGAAACAAGGGTTATAATTTCCTCGAATGTTACACCCTTGTCACCAATGCACTATATCTTACATACGGAAAGGAGGGCGAAATCTTGAAACAAACATTAAGTAAGGGAGCAAAGCGAACGAGCTATAGAATAGCTTCGCATTTTAAACCCTTGAAAACACTATTCGATCGTGCATTGTGCACTGTATTGGGGCCCACTATAATATTTCAGCACTTTATTTTTCCCCTTTTTGCCTTATTCTTTCTCTCGTTTGCGATTGTTGCCATCCATTCAGGTGCCGCCTGGTGCAAATGCCCCCTACCCCTAGATATGCCACTGGACATAATTGTGTTTCTACAACATCTAATCTGCGCTTTCAAAACAAAAGAATGTGACGTTCACAAAATCGTTCAAACCTGGGGGGGGGGGGGGTACTCAGATTTGGTTTGGACATGGGTGTGCCGCTCAAGCCTCGAAACCCCTACCCATTATTAGGGGTGATTTGTTTTCCTCGAAAAAATACACATTTTCAACAATTTTCGGATGTTTTTCGGTTGTTTTCCGGGGGCATTGCATGGCAAACACTCGAAAATTTTGGAAATTTTGAAAAAACGGACCCATTTCTAATGGTATTTTTGTTAAAAGTGAGATCCATGTTTCGGGATTTTTGTGAAAAAGTCACCCATGAGCGGCACACCTCCGTATGTCCTAACATGTGTAACATGTGACTACCCCCCCCCCCCCCCGGGTTTGACCCCTTTTCAGTGTGAACGGTCTCCACTTCAATGGGGAGTATTCCTAACACATATGACCACCATGATGAGGGCATCCGTCAATTACTAACACAAAGGCTTTCGTTATCCTACCAGGGCCTCATTTCTCTTTCCTAGGTATGGAGTGAAAAATAAAGGCAACAAAGTCAAGCTTGAGTATGGTTAGGCTGTTCTTGATTATCATCTGTTAAAAGTGTTATTTTTTTCACAAGTTCAGTTAAAAATGACTCCCGAAGTATGGAATATTTAGGCAAAATTTCACCTGAATAGATTTTACCTTTCAAAACATTGACATATTCTAATTGTATCATTTTCTTCTGGTACAACTAAATTTAGTGGGAATGTGTATGGAGTAGTCCTAACATAATATTATGGTCACCATGAAGAGGGCATCTGGCAATTACTAACACAAAGGCTTTCGATCGTCATCCTACCAGGTCCCCATTCCACTTTCCTAGGTATGGAGTGAAAAATAAAGGCAACAAAGTCAAGCTTGTGTATGACTAGGCTGTTCTTGATTATCATCTGCTAAAACTGGTATAAAATTAGTGAATATGTATGAAGCAGTCTTCTGTAAAAACGAGAAGCAATCCGTTTTACAATAAAAAGGTCATCAAAATATCACCCAACTTGTTTGTGTCACAGATGACTGAAAACTGTGGTGAATTTGTCAGCTTTCTTTTGTTTGTCTGAATATATCCGGACTTAAAGATATTGAGCAGATGTTAGATCGGATCTATCACGTTTGAGTCTCCCAGTGCATGTATCTATGAAGGCCTATCGGTTCAAGGGTTAGCTAAATATGAGTGTGTCATGTATGTTCAATCTGTTAAATTTAAACGTCAGCAGTGGCCTAATATTGAAATTATGTAAGGATCCCTGTTTACTTGCTAGACTTCACTGTCAGACACTCTTGGTAATATCATTTTAACATGAGCTGTAAAGGGTACATGAGCATTTGTCTACATCAATAACCCACCTCTTGAAATGGTCAAAATTAAACTGATTGAATCTTTGCACCGCACAAAACGTACGACCATTCGATACAAGGGTCTGAAAATCGAAAATCAGACCATTTTAATTAAAAATTCGATTCGAAAACTAACGGTCGTTATTTTCCCACACAAATACATTTTCAAGCCCTTTCGTTTTGAGGGAAGTTCTTAATAAATGTTACCTGTCAAATGCCGTTGGAATTTAACCTTTTCATTTTGTGTGTGCAAATGGGGTATAGTACCTCTAAATCCTGTACATTCATAATTTTATTCTTAGGATGGAACTCGATCTAATAAAGAATTGGCTGTGGTGAAAAGGGGGAGTTCATTATTCAATACAGTGACATAATTTGTTTTGGTGTACAGTTCTCAGTGTGCTGCTAGCATTCAGATGTATAAAGCAGTTAATCTTGCTGTGTTATCATGAATTATGACGTTTGATAGAAGTTATAGTTGCCTAAATAGACCTGGGTAATTAATTAGTACCTAATTAGCTCCTAATAAGTGAGTCATTCTTTACTCAGGTATGATTAATGAATGGATCCGTCATGAATAATATCATTTATTAAATGCTCCTTCGACTAATTCCGTGTTTGTTTAGCCTTGTTCCTCTTTGATTTGACCAACGACAATGCTAAACACGCCTATGGTGAGAATAATACCAGAGAATGACGCCACCAATGTCTTGCGCTGGGCCTGTTTTTCTCTTTCTCCGGTGGAGCAGAAGAAGCTCAAACCAATAACCCATATGTAAGCCTGTGAAACCCATTTAATCGATTTTGATTTATTATTAATTGTTGACATCAATCTCATTTGATAGGATAAATTTCTCTCTCGTAAAGTCCAATGGATGTCAATACAATTTCGTGAAGATAAATAAGTTATAAGATTGGCAATAACATCATTTCAAGCGTATTCACAATTATGGCGTTTTCGGAAAATTGCTTTGTTGGATACGTTCTTTCCTCTCAGATCAACCACAATGTGTCTTGTTTGAAGGGGTAAAATCGTATCGGATACAAGTTCCATCCGGTGTGCCACATGATCCCGTTATTTGACCGATCTTGTTTAATTATTTTCAACCGACTTACCTGACACTGTCTCATACCCCCTCCCACGATATGCTGATGATACAGTCTTGTATCGTAAATTTATACTGACAACGACTCTCATTTGTTGTAAACTGACTTGAGTAATAGAATCTATGGTGAATGGCATGGTCCTGAAACCATCTAAGTGCAAAGTAATGCACATTTATAACTAGATCCCGTAAATTAATTACTACAGTTTACTCGACTGACGGAATCCCTTAGATGTAGTTAAGTCCTATACATATCTAGGACTCACCTTTTCGCGACATCTGAGTTGGAAGAACCATATTCATTTTGTTGTTAACAGATGTTCTATGCTCTGTGGGTTTATCAGACGTACCGTATAAAATCTAGAAACTGAGCTATTCTCACAAAACTCTTTCACTTTACCTTTAACATGCCTCCTCTTTATAACAGACTTATGAACTTATCAATGTCATTTGTAATTAAGTGCTTACACAGACTTTATGACATGCCTAAATATATGCTACCAGTACCAAGTCATATAAGAACCCATACACTTGTTTTCAATCATGAATTAGCAAGTAGCAATAGCTTGAGATTTTCTTGTTTTTATGTTTTCCCCAGATGTCGGGAGCCCCTCTCATGGGAAAACAGAGACTTGTGACTTGGTACCAATGTCCTTCCTTTTCCACATGTGCTTCGATATTTCCTCTTTGAATTGCCTCCCCTTGTAGAAGCAAACTAGTTTGTGTTCACACTTTTATCTCTATCATAGAATAACTCACACTTTGATATATATTATTGATTTCTTAATGCGTATGTTGTTATTATTGAGTTTGTATTTAACTTCCAATCATATCAATAATAATGTTCTACAATTTTGATAACTTCCAATCATATCAATAATAATTTTTCATAATTTGTCTAACTTCAATTTATGTTAATAATAATGTTATACTGTTTTGCTAACTTCTAATATTACCGTTAATATTATGGTAAATTATATTATTTACTTTGTGCATTATATGTCATGTTATTACAAGAAAAAAAAGAGTACTTCTGCTGTATATAACTTCCCTTCTGTGTGGCTATATACAATGCATTGTAAATTGATTCATATGATATATATGTTTACAAACAGAATATTGCTTTGTTACATTACATTGTAATTTGATTTATATGTTTATAAACAGAATACTGAGATACATCAATGAAGTTTTATAAATAAAATACAATACATGTAAATGTCGAAGGTTTCCTTTTATAATAATTACCGCTTCAATTCAGTTCAGTTTGGTAAAATTAGATTAAATTGAATTAAATCTATACAGATCTTCTGATAACGGCATCCGATGGAAAATGTTGTTACTTAAGTCGATTCTTATAAGTAAAACGGTGCAACTATTTCAACATAGACTCCTGGTCTCCATACTGTTTTTGTACACAGTTTGTAAAGTACCTTTAGCATTTTCCTCATTTGTTTCTTTTTTTATTAGAAAATAGTAAGTATGTATACGCTGTAAACCTAGCCTATGACTACATACACAATATTTGTTGTATGCACACGGCATTGTTGATTGACACTGGAAAAGTCCTTCAGTGGTTGACAGAGAAAGAGAAAGAGAAAAAGAGAAATGGACGGAGATAAAGAAAGAATAGTGGGGAAAGAGGGGATAATAAACAAGTGTAGTTACCGTCCATTGCTCTTCCAAATATAGTAGTGAAAGCAACTAAAATGTCTTGCTCTATCATCCAGGATTCTAATAAAGTGGATCTCCAACATGATGTATCCATTATTGAAAGCTTAAATAAGTAGCCCTCTATAGATAAAAATGATGATTACCGCCAATAAGTTCAAAGGTGGTTATACACTCTGTGGGAAAACCGAATTCTATTCATAGGATGTGCAAACTGCATGATATTGACAGACGATCTACTCCAGTGTTTAATTATGCGTAGTGTCTTCCTTGCTTTGATTACTATTAATTATTAATACTAAAATAAATTATGAGAAAACAAGTCAAAACTATTAAGAGTCTCGATTTTATGTTGTGTTTTGAAAGTTTGTATCGTTCTTTCTCATCGTCCAATACTAGACCGTTTGTTTGGAATTTACAAACATGGTTTCACCCTACACCATGTTCGAAACCACCGATTTACAATGGGCGGCCCAAATGGAAAATATGGAGAGCAAGAATAAAGAAATAGTGTAAAAAGATTTTCTCTCAGACAAAGAAGAAAACAAATTCACTTTTTAGTATTTATATTTGAGAAAAGGGGGCTATTTTTCTCTGCACACATTCTGTGGCCGTTTTTGGCCGCCCAGGATAATTTGTTAGCTTAGAACACGGTTTTAGGATTAAATCAAATTTGTTTGTAAAATCCAACCTTTACATTTCCCACTTCCCCCCCCCCCCCCTGATATTGGGTCTTTTTTTCTCTCCCTCTATCTATCTCTCTTTCTCTCTCTTTCCTCCCTCACTCTCCCCACACCTCTCCATCTTTCTCTCTGTTTCTATTTTTGTCTTTCTCTCCTTTTCCCCACCCCTCCCCAACCCCTCTCCTTCCTCTCTCCCTCCCACACCCTTTCCCATCCCGTTCTCTTTCTCTTTCTCTCTCTCTTCAGCTTATAGTACCTTGTCATGTATATCTCAATGTTTCCTCCTATACATCATACTGTAACACTCCTTACATCCTTCATTCCCAACTGATTATTCCAAACACGTGGGCCACTGAGTCTTGATGAGTTAAGTAAAGTCTGTGTTTTAACTTTGGGATAAGGAAATTTATTACTTGAGCGAGTATTGTAATAATTGGACCGATCTATTTATGGCGAAAATTTGGGAAACATTACAAGGAATAATATTATGAATTGTACAAAAACATGACTAATGCTTTTTTTAAATAACTTCGTATTTCAAACCCTTGAAAGCACTATTACATCGTGCATTTTGCACTGCTTTGGGGCCCCATATAACTTTTCAGGCCTTTAGTTCTTTTTTCATTTTTGCCTTATTCTGTCTCTCTTTTGCGATTTTCGTGAACCATTCAAGTGCCGCCCTATGCAAATACGCCTACCCTTAGATATGCCACTGGACATAATTCTGTTAGGAGTTTCTACAACATCTTTAATCTGCACTGTCATATACTAAAAGAATGTGACATTTACAAAAGCGTTCAAACTGTGGGATGAAATAAGCTCGTTTGACCCGTTCGCAGTGTAAAAGACCTCCACTCCACTGGGGGAAATATTTCTAACATATGGGTCACAATGATGAGGGCAGTTGGCAATTACTAACACAAAGGTTTTCGTCATCCTACCAGGTCCCTATTTCACTTTCCTAGGTATGGAGTAAAAATAAAGGCAACAAAGTCAAGCTTGTGTATGACTAGGCTGTTCTTGATTATCATCTGCTCAAAGTGGTATTTTTGACAAGTTCAGTTAAAAAATGATACCCCATGTATGGGTGATTAAGCAAAATTTCACCTATGTAGGAATAATTCCTGAATAGATATTACCTTTTAAAACATTGATTATATTTCACTGATATCATTTTCTTCTGGTAAACTAAATTTAGTAGGAGTATGTATGAAGCAGTCTTCTGTAAAAATGAGAAACAATCCGCTTTACAAGAACAAGGTAATCAAAATAACACCCAACCTGTTTGTGTCACAGATGACTTTAAACTGTGTCGAATGTGTCAGCTTTCTTTTGTTTGTTTGAATATCTCCGGAATTAAAGATATTGAGCAGATGTTTGATCGGATCTGTCACTTTCGAGTCTCCTAGTGCACGTATCTCTCAACGCCTATCGGTTCAAGTGCTAGCTAATAATAAGTGTGTCATGTATGTACAATAGGTTACATTTAAACGTTAGCAGTGTCCTAATATTGAAATTATGTAAGGATCCCCGTTACTTGCTAAACTTCACTGTCAGACACTCTTGGTAATAGCATACACAACATGAGCTGTAAAGGGTACATGAGCATTTGTCTACATCAATAACCTACTTCTTGAAATGGCCAAAATTAAACTGATTGAATCTTTGCGCAGCACTAACGTACGACCATTCGGTACCATGGTCTGAAAGTCAAACTATTAATTACTGATTTGGTAGCACTTAAGGCGATTTGACAACTAATAGTCGTTATTTTCCCACTTAAAGACATATTCAAGCCCCCCCCCCCCCCCCCCACCCCCACTTTTTCATGGAAATTCTTAATTAGTATTGTCTTTTAAATGCCGTTGGAATGCCTTTTCTTTATTGGGGCCTGCAAATTGGACATAGTACCTTTAAAGTGCTTCTTTTTATGACATAAGTGCCCCTCACTAATGATAATTGCCCAAATTTAAATCTGTGAGGTGCACTTTTACTTGAATAAGTGCCAATTGTTTTTCTTCTTCTATTAAAGGTAATACAAAGTTTTGGAAAATTTTGAAAATTGGGTGGATAGTGAATCTTTACAATTTTGATATATTTGGATGACGCTGTGGATGTATTATAAGCACTAGAAAAATCAGCCCCCAAAACACTTTTGCTTTCGAGAAAAATTCAATATTAAAATTTACCGGTGCTCCCGGTAAATTTTGATAAATTTCAAATAGCGCCTACGGCCGTGCAATGGTAGCTGCGACCATGAAAGTCTCAGAATATGTTGCTGTGATATATAATTTCCAAACGCGAATAACTAATAGGTCGATTTTTGTCAAGAACCATTGGTTTATAGCTGAATTAATATCCTGACCTTGAGAGGGAGCTATACAACATAAAGAGTTTACTATTTACAATTTCATAATTTGAGACTCGATTTCAACCGCGACAAAGATCACTCAATATTTCAGGATCGGATATGCTTCCAATATGTTCATTTGAACCTAATTCATGACCCCATACCAAAACTTTGTAATACCTTTAAGAGCTCCTTCCCCTTTTCATACATGCTCCTTCTCACGTCTCCGATTCAAATCTGAGAGGTGCCCCTTTTATTTTGACAAGTGCATCTTTTCCTTTGTATGACCCCTTTTTATTCTTATAAATGCCATTTTTTATCTCCTGTGAGTGCTTTTATTTAAATTTGACAGGTGCCTTCTTCAAGTGTGATTAAGGGTCTTTATTTTGATACAAGCCCCATTGTCCTTTCTAATGAGTACCATTTTTCTTCTGATAATTACCCTTTTTTTTATAATGAGTGCCCCCTTTCTGTTCCCATAAGTGCCATTTTATCATGACTGGTGAGTTCCCCTTATCAGGTGGGAGAAGGGCCCCCATTTTCATCTCAGATGAATTCCCTTTTTATTTTAAAACGTGCTCCTTTTCTTTTCTAATAAGTGTCCTTTTGCCTTTGGATTAAATTAATGCCTCCTTTTCCTTTCACCATAAATAAACTCCTGTTTTAAAGCGACTTACTGCAACTTTTCCTTTTACTTTACCCAAATTTTAAAGTTGGTATAATTTTGTTTTAATTAATGTCTTTTCGTTCTTTCATGGTTAGATTGTGCTTTAAACCCCATCAGGAAATAGATATACTGGATAACCCTTAAATAACCCTTAAATGTAATCACATATAGGGGTTTAGTCAGAAACTGCAAAATTATGGCGTTTTCGACGAATTGTTTTGTTGGATACGTTCTTTCCTCTCAGATCGACAACAGTGTCTCTTGTTTGAAGGGGTAAAATCGGATTGGAAACAATTTCGTTCCGGTGTGCCACAGGGTTCCGTTATTGGACCGATCGTGTTTAATTATTTTCAACCGACTTACCTGACACTGTCTCATCCCTCTCACACGATATGCCGATGACACAGTTTTGTACCGTGAAGTTTATACCGACTACGACTCATCTGTTGTAAACTGACTTGAGTAATAGAATCTGTGGTGTATGGCATGGTCCTGAAATCATCTAAGTGCAATTTAATGCACATAACTAGATCCCGTAAATGAATTTCTACTGTTTACTCCACTGACGGAAATCCTTTAGATGTAGTTAAGTCCTATCAATATCTAGGACTCACTTTTCCGCGAGATCTGAGTTGGAAGAACCATATTCGATGTGTTGTTAACAGATGTTCTTTGCTCTGTGTGTTTATCAGACGTACCGTAAAATCTAGAAACTCAGCTATTCTCACAAAACTCTTTTGTTAATTATGTCGACCTGTGATTGAGTACGGCATATCAACATGTTCCCTCATCAAAAGAACCATATCAGAGCTATCGAAAGTGTTCAAATGCGTTTTACCCGATTCTATTTCCCTTACGAAGTTGCTAATTCCGTTTCTTACACGGAACGCCTGTCTCGGCTGAAACGTAAAGGCCAGTTTTGGAAACGCTCCCCTCTAAAAATAATGAAATGGAAGCTCTTATTACCAATCACGTGAAAGAATATGTTTTGACTAATACGTGATGATACAAATTTTGCCGGGAAACCGCCTACTAATTGATATATTTGGTAAATTATGATATCTATTGGGACCGGATAGATAACGCGCACGTGTCACGTAGTCCCATATACATCTTTCTGTGTACAGTGCTTGTAACTTTACCAAGACTGGGCCAAATTCCTTATCATTTTGATGATTCCAGAACCTTGTAGTACACACCAATACTTATATGCTAGATGATCAACCTCTTTTGATCCATTCAACAACGTTTCTTTCACGATGCAATCGTATGACCAGAACTGGTCTTTACCTTTAACATGCCTCCTCTGTATAACAGACTTGTGTACTTACTATGTCATTTGTAATTAAGTGCTTACGCAGACTTTATGACATGCCTGAATATATATTACCAGTCCCAAGTCATAGAATAACCTATACACTTGTTTTCAATCATGAATTAGCAAGATGCAATAGTTTGGGATTTTCTTGTTTTTATGTTTTCCCTTGATATTGGGAGCACCTCTCGGAGGAAGACATAGACTTGTGTCTTGGTACCAATGTCCTTCCTTTTCCGAATGTGCTCTGAAATTTCATCTTTAAAATTGCCTTCCCCTGTAGAAGCAAACTAGTTAGTGTTCACGCTTTTTTCTCTATCATAGAATAACTCACACTTCGTAATGCGTATGTTGTTATTATTGAGTTCGTATTTAATGTACGTTCTCGCTCTCTATCAAAGTGTTCTATCACATCCTTCTTACTTTTATTCCTATGTCTTTCATTTTTTTTCCTAGGAATCGTTAATAATGATCTCACATTTTGATAACTTCCGATCATATCAATAAAAATGTTCCACAATTTTGATAACTTACAATCATATCAATAATATTTTTTTATAATTTTGATAACTTTCATGTATGTTAATAATAATGTTATACTGTGTTGCTAACTTCAAATATTACCGTATCCATATGACTGTATAAACAGACAATTTTCTGCATTAAGCATGCATTTATCATACATGCATCGTTTGAACAGCTCTTTTTTCAATCCTTAACAAAAAAATATTCCTAACAGAAGTCGATCTCAGTTGTATTACCCTATATTAACAGACATTTTGCTGTATTTGTATGTATCATATACCAAATTTAGTCTGACTAGATAATTATTGTATTACCAAATAGTATTAGCTTCTGCTCTCCTTCTCATGTTCCTAATATGAGGGTTAATTTTAGTTACCCAATAAACAAAACACTAAAACGTAACCTCTTTTGGGAGTGTATTTTAAGTGATTTTAAAGTATGGTGCCTTTTGAACTAGATTTAAACGTTATCGAAACGTGCCTTCATTTAAACAAAAAAGGTACTCCTGTTCACGTTTTCATCTAACCTAAAAACCACCAATTTATCACGCGACTGGAGTAACGTGATTCCACTTACCTCTGTAAATCAAGTGTTTATGACCAAATAACCACTTGACCAAGCAACGAGTTTTTTGTCCGTTAACCGATGGTGGTGATAAATACGTAATTATTTGGTCTTGTAAGCACCTTTATCGATTGGTTTCACAGGTTATCCAAGGTTGATGGTAATAATCACGTTACTTACACCGGCTAATCGTCTTTTTGTTCTGTCCGTGAATCTCTGGTTATATTAAATTAGTAATTCTGAGGTGTCTTACAAACCTCTTTTAATGGTTTCAAAGTTACCATACATTTCTTGGTTATGATCACGTTGCTCACGCTGATTACTAATCTAAGCTGTGAATACGTGATATTTAGGTGTGAAAATAAGTAATTATTAGGTGTCTTAAAACACCTTTTTAAATGGAGGTCAAAGTTGCCATAAGTTCCGCGGTGATGATCTCGTGACTCAAGCGGATTATTAATCTAAGCTGGGCATACGTGACTTTTTGGTGTGAAAAATGAGTAATTATTAGGTGTCTTAAAACACCTTTTTAAATGGTTTCAAAGTTACCATAACTTTCTTGGTGATGATCACGTAGTTAAAACTGATTACTAATCTAAGCTGTGAATCCGTGATATTTAGGTGTGAAAATTAGTAATTATTAGGTGTCTTAAAACACCTATTTAAATGGGAGTCAAAGTTGCCAACAGTTCTGCGGTGATGATCTTGTGACTCAAACGGATTATTAATCTAAGCTGGGCATACGTGACTTTTAGGTGTGAAAAATGAGTAATTATTAGGTGTCTTAAAACACCTTTTTAAATGGTTTCAAAGTTACCATAACTTTCTTGGTGATGATCACGTAGTTAAAACTGATTACTAATCTAAGCTGTGAATCCGTGATATTTAGGTGTGAAAAATGAGTAATTATTAGGTGTCTTAAAACACCTATTTAAATGGTAGTCAAAGTTGCCAGCAATTCCGCGGTGATGATCTCGTGACTCAAACGGATTACTAATCTAGGCTGGGCATACGTGTTTTCCAGGTGTGAAAATGAGTTATTATTGGGTGTCTTGATGGTTTCACAGTTACCATTTAAGTTCCGTGGTGATAATCCCGTGACTGTTGGCATATTTCTATGTTCACCAGCTGATAAATGACTGTTGGCATTTTTTAATTCCACCAGTTGATAACTGGAGTGTGCATATTTCCAGTTGCACCAGTTGATGACTGACTGTTGGCATATTTCCAGTTGAACCAGCTGACACCAATTAATTTGTATATTGAATATGGGGTGCGTGCAGATCTATGTTTTTAAACAATTTATCTGAATTAACAGCATATTTCTTAATTACTGATGATTTAGTTATGTGCAATTCATTTCGAAAATACTACATATATAAATTACCAGTTATTAGGACATTTCGCTACTTCGTATGAATTACATTTAGTTAAACATGAATAAGGGAAACATTAACTATGAACTAAATAATTTCAATAAAATACAAGTATATGAAAAAATTTCGATTAATTAAATTATGTAAGTCTACTTATTACCAATGCCTTTACATTGGAAATACAGACGTACCAGTATTGAAGTGTTGTTGCTGTTAAACTGGTTGGAAGTTTTACCAAAATATGGTTCTAATGGCTCAGCTAGACCAGTTGAATTCTAACTGGCCTGGATCAACTGGATCATTTAGCCCATTTCAATTTCCAGGGTTACCAGTTGGCATTAACTGGTTCATCAACTGGACCAGTTGCAACTAGCTTTCTCTTCTGGCATGTTTGCATCCCCCCCCCCCCCCCCAATCCCCTCTACATATAAATAAATAAATAAAAATCCCAAACTGCTTCCGGCGCGCCTGGACGTAATTATGGAAGATCCAAGACACGATGTTCAGAAACGGGATATAGAACGTCATTATTTTGGTTCATTTATTGTGTAACATTTGCGTTATTATTGGGTTGAACGCGGGTTACGGTAACATATTTCCTCTTCGACGTAAATTTCACGTGAATGAAGAACATGATTTATCTCAAGTCAGCCTCGTAATATTCACGTGAATTTCACGCAGATATTTTGACTAAAACTATCACTAACGCTTCACGTGTTTCTGTGACGCGATAATCTCGTTTATGAAGATGTAATTTCATAACCAAACAAACACGGGAGTATTAGGTTTACAAACCATGGTCTCCAAGGTAGGGATAATCACGTTATTATAATGGTGATATTGTAGTGACAATTGCGTGATTTAGTGTACGTGTGTTTCAAGTTACCTAGTGCAATAAACGTATTAACACATTTACGTAAATGTCCGGTGTTTGTAGAACGTAACTCTCCTCAAGTCGATACCTTGATATTGACGTGATTTTCACGTGATTTTGTTTATTGGGTACACATTCATGTATATGTATACCTTATCTTTATGTTTTGTTTTATGAATGCACCTGCCAATGTGGAGAGCCTCTCGACAGAATGTTTAATTCCTTTAGGTGATCCCCAGGCATTGGCTGGTGCTTAATATCATTCTGTTAATGTAATATCATTTTGTCAACCCTGTGATGTTTTCTATGTAACGTTATCATCTTGCCTGGAATTTTTTTTTAAATAATTAATTTGTTTTACCGTGTTCAAATGTTCGGGAAAGAATAAATGCAAGCGACTTGCATTTGGCTTTTCTCTAGTATAGTTTCTTTATATAACAAAATAATAATTGGGGAAAAAAATATCATTTGAGATAATTTCGCACGAATCTATAATTTTGCTTTTAAATTATTGATGGAAAAGGTATAAATGCCCTTAAACTAAATGTAGTTTATTCTGTAGGCGCACTGACGAGAAGAATTTTTGATTGATGTGTGGACATGAACAAATTATTTTTATGTGTATGATAAATTGCAAGCGACAATGAAAAACGCGTGTGGTTTGCTTTGTTATCATTTTTCTATTGCAGTGTGTTTCTTCTCGTGTTAACGCACAAAGGATTACTAGCATTCAAGCAACAAAGGAATCCCACCCAGATGTCTATATTATCGGTTGATTGGGTGCTTTCCACTATTCAACGTGTGAGGATTGGCTCCGTTATTATATTCGTCCCATATGGTGATATGACGCAAACCGTGTTCTTTTCACTTCTCTATTATTTTTGTTGTTTAGGTGAACGACCTTGTCCAGCGTTGTGCCGCTAAGAAGACAGAACTGGAGAAGAACATTCAGAATGTTGAAGTACAACGCCATGAAGTATACACTGCCGCGCAGAAACTACTGGACGATGTCAGTCAAGCCTACAGAATCAAGGCCAAAGAGCTTGAAGAAAATCATCGAAATCTTATAGAGCAAATCAATGTAGTAAAGCGGAGTTTCGATGACGACCTCAACGTCTTGAAATCCAACGATCGACAGAAGATCAAGAGTATTTGTAGTTCAATAACACTGGTAGCTACCTTGCTCTGTGAGGAGCTAGATACTATGCTGAAGGAGGCTACTTATCACACATCTGCGGCAGCCGTTACGAAGAAAGCACAGGAGAAGAGGTTCAAGCCTGCAGATGATACTCGTCTTGAACTCGGGAGCATCTCAGAATCAGCTACTGATCACACTTCTGCAGCAGCCATAACGAAGAAAGCACAGGAGAAGAGGTTCAAGCCTGCATATGATACTCGTCTTGAACTCGGGAGCATCTCAGAATTAGCTTCTGATCACACTTCTGCGGCAGCCATTACGAAGAAAGCACAGGAGAAGCGGTTCCAGCCTGCAGATGATACTCGTCTTGAACTCGGGAGCATCTCACAATCAACTACGGATCACACTTCTGCTGCAGTCATAACAAAGAAAGCACAGGAGAAGAGGTTCAAGCCTGCAGATGATACTCGTCTTGAACTCGGGAGCATCTCAAAATCAACTACTGATCACACTTCTGCTGCAGCCATAACGAAGACAGCACGGGAGAAGAGGTTCAAGCCTGCATATGATACTCGTCTTGAACTCGGGAGCATCTCAGAATCAACTACAGATCACACTTCTGCTGCGGCCATTATACAAAAAGCACAGAAGAAAAGATTCAAGCCTGCATATAATACTCGTCTTGACCTCGGGAGCATCTTAGAAGCAGATCCCAAGTTGCAAGTCACTCAGTGTATAAATCTACGGGGATTAATGTCGGGTATGACCCCGTACTCTGAGGAAAGTGTAGCTATCGGATATTGTTATACACATGATATAGATATCATTGATTCAGCTGGTAAACAGGAGCAGTATGCAAATATACCAAATAACATGAATTGTTTAAATCTTGTGTTTCAACAAGACAGGTCGTTATGCGTAGTGCCGAATCTCAGAGAAGTAGACATATATTCTCCCAATGGATCCAGGAAATTAACCATCCACGTGACAGGCAAAGGCTTTATCAGAATAAACAGAAGTCCATCAGATGAAATCCTCATCGCTGACAATGAGAAGATCTATATCTATGACCCGACGGGATCCACACTCAAATATACTGTTCACACAAAACACAACAAGACGAGTCAGGTATCTGCTACCAGGTCAGGTTTGATCGTCACGAGTTCATGTGCCACCAATCCAAGCGTGGTGACGGTCTATGACAGGGATGGGAATGCTGGTAAATCTCTACAAGCTCCAAGCGGGGTCCTACTGTATGCTACCGTAGATGAGCAGGACAGGGTGTATGTAGCGAATGTTGATTTTACCGAGGGTAGCGTATTGATCAGGCTCTATGACCTTGATGGTCTGAACGTAAAGGAGAGAGTTGAGTTCAATGTACTTTATCTGCCGATTAACGATATTTGGTGTTACTTGGTTTCCCTCTCTCCAGACATGCTCGTGTTTGCTTGTAACAAGAAGTTGTATTTCATCAAAATATCACTGTAATCCATCTCACACTCTATATTACCATTATTGTTGGTGTGTATATCTCTCTGTTCCAACTCTACTCTCATATCGGCTTATAATGTGTCATATTCGGTTGTTTGTTATGTGATAACTAACCGAATGAGAAGATGCCTATTGTCTCGAGAGAGATTGTAATTGCCTGAACACCGTTGTCATTATCGAATATATTTATAACTTCCCTCTTTCGAAATATAGGATTTCCCGGCCAAATTCGCGAGTTTGTCATTCAAATTAATTTGTCTTGCGTTCAAATTCGACGGTTTTAGTGCTGTCGGGTATATCTCGGGTTTATATTCCCTTTTCTAGATTTCAAATCTATGAAGTTTTCGTAAGAATCTATGTATGTTTCATTCCAATTAATGAACAAATTGCTTCTTTCGCTATTTCGTCATTCGATTTAGCGCAACACGATTTTCTGAAATCGCGACGGTGTACTTTTAGCATTCTAATTCATTTGTAGGAATTAAATTTAGCACTTTGTGCACTAAAATTAATGGTCAATATACATTTCTCATTTTTTAAATACATTTTATAGCTCATTCTTTTTCTTTCAAGATCGTTTTTTCATGTGTATTTCACCCTAATTATTTTCTTGCATTTATACTCTTTATATACTTTTAGATTTATCAGATATTCATCAGCCTTTAAGTTTGATTGTTAAAAAAAAAGACTTACTCTACATCTACGGACTTGATGGTCTCAATATTTGTGTAAATTTTCATGTAAGGAAGTTGTTTGTCTTGTGTATCATTATAAATATATCACAATTTCATTATGGAGGAAAGGTACAATATTGTGACTGGGGTAGGTGTTTTCGTGTCCCCACTTTTCCGGGGTATATGAACATGTCCGTTCGGAGATGCAATATCCCTTGATTTCGCCCCTTCTTTACCTAATGTCTGACTACAAGCATATGCTTTGTCCTCAAAATTAATAAATTGAATAACAGAAAAGACCCCAATAGCAAATCATGTATTTAATTGCATTTTTTTAAAGCTGTAAACGTGTGTTGCATTTCTTCCCCCTGACATTCCTAACTTGAATAAACATAATTCGAATACGAATGACAGGTGTTATTTTGAATGATAAAAATGACGCCTCGACAAGTGACGATTAATTTGAATGCTAGTTGAGCAGTTTCTAAATTGAATGACAGATCTATGAAATCCTTCGACCAAAATCCTAAATTGAATACAAAATCGGGAGAATTGAATGATAGTTGGCATAGCAAAGTTGATCTGCGCTAACTTAAATGCAAAGTAAATGAATTCGAATGACAAACTCGCGAATTTGGCCGGGAAATCCTATAGTATGTAAATTGTGAAATCATTTATCCTAGATATTTACTGAAAAGCCAGTGATATGATTTTAAAAAGTACAACTTGAAAATTGGTAAAATATTAATTAAATTTGAATGAGTGGTATTTCCCTCATGTTGTTATTCTAAAATGTTTTTGTTTAATTGTGTGCTTCTATTTCTTGACTTGTATGATGATTATTGTGTATCTTTAAATGACGAAACAATAAATACTAAACATTGTAAATAGGACCCATTTTAAATAAACTTTTCAGCTTCCACGGGTTATCCTGTCAAGTTATTGACTCTATTATTGTTTTGTTTTCAATTTATAATATCATTTTACTCCTCGTATAGATGTTACATTGAACTTTCTTAATATTTCAAATCCGATTTTTAAAAATCCTTGGAGTACCATGGTTGTTACGTTCCCTGAAATATTCCTTCGTATTCACTGTGCACCCTGTCTGAAAAGCCTAAAAATTGAAAGCTCTGGGAACTGATAATGTGACAGATTAGTTTGTTGTGATGTAGAGAAGAACAGTGTATTAACATAAATTGGGCCTATTAACCCGTCATAAATGTTGTTTCTTGACTTAACATGCTAATTAATGTAGGAATATTATGATATCTTTGTAAACGTTTACTGCATTTCTGTTATAATTGGTAATGTCACTTTGCATATTTCTTGTGAATACGGCAGTTTTCATTTTGACAATAATTACCGCTTTAATTCAATTCAGTATATTTAAATTAGATTAAATTGATTTAAATCTATACCGATATTCTGATAACCGCATCCTTTAGAAAATGTTGTTACTTTAAGTTTTTTGTAAAGAACGAAATCCACTTCTTATGGGTAAAATGGGGCAACTGTTTTTATACAGACTCATGGGTCCTGGCTTATAAAGAATGGATATCAATGGCAAATATGTACATAAAAGATAGGAGACTGCATAATTGCGATTGATTGGAGGACTTACGATTTTTCCAAATCAATCGCAACTCTGTATAAGACGGGGCCTGGGTCTCAATACTGTTTTTGTACACAGTTGATAAGTATCTTTAGCACATGTCTCTCATTTTGTCTTCTGTATTTTCCTAATTTTTCTTTTTAAATTAGAAAATAATAATAGTTAGTATGTATACGCTGTACACCTAGCCTATAACTATATGTATATTATTTTGTTGTATGCACACGGTATTGTTGATTGACACAGAAAGAGTCCTTTAATGGTTGACAGAGAAAGAGGGAGAGAGAAATGGACGGAGATAAAGAATGAATAGTGGAGAAAGAGGGGTGATAAACAAGTGTAGTTGCCGTCCATTGCTCTTCAAAATATAGTTGTGAAAGCAAATAAAATGTCTTGCTCTATATTGAAAGCTTAAATAAGTCACCCTCTAAAGATACAAATGATGAATTCCCCCAATAAGTTCAAAGGTGTTTATACACTCTGGTGAAAACCCCAATTCTATTCATAGGATGCGCAAACTGCATAATATTGACAGACGATCTACTCCAGTGCATAATTATAAGTTGAGTCTTTCTTGCTATGAATACTAATAATTATTAATATTAAGGAAATTATAAGAAAAAAAGTCAAAACTATTGGAGTCTCAATTTTATGTCGTATTTTGATTGTTTTTTCTTTCTTTCTTATCAAACATAGTTTTACCCTACATCGTGATCTAAACCACCGATATACAATGGGCGGCCAAAATATAAAAAAATGGAGAACATGAAAAGAGAAATATTGGTAAAAAGATTTTTTTCTAAGACAAGAAATAAACATTTATTTTTTAAGAAAACGGGCTATTTTTCTTTGCACACATTCTTTGGCCATTTTTGGCAGCCCAGAATAATTTGTTGGTTTAGACCATGGTTTTAGAATTAAATTTTGTTTGTAAATTCCTGCCTTTATCTTATCCACTGTCCTCTTCTCATTTCTTGGGTCTGTCTGTCTGTCTGTCTGTCTCTCTCTCTCTCTCTCTCCCTTCCTCCCTTGCACCATCCCTCCCCATCTCAGTCTCTAGCTTACTCTTTCTCTCCCTCCCACTTTCTCCCTCTTTCTATCTCTCTTTCCCCAACTCATCCTACTCTTTTTATATATGTAATTCTTCCTAGGAGAAATTTCAATTGTTTTAAACACATTGTTGGCTCACACCCAGTAAATAAAGATCGCGTGCTCGATCTGTAATTGAAAGCAAGTCAGAAAATATTCCGCTGGTTCCAAGATTGTTTTCTGACCTTTTTTCAATTACAGCTCGGGCATGCGATCATTATTTACTGGGTGTAAGCCAAAAATGTGTTTAAAACAATCATCCTACCCAGTTACGCATATATATTCTTGTTTTCCTTCTATACATCATACCGCAACACTCCTTACAACTGATTCCCTCACTATACCCACACCTCCTCATCTCTCTCTCTCTCTCTCTCTCTCTTTATATTTTTGTCTCTCTCTTTCTCTTTTTGTGTATCTCGCTTTCTTTCTCCCTCTCCACACTCCTCACCACCCCCTCTCTCTTTCTCTCTCTGTCTCTCTCCCTTCAGCTCATCGTACCCTGTCAAGCATATCTCCCTGTTTTCCTCCGTATACATCATACTCTAACATTCCTTTCATCCTTCCTACCCAGTTGATTCATATCGCAATGCTCCTTATACCCCTCTGTCCTTTTGTCCCGTTTTTTTCGTATGACATATATGTTTGTTGGGATGGTGAACTTACTGAAGAGTTTGAGATAGGAAAAGGTGCAAGACAGGGCTGTATCTTATCACCATACCTCTTCGTCACATACACAGAAAGTGGGATGAGGGAAGCAGATGTTGCGCACTATGGCAATAAATTTGGAGGCAAAATCATCTCAAATCTCAGATACGCTGACGACACAGCCCTTATCGAATCTTCCAAAGATGGAATTGAAAGTCTCACACACGAAAGAAAAGATGCTGGCAAGAAAATCAACTTGCATTTAAATGTTAAAAAGATTAAACTCCTAGTTGCTGGTTAAACCTCAGATACCGATTGTAGCATCCAGATCGATGAGAAAACAGTCAAAGATGTGGAAAGCTTCAAATATCTTGTCTAGAAAGAACAGCGATGCCAGCTGTACCAGTGACATAAAGATAAGAATAGCTTTAGCAAAGAAGAGAATGGTTGACCTGCATGTACTTTGGAATGACAGGAACATCTCAACCGGTCTGAAAATATAACTGGTAAAAACCCTGGTTTGGAGTACTTTGCTTTATGGTGCTGAAAGCTGGACACTGCTCAAAGCCGATTATAATCGGATCATGGCAGCAGAAATGTGTTTCTGGAGGAAAATGCTTAAGATCAGCTGGAAGGACAAAAGAACTAACCTCAGTGTTCTACAAGAACTGAACACAGAAAAGTCTTGGAAAAGTGGCCCGCCTCAACATGGGTTACTTTGGACACATTCTGCGTGGCAGTGGAAGCCCCTTAAGGCCCGGTCACACAGAGGGGACGGCATTGGGAACGCATGGCCAGCCCATTGGAAATTTGCAATTTTGGCCAGTGCGTTTTCGTGATAAAGAAAGAATTTTTTTATTTTTTTTTTTTTTTTTTTATTAAAAGCTACAGCGAGCTGACACCAAATACATAGCGTTTTGCTAGCACGCTGAGCGCATACAGGGTGCATACCGTGCGCATACAGACCGTACACAGAGCGCACATGATAACGACTTCCACGAATGCACAACGTGTTGCTAGCGCGCTGGACGAAAGGTCAACGCATGCACTGCGTTCTCAACAGAGGTGATCACACATAGACGACGCACGGCCCGCGCATTGGAAATCGGAAAAGGCCGTGTGCCTAACTTTTGTCATGATTTTGGAAAAGCTAGCGAGCTGACACAAAATAGACATGCGTGTAGCTAGCGCGCTGTGCGTATACAGGGTGTGTGTGCTCCGCGTATGTTTGGCGCTGGTCTAGCGCGCTCCACGCATGTCTGGAGTGCCTTTGGCGTGTACATTCATGCGTCGAGCTCCGCGCACACTTTTGAGCATGCTAAAAAAATCCCGACGCACACAGCGAATGACGACGAATGCATAGCATGGGTCCAGCGCGCTCGACGAACGAGTAACGAATGTTGACGCACGCCTAGCGAACGACAACGCACTGGCCCAAATTGCAAATTTCCAATGCGCTGGCCGTGCGTCCCCTATGCGTCCCCTCTGTGTGACCGGGCCTTAAGCAGCACAAATAATAGAAAGCCAAGTGGAAGGAAAAAGAATAAGAGGCAGACTGAGAAAGTAGTGGTTCGATAACATCAAAGAATGGACAGGTCTCACATATTCAGAAGCCAAAAGATTAGCACAGGATGGAAACAAATGGAGAAAGACAACAAGAAGATGTGCATAATATGTTGTCGCCAATCTCCAGCAACTGACGGTGGCAGCCAGGTAGCCAGGTAGGTTTTAGACTTCATTTTACGAAACCAATGGTGAATCACATTTTGTTTTCATACATTTATTAATCGATTCTATTTACACGTTATTCATATTGTTTATGGCACTGATTTATGTTTCTACGTAATCACTATCATGGATTAGGATAATTGTATACAAGAAAAAAGAGGAAAAAAAATAGGAACAGTTCTTTGCGAAAAATTTGGCTGAAGTTAGTTTTTTAGTTAGCAACGAACCAGACCTCGTTGTGTCGGTTGAAGATGGTGATTTTTTTTCTTTTTAAAACATACATTGCTCCAACTGGAGTCGTTTTATATTTAATGTATATGTTCTATTATTGCATTGTATGTATGTATTTTATTATATGTAGCTCCCTATGTTTTTGCATTTGTGGAGAAATAAATTGAACTTGAATTGAACTTGAAAGGACTGTCATAACCAGCCGTGTTATAGTAAGAACTGTCGTATTGGTGTGAGAGCACGACCTAATTCAACACCAGCTTGGATCCAGTCATCTTGAGAGGCGAAACCACTAAAGAATCTGAGATCGGAATGAAATATTGAATGAAAAATGTTATTTGAATTTGAATTTAAATTATGATATTATTCAAGGAAATTCTTTGATTTCGTTGGAGCACAACGGATCCATGTCCCCTTTAACCCCCACCCCGGAAATGGTACGATCGGAACTTCTAGTACATTCGAGAGAAGAAAAGAAAGAATGAAAAGAAAAAAAAAAATCAAATTTAGGCAATTTGACCTTTTGTAGCGTGCAACCATTACACTCGCAATGATCGCGTATTACGTAATCTGAACATGATTTCTACTGGATATGCAATGGGGAACTGACATTAATTGCCCTTGATCTGAGTTGATTCTTCGAAAGTAGTTGCGATCGTGTTCAAATAACTTCATTACATTAAAGAATGTGCCCAGCTAATCGTGTTATGTGCCCCTTCAAATGTTAGACCTATTTTGTTGTCCTCTCTGCCTTGGGCAGGTGTTTGGAGGTGGGCATTGTGTCAGTGCTTCCACCATCAAAGGAAATCTAAGGAAAATTGATGGAACTGATTGTGGGAGGATTCAGGACAAAAGCGTAAAATATGTAAGCCTAGGGTGAAATACTGTTTCCCTTTTTTTTTCTTCGCTCACATCTCACTTACAAATCGGTTTGAATCTATTCACAAGCACAAAGTTGGGCTTCTCCACAGGCTTTTTCTCTCGCTAACATGTAATCGTGTTCTAGTCTTTGCAATACGGGTAGAAATCGGAACGGAATGGAACAGACTCGATCTACACCTATAGGGCCCGTTTCAAAAAGCCTTTTTTCAATGACAAATGACGAAAATCAGTGACAAATCTGTTGATAACCAATCAGAAGCAAGGATTTCTGTAGCTTATAACAAAAAAACTGTAGTATGTCATTGATGACAGGTTTTGTGAAATGGCCCCCAGATTAAAAAAAGAATACTAAGATGTATGTGATCTTACTTGACGTAAGCACGATGTGCAGGGATGGTAGTAAAGAAGACATCAGAATCACTAGGAGCTGGAGGGTTAGCGCTGTGTTCTGCTGGGATGAAGAACGATACGGTGAAGTTGCTCTCACATGCGGGGCCCTGGCCCGGGATCACTCGGGTAGCGACCGGTGCAGTCATGGCAATCTTTTGCTCTGTAAGGAGATTGTAAGGCAACATCGTTATTGGATAATTTTTGTAATTGAAGAGCTGATTTTAAGTCAATTGAAAAGATAGTAAGGTATTTATACGATTGATACCATAAATATATGTCGATTTCAACCTGTCAGAATACGGTTTTATAGCAAAACGATAAAAATCGTATGAATACACTTTTTTTCTTCTTTCGCAACAAATTATGCAAATAAAAGAGAGAACCTTCCATACATTGTTTCCACATAGCCTGATAGGAAGGCAATTGCTAGTCAGCTTCTCCCCCCCCCCCCCCCCCTCATCTCGCCTGTTGTGCCGTCACTCAACGATGATATTGTAGTGGTATGCTGATTTGGGAAACATATTGACCTAAAGGGGGGGCTAGAGCCATAGAAGAGCCGGGCTGGGTGGACTAATTGTACGATAATTAGTTTGACTTGGTATACACCTAAAATTTAAATAGCATTAATTATGTTTCCAAAAGTATGCCGGGAACGGGTAAACAACCCCTGGTGTTGAATTATTGCATTATATTAAAGTGTTTATTTCGAAAAGCACGTTGGAAATGAATTCCTGCATTAAAGATGTCCAGGTGTTCATTTCCGATAACACGTTAGACAATAGACTGTTTTTCCGGGGACGCGACATTCTCGCGAAGAGATAAGACTCCTCCCATTTTTGTCGGTGACTAGTTCAAATCACTCTTATCGATTACGCTTTGCCATTGGTTATAATTAATTAAAGGTATAACTCCTCTCTTAATTGGTCAGATGACCTAAAGGTAATTTTATATATCCAATCTTGTAATTGGTTGGCTTCGTAAGGGTCCTTCTGATTGACTGGTAATATCATGTGATATCTAAGCCACGTCGGGTGCCGCAGTATTTAAATGCCATGTGCGGGATTTTGTAGTCATATTATTTTAGAGTTTATTTGATTTCGTTAACATGTTTAGAATTTGCTGCTAGTTTACTGTCGATATGGCCGCCCAGTCGTTGAGAGAAGCAGCTTATTAAAAATGTTTATACAATAATTACTCTTCGTTTGTAACGATTGGAGCTTCGGCTGACTTATATAATTAATAAAGTGGACTTCAACTGTAATTCCGAGCTTCTTTTGTTTTCATTTATATTTGAACTTGTCGTCTCCAACTCATTAACTGGCCCACCACAATATTCATTAAAATGTATGAATATTCAGGACACTAAAAACGTCTAGAACGATCAATTACATGAACTTTCATTAAAATACTATGCACAATAATTATGCAGGTAAAATGTTAGCTTGATTAGGTAATTCAATTTGTTTATGATTGGTTCAGTTATGTAACTTTGCGTATCATTATGGCATAAGAATATACATTTTATGATTCAATACCTCGATTAATGTGAAGATGTTTTTTTTTAAATGAAAGTCGTCAGAGGCGATGGATTTGGGAGGGGGAGGCACAGTGCCCCCAAATTTTTTCAAGTACCCCTAACGTGCCCTTTTTAAATAGGAAAATGCCCCCTTTAACTTCAGATAAGTGCCCCCTTCACTAATGATAATTGCCCAATATCAAATCTGAGAGGTGCCCTTTTACTTTAACAAGTGTCATTTTTCCTTAGTACTAATTGCCCCTTTTAATCTCTGATGAGTGCCCCTTTTCTCCTTCTGATAAATTTCACCCTTTCTTAAAAAATAAGAGCCCCTTCCCTTTCTAATATAAATTTATAAGTTTCTTCTCACATCTCTGATAAATTTCACTATTAACACCTGATAGGTGCCCTTCCCTTCAACAAGTGCCCGTTTCCCTTTGTAATATGTGCCTCTTTCCATTCTCACAAGTGCCCCTATTTATCTCGGGTTAGTTCCCCTTTTCAGGTACTATAAGTGCCCCCTTACTTAATTTTTTGGTCGATGCCAGACCCCGCACACTTTAAAAGAAGCTCCGCCGCCCCTGGATATATGATTCCAGTAATGTTTCAGACATATTTTTGGCTATATTGCTGGTCCGAAACAACCCATTCACTTTACAATGAAAATAAAACTTTAAGAAAGTTTTTTCCAAAAATGCAGTATCATTAAACAGAACTCTTATCATTACTTTAATGCATTATCATTTTAAATGAATCATTTTTTTTCATGCAGTATCACCTACATTATCAATTACATATCATTTTGTTCATAGCCTCGTGGGATTCCATACATTAACCAAAAATTAAGATAATTTTTGACAGAGAATAGGCATGAGAATGTGAAAAATGGACGGAGAAAAATAAAGTGGAGAAATAGGGTGTCATAAACAAGTGTAGGTAACGACCTTTACCGTTCCAAACATAGTAATATTAAAAACAAATAAAATGTCTTGCTCTTTTACCTATGATTCTACTAAATTGAATATCCAACACAATATATCCACAACTGAAAAAATAACCTGCAGTCGGCCTCTACTGTATAGAAATTAATTATGACTACCGACAATAAGTTCAAGGTCATTATACGTTGCGCTAGCTCTTTGTGGGAAAACCTACTTCTATTTATAGGATGCACAAACTGCATTATATTCACAGACGAACAAATAAAGTGTGTGTTTAGCATTGTAATTGTAATTTTATTTGGTGTGTAAACTTGCATAGCGACTCAGTACTTTTGATCAAAGTTATTCGCACTTCTTTCGACACACATTTGTAATCAACGTGAGAAATGGGTAGAGAACTGCATGCAGTTTTGAGACGCTCTCGTTACGTAGACTCATAGGATATTGGTACTATCCACTACGATACTGCATATAGTGTGTGCTCCTGTGTGCTTGCATATGCACATACTGTTGACTTCTAGTTCACATTAGATGATCACACTTTTAAGTTGCATCGGACATTGCATATATGCGTAGAATGAGCTCGTGGCTGTAATACGCCAAAAACTCGACATCTAGAGAAATGGCTGAGAAGACCGATGACGAGAAAGCTCCAAGCTCTTCAGAGAACCTGACGTGTCCACTATGTCTTGATATATTCGACGAGGCATCCATCCTGACTTCATGCGGACACACCTTCTGTCGGAAATGTCTCAAGAACTATGACCTGTCCCACCAGGATCTCGATCACATGATCTGTCCTCTGTGCAGGAAGATCACCGAGTTGTCTGCGAACCGTGTCGATGATTTCCTCACCAATGTGACTGTCAACGGACTTGTAGATAATTACCACGCCGAGTGTGGAGGGATGAACGCTGTCCTTGAGATGCATCCAAAATGCACTGCTTGCAAGTTTCATCAAGATGCTGTCTCGTTCTGCAGAACGTGTAATAACTACATGTGCACTAATTGCGACTGCGGCCATGAGCACCTGACATCATTCTTTGAAGGTCATGAGATTGTGTCCTTACAGGATATTATCGACGGGAAGGTCAGCATTGGTCACCTATCTGAGAAGTGCTGCATCCACAAACAAGAGAACAGAGATATGTTTTGTGAGGATTGTACGGTCCATGTCTGTCTCAAGTGCGTGATCGTCGGTCATCAAAATCACAACATCAAGAATCAGGCTGACTTCGAGCAAGAGTTACGGCTTAAGGTAAATATGGTTTCATTTGACAAAAAAGGTGTACTTTTACAATTGAGACATGGGAAGATACCAGAACACTAGTAGCAGGGGGTGGAGAAATGGAGGGGGCCCCGAGGGAAATGATGCCCCCAATTAATTATTTAAATGTGCGACAAAATGTATGTGCGCCCCCCCCCCCCCGGCATCTCGCAAGGAAAAAAACGAAAATGTAATTCTTCTGAATTTTGATAAGCTTTTATGTACGCTGAAATGTAAATTTTCAGCATTCTAAAATGAACACTTTTCCTTTCGAATATTGATAGACCCTGCGTTTGTTATGTTTGTAAATCTTGTCTAGAATATTTACTACAATAACACCGCGAGCATGGGAGGAGATATTCCTATATACCAAACGGCTGGGCAAAATGAGACCCCCCCCCCCCCCTCCCTCTGTCAATAATAATTTAACCATTCCAAATCCTAAATGTTATCAGTTAATAGGCGCTACCCCCCCTTACAAAATATAGAAAGAAGTGTAATTCTATATTTCTATTGTATAAATCATGTTTCCTTAAGTTTTAAAAGAGAGGGGCATATTATTCCCTTGTTCTTGAGTGGAGCAAAATTATGTCTACCCTCTCCCCATCACAAAGCCAAATATCTTTACAAATTAATGAGGATTTGTTTTTCCCTCCTCCCTTGCCAGAGAAAAAACGTATGACATCATGAATGTGGAAATATAACCATACAAAAGAAGTTCTCGAAAACAAAGTGTTACCATTCCGAATTCTAGAATTCTCTCTCGTTCGCTAATCTCGCTTCAGTCCTGAATCGCCACAGCGAGGAGGTTGGTGATTCTTTCTATCGCAGTGGCGGCTAAATAAGTTTCTGCCTTTACAAGACATAATTTCGCCGTATATCGATTAGCTTTTAGTAATTCTGTATGAATACAAAATTGCAACATATAATGATCTGACATTTCATGTTTTCAGTAATCCATGTTGACTTCCATAATGGGGCCCCTCGTAAGAGAAAAGAAAACAATCCAGAAAACTGCATGAAATAACTGATTAACGATACATTGTAATGTTCTATATAATACAAATTTACCCCCTTCACATACACGGATTTTTCTTACGAGTCCATACAGATCGCGCAAATTCACGGATCTTTTACGGATCCTTACGAGTTGGCCACTTTTACGACCGATTTAAGAGTTGTTACGAGTTATTAAGAGCTATTTACGGTTTATTACGGATTATTACGAGTTATTACGATGTATTTACGGCAAAATTCCACGAGTTGTTACGAGTTGTCACGGATAATAACGAGCAACTTACGTGCATTTTACCACCTTTTTACATGTTGTTATGAAGAGTTACGAGTTAGTTACGAGTATTTACGAGTCCTTAGGATTTTGCAGCTTTTATACTTTTCCCCAAATCGTAAACAGTATGTAAGAATACGTAAAGTGTACGTATCTATTCTTAAAACGCTCGTTACTACACGTAAAGTGCTCGTAATAGCTCTTAACAATATGTAAAGCCATCGTAACATGACCCCGAATGAAATCGTAAACGACACGTAAAAGGGTGGGACAACCCTTTTGCCTACCCCTCTCGCAAGACATGAATCTCTTTCTGTTGCTCGTATATGATCATGCTTAAAATGTAAATCACTATTTCAAATTATTAATCAAGTAGCAGGCTGGGATTTTCCGTTGTGTTTCAAACTATACATGATTACATTTTTAAATTTCACAGAAGTAACCGATTCGTTCGGTCGGGCGCTACACTCCCTCGCGTAAAAGTAAACTTTTTATCGAGCTATAATCCTTAGTATTATAAAAACACTTTATGAGGTATTTCATTTTTTTATTTATTTATTTAAAAATATTTATACAGGATGACAATATCAACCAAGGCTGATTTTCATATTGGTCCTGTATTATGTCAATGTTAAAATAATGCTTGAATGTATAAATACATTAAATCTGCTTATATACATTCCACTCCAATAAAACTAAATAGGAATGCGATGTCCTGTTCTCTTTGTTTTGTTGAAAATTCAAAACGATATTTTTTATGAATATCAAGAACAATTTGCATGAAAGGAGAATGGTGTTCATTGCTGAGGAGGGCGTGGGGCAGTGGCGGACCCAGGGTGGGGCACGGAGGGCTCGGGCCCCACCCTAGCAACAACAAAAAAGTATTTTAAAAAGATAGTATCCACAATTTTACCTCTCTTTTTTTTGGCTCAGGGGGGCGGGGGGGGGGGACGGTATTGAGAAGAAAGATATTGTGCTCATTACCCCCCCCCCCACTTATGCATTACTAAATATTTTATCACGAATTGGGCATCCCCCCCCCCTTCGCCACGCGCTTGGTTCCCCCCCCCCCCCCCAGGGGGGGGGGGGGAGGAAGGGGGCTATTTGAAGGTACTTTGCGTAGCTTCATTTCATAGCTATTCATTAGTAAAGCACAACAAAGAGCTCCTCATCCTATAGTAGGGCGCTTTTAAGCAACGCGACGGAAGGCAAAGAGGAAGGGATAATTCACTCAACCGAGATCAAATAATGTATGCAGTTCGGATGCTGTCTATTGAAATACTATTATTCTTATAAGGTGAATGGAATAATTTGAATTGAGGCACTTCACAAAGACTTATGCATTAATTTTGGTTACATTACGAAAATGGTCTATTGTACGACGATTCAACTCTTCACTCGACTTTATAAAATGAACGCTAGTATGGCTGAGAACAGTCGTGAAAATCAACAAGACGGAGAAAATTATGGTTCGCACATGCGCATATTGATTATTATGCTCGGTTACCCTCGTCTTTGCCTTCCGTCGTGTTTGCGGAAAAGCTCTGTAGTTACAAATGAAGACGGAGCATAGTCCAGGACGATCTCGGTTGAGTGAATTCTCCCGTCCTCTTTGCCTTCCGTCGCGTTGCTAAAGCGCCCTAATGTTGGAACGGTTACGGTTCGCCTGGAAGTTCCGAAGGGGTGAATGGTATCATCATCTCAATATTAATTCAGTTCAGCTCATTCCACTTTTTCAACCATTTAAAATCAAATATACAAAGCATGTAATATAAATAAGAATACAAAATAAATGATTACGATGCCCCTAAAAGTGAAGGTTTAATAAAAGCGGGGTAATCAATAAATATATTTCTTTCTTCTCTCCTTGTTTGTCTGTATCTCTCCATTATTTGTCTCTTTGTTACCTCCTCTATTTTGAAGATAAACATTTAAAAGGGTGAAAGGGGTACGTGCCTAGATTATCCAAATAAATTCGTGGCTACGCCTTTTTCTGCACTGAAAAATAATATAGATAAATGTAAGGAATCAGTGAAATTTCATTATTGTGAAATCGTACAAAAGGGCCATATAGCAATTGTTATCGTATGTAAGCACTCTGCATCAAAATAACATTCTTTAGAATGTTTATTCATAAATAATAGTACTACTATTTGGTCTATCTCTATTCTGTTTGTATTCTATTACTGCTTTCACACAAATGGTGTTAGAGCTGATCTCATTCTAATAAAGCAGAAAAACAATATATTCAATTCCTCTGTCCTCGTATGATTTATGACGATGTGGGGGGGGGGGGGGAGTCGCCGGGTGGCGGTATATTTTCTGAAACTTCAGGCGTGCACTGATATCCTTGTTTTATTTTCGAACCATCTCCATGTAATTAGCATACATCTCAGTTAGAAAATGTTCTTTTCCCTTCTCTATTATTTGTTCTGTTTAGGTGAACGACCTTGTCCAGCGATGTGCCGCTAAGAAGACAGAACTGGAGAAGAACATTAAAAATGTTGAGGTACAACGCCATTAAGTATACTCTGCCGTGCAGAAACTACTGGACGATGTCAGTGAAGCCTACAGCGTCAAGGCCAAAGAGCTTGTAGAACATCATCTCAATCTCATCGAGAAAATCAATGTAGTAAAGCGGAGTTTCGATTACGAACTCAACGTCTTGAAATCCAACGATCGACAAAGGATCAACAGTATTTGTAGTTCAATAACACTGGTATCTAATGACAGACTGGGTCGTCTCGAGACAGACAGTCTGTCTGCTCATATCTTGCTCTGTGAGGAGCTGGATGCCATGCTAAAGGAGGCTACTGATCACACTTCAGCGGCAGCCATTACGACGAAAGCACAAGAGAACAGGTTCAATCCTGCAGATGATACTCGTCTTGAACTGGGGAGCATCATAGAAGCGGCAGCCATTAGGGAGAAAGCACAGGTGAGGATGTTCAAGCTTGCAGTTGATACTAATCTTGACCACGGGAGCATCTTAGAATCACATCCCAAGTTTCAAGTCATTCAGCGTGTAGATCTGCGGAAAGAGATGTCGGGTATGACCCCGTATTCTGTTGATAGTGTAGCTATCGCATATAAGCATCGGTCTTCATATGGCATAGATATCATTGATTCAGCTGGTAAACAGGAGCCGTATGCAAACATACCAAGTAACATGAACTGTTATGAGCTTGTGTTTCAACAGGACAGGTCAGTATGCATAGCGACGGGTGGTAAAAAAGCGCTCATATATTCTCCCTTTGGAACATGGAAAACACACATCCGCACAAATGGCTTTGGCTATCATCTGAGACTCAACAGAAGTCCATCAGATGAAATCCTGATGGCTGAAAATGACAATTGGGTCGATATCTATGACCCGACGGGATCCACACTTAAACACGAAGTTCACACACAACACAACAAGACGAGTCAGGCATCTGCTACCACGTCGGGTTTGATCGTCACGAGTTCATGTTGCATCAAACCAAGCGTGGTGACGGTCTATGACAGGGATGGGAATGCTGGTAAGTCTCTACAAGCTCCAGACGGGGTCCACCTGTATGCTGCTGTGGATGAGCAGGACAGGGTATATATAGCGGGTGTTGATCGTAATAATGGTAACGTGCTGATTCGGCTCTATGACCTTGATGGTCTGAACCTGAAGGAAAGAGTTGGGTTCAATGTACTTAATATGACGCTTAATGATGATTGGTGTTACTTGGTTTCCATCTCTCCAGACATGCTTGCGTTTGCTTGTAGCATGAAGGTGTATTTCATCAAAGTATCACTGTAATCCATCTCACACTCTATATTACCATTATTGTTGGTGTGTATACGTCTCTGCTTAGGCTCCGACCAGCTCCACTCTAATATAATAAACTTTTGTATAAATGATTGTTCTCATGTTTCGTGACTTTATTGTGATTATTGTACTGCCATCGTAAATAGGACCTCATTGTAGATAATTATTTTAGCTTTCCTGGGTTATCCTGTCAAGTCATTCGTATTATTGTTTTGTTTTTATTTTATAATATATATATTTTTTGTTTTAATCATTGGGACCCATGGTTGTTACGTCCCCTGAAAAATGTCTTCGTGTTAACTTTGCACCCTGTCTGAAAGGCCATTCAATTGAAAGCTTTGGGAACTGAAAATGTGACAGATTAGTTTCTTATTGATATAGAGAAGAACAATGTATTAACAAATCGAGGCCTAGTTTAACCGTCGGAAGTTCTGTTTCTTGACTGAACATCCTAAGTAATGTAAGAATATTATGATATCTTTGTAAACGTTTACTGCATTTATGTTATGATTGGTAATGTCACTTTGCATATTTCATGTGAATTCGGCAGTTTCTCTTTTCATAATGATTACCACTTCAATTCAATTTAATTGAATTGAATTATATTAAATTGAATTCAATCTATACAGATATTCTGATAACAGCATCCGATGGAAAATGTAGTTTCTTTAATTTTTTGTGAAGAACAAAATTCTATTCGTATGGGTAAAATGGGGCAACTGTTCTGATACAGACTCCTGATCTCCATACTGTTTTCGTATATGTAGTTTGTAAAGCTCCTTCAGCTCAATACAACAATTGCTGTTGTATTTTCCTCATTAGTTTCTTTTTTTGAATTATGAACTTTTATAGTAAATATGTATACGCTGTAAACCTAGCCTATGACTACGTGTACATTATTTTGTTGTATGTACACGGTATTGTTTAGTGACCCTTTACGATTCATTTAATGGTTAATAGAGAAGGAGGAAGAGAAAGAGAGAAATGGACGGAGATACAGAAAGAATATGTGGGAAGGGGGGGGGGGGGTGATAAACGAGTGTAGTTACCATCCTTTACTCTTCCCAATATGTAGTAGTAAAAGCAAAATACAACATCTTCCCCATTAGGTAAAATAACTCTTGTTAAGACACTTTTTCTTTCACAATTGATCTACTTAATTCTATCTTTGTCAAACCCGTCACCATTGTTCATTAAAGAGCTTGACAAACTCTTATCATTTTTTTTTGTGGAGAGGGAAACCTGATCGTATCGAAAGAAGTCAGATATGTAACTCATATATGGTTGGAGGTGTGAAGATGGTTAATACGGAATGTTTCTTTACTTCGCTAAAAATAACTTGGATATGTTTAAACTCATTTCTGAGCTCTGTTCCATTCTCAGATTGTAATTTTTTTACTTTACGGTTATAGTTTTTTAGAAAAGCATATTGATCTTATAACTAATCCTTTTTGGAAGGATGTAGTTTCTTCGTAGTGTGCTTTTGGAAGAGCAAATAGATGCTCCAGCAATTCAGCAAAGAAGGGTTTTGCTCTGAATTCCTTTGCCACAATGAAGACATTGTAATAAATAAAAACCTTGTTAATTGTAGACAATGGAACCAGAGTGGTGTAATATTTGTAAATGAATTAATTGGAGCAGATATGATCAGGTTTTAAGCAGACAAACAATTATTGAAACTTACAATATTTCTATTGACTACCTAACATATTCCATCATAAAAGGCGAGATTGATGAAAAGTTGGAAAGTTTTTCACAACCTTTCAATGCGTTTATGAAGTTGACCAACCCACTTAGACCATATATTCTTAGTATTTTGATGAAACAAAGAAAAGGATGTAAACATATTTACGTTTAAATAGTAAAAGGAAGGGTATCAGCTAATTTAAACAGGAAAGAAAGATGGGAAGAGAAAATTCGGCAAAAAATGTCATTAAATAAATGGCGTTGTTTTAATTCTATACCATACCAAACAATACAAGACGTTACACTCAGATAGTTCCAATATCGCCTGATTAATTGCATTACTCTAACAAACTTTTATTTGTGTAGAATACAGGTTAAATGAAGCAGCGCATGTACCATCTGTTTACTGCATGAAGAAACCATTGAACACCTATTTTTTTAATGTCACATAGTGAGGAAGGTATGGGAATATTTCGAAAAGAAATTGTACGAAAGATGTAAACTTGTGTTGAAATTAACAGTCGAAAATGTTCTTTTTGGAATCACACCCTATAAATGTAACAAAGCTTTAAATTCACTTATCATTTGGTTTAAATTGATAATTTATAAAAAAAAATTGGCTGGAACTCGCTTTTTACCATAAAAACTTTTAAACGAGGTAACGATTTATTTTGGTTAAAAAAAAAAAGAATAACAAAGTTCTGTTTGTTTTAAGTAGCCCTTACATTTTCATAATTTTAACAAACGAATTCTTTTTCACTGGGTGCCTGCCGTAGCAAAAAGCAGATTTGAAAAAAGACTTAACTCCGTTTCATTGACAATCAGCCATTCATGAAGACTCTCGTCTACGGCTGATTGTCAACGAAACGGAGTTAAGTCTTTTGTTAATTTCGTTTATTGATACGGCAGGCAGCCAGTGAAAACGAATTCGTTTAATAAAATTATGGAAATGCAAGCACTACTTTAAACAAACAGAACTTTGTCATTCCTCGCTCATTTTTCCTGATTAAGGTGTCATATGAAAGGGCAGAAACTCAACTTTCTAGAAATGTGAATTTTTCTTCGAAATTCAGATACCGCCCGCCAAATGTCTTTTTGGTTTCCTTCCTTCAAATTGCTTTTAATCACTCATGCGTGAAATATGCATCATCTGAGTAGCATCACATGAAAGAGGAGACTCTAAGCTTCCCAAATATGTACCATTCATTAATTATAGTTGTGATTAAGTTATGATAGAACATCGATACTTCTCGGTTTCGTTTTTTCTGGGACGCACTGTATAGATAAAAATGATGAACACCGCCAATAAGTTTAAATACGCTCTGTGGGAAAACCAAATTCTATTCAAATAGGTTGCTCAAACTTCATTATATTGACAGACGATCAACTCAAGTGTAATTTTACCATTGTAACCACGTTTGTATGCAAGGACACACTTGAATAGGACACACTTGAAAAGATAATACGTGTGTGGGTGTGTGTGTGTGTGTGTGTGTGTGCGTGTGCGTCAATGTTTTGATTACATTCGAGCATCACAATAAAGTTGTGAGAGCAAATATTATTTCAGTCCAATGCTATTTCTACAAATCAAATATTTCCTCGACTGTACAATATTTTGCTACCTACCATTTAGAGTGCTTTTAAGAATTTTGCAACCTTTCGTCTGGCTTTGTTGGCTCCTGATTTACGACAAGTCTGTTATGTCTTTTCTCTTTCAAATACGTATCTTAGTTTGAAATGCTTTTCATTAATATCATACTTATTTCTGAAGACTAACATTTTATATATATCTTAGAATGCGATAGTTATTAAAACGTTGATTTATCTGTCAATGTTAATATTTGGTAAACATACATATTTTAACCACCTGACTGGGTGACGATTTCTTTCTCCCGCACTTATATTTTTTTCTTTGAAAACCAATCCCGATCTTAGATTTTTTTCTTTCAATCTTTGTGCCTAGATAATGTACCCACAACTTCTTCCTGACAAAGTTAGGTTCATAGGTATATACATGCGGTGACCCAATGTGAAACTTGCATTCTCTTTTCGGGGGCCAAACCTGAGGACAATGTTCAGGTTGACATATTTTTGACATATTTCTCTTAGATGGCATGGATGGTCTAAGTAACTGTGCTCGGTCAATTTTTATGGGTAAAATTGGACGACTGTTTTGGGACAGACCACTGGCCACTTTACTGTTTTGTACACAGTTTTATTAAGTGCTTTTACAGG
This sequence comes from Strongylocentrotus droebachiensis, assembly GCA_035222895.1. NCBI lineage: Eukaryota > Metazoa > Echinodermata > Echinoidea > Camarodonta > Strongylocentrotidae > Strongylocentrotus > Strongylocentrotus droebachiensis. The sequence goes on along the minus strand of JAVYIG010000658.1, from coordinate 182,904 downwards.
GAAATCTAACTTTGATATCAAACCATTCTAGAGAAAAATCAGAGAAATAGACTAGTGAAAGTTTGAATGAAATCGGAGAAAAATGAGAGAGCTATGATTTTTTAAACTTATAATCACTGACAGTGGCGGATCCAGGGGGTGGGGGCCGGGGGGCCGTGCCCCCCCCCCCCCCCCCCTGGGAAAAAAAATGTGTATTTTTAAATTTTGTAACGTTAATTTTACCTTTTTTTTCAAGATGCCCCCCCCCCCCCCTGGCGCTCAAGGGGGGGGGGGGGGTTAATTTTTCAAGTTTTCGAGGACCAAAAAAAAAATTAGTGCTCACTACCCCCCCCCCCCCCCCCCCACAAAAAAAAAAAAAAAAAAATATAGTGATCTCGTTATTGTTTATACTGGATAAATAAGACCAATATTAGAGTATTGTGCACCACTTAAATTTAATTTGCGAAATGTACAGAAATATTCTCAATGTATTTGTAAAATCAATCGCTTTAATAATAGCTCTATTCCCTATTTTGTTCGTATCTGGAACGATTATTATTCAAAAATGTAAGCTTCACGTATTTTTTGTTATATGTTTATGTTTAATGATGTTGCCTATTATGTGTATAAATGTATTTAGTATATTTATCCTTTCATATGTCATTACTTTTTGTTATGTTAACATGTATAATGCTCGGTGGATTTTAAATTTCATGATGTTTTTACCTTGTATAAATGACCTGCAATTCAGCTTTGGCTGCCAGAACGTCATATGAATAAACCCTTATTGAATTGAATTGAATTGAATTGTTCCAACACACAAAATGACTAAAATTTCATTTTTCAACTACGACTCAGAAGGTTATCGTAGTTACGTTTCCATACGCTATGAGAGCTCATGCCATGTTTCGTAGTATGCCACGATATTTCGCACTGTTTGGACAGCAATATGTCATCGGAATTAGTTGACCATACATTTTGAGATTTGTTTGCATATGTTTTTTAATGCCTTGCTATCTCAAACTGTATGGGCAGCAAGGTGTCTTAGCAGCTAGGTGTCCATACGCTGTAAGATCTCTTGCCATGTTTCTTAGCATAACATGTTATCTCACACTGTATGGACAGCAAGATGTAAGAATATTACGATATCTTTGGAAACGTATACTGCATTGTTTAAGATAGGTATAGGGAATTGGAGACCGTAGGGAATTGGATACCAGTAAAACTTTAACCTATCACTGTATGTCCGTGTTGGCTCCAATATTGCTATAGCAACATATGTGGCCTTTAACAACACTACTGCATATATCCGATTCATTTCGAAGACTATAATGCGTTCTTTCTCCGTGAAAATTGGCAAAAGTGACCAAGACAAGCAATTGTGATCGTAAAAAGTTGCTCTGATGTAAAAACACAATTTTTTACTAAATGTTGTGGTGTATGCAGATTTTTAGGGGTGGCTTTTAAAAAGTAGTTTTAAAAGGAATTTTATGAAGTGTGCCAACCATCGCAGAAAAATTATTGCTACTGTGTGTTGTGAAAGGGTGTTGCAATGCACATTATGAATGGTGTCTGATCAGAAATGTGTGTAGGCAATAGGGGACACCAGGTCAAAGATGGGGGCCTACTTTCCCACAGTTGTTCATTTTATGTTGAAAGGTACTATCATGAAACATATTTGGTTGTTCGTGTCACAATTCTAATTTGAATGCTTTTTATTTTAAGAAGTTGTTTCTATGCTGCGAGTTTGATCAATGTAAAAGTCACATTGCCAGAACATTATTCTGAAAGTATTTAATCATAATTTAAAGCGCCTAAATTACCGTAAACCAAATACTACAGACATATTTGGGCCACATTGTTTTAAAATCGTTTCAAAATTACAGTAAGTTCATTGGCTGCATAAATCTCTTTCAAAAAGTGTTTAAACCAACTACAACAATCCCATTTTCATTCAAATTGTATTTAAAAATGTCTTGATTTGTAACTGTCCCTTATTACCTACACATGTAGGTAATGAGAGACCTTTGATGATTACGTCATTAATCATTTTTGTATTATTAATAAGTTACATCAAGGCCACAACTGTGTTACCAAATAAAGAGAAGAAGTTACTGAAGAGAATACAAAACTTTCTGTATGTGTAATATTTTTCATGTTTATGTAAATGATGCAAATGTGCTTAAAGTGACTTGGTAACATTGTGAAGGTTGATGAAAAAAAATTGCTTAATTTTTGTATAAAATGTTACTTACTATATTCCTCCTACTGAACTAACCCCCTGACATGCAAAAAACCCTCAAAAAATTCTCAAACCACGAAGATATTTATGGTTTTCTTTGAAGGAATCGATGTATGACACCCTCTAACAGTGATTAACAGTAAATTCTCCAAACCATTTTTGAATTTTCCCAACCTTTTTTCCATGAAAAAAAAGACATAAAACAAGCTATAAAAAATCTGTCAACACTTAAATGTCTGCAATGGAATGTAGAGCCATTTTATTGTTGTGTGACGATTTCCATTCACTTAAAATGTAATTAAATTGTAATAATATAGTTGAGAGAATTAAGGAATCGATCAGATCAGTTTTTTCTCAATTTGTACCATGAATAATGGTCCGTTTTTACTCAAATTTTCAGATTATCTTCAATTGTACATCGAGCATTGAAGTCACTACCTTAGCACCACTATCTCTCATCTGAACAATGTTACCAAGTCCCTTTAAGGGTCTCCAATTCCCCCACACCTACCCTAGGTTACTTTGCATATTTCATGTGAATTCGGCGGTTTTCTTTTTGATAATAATGACCGCTTCTATACAGTCCAGTTCAGTTAAATTAGATTGAATTGAATTCAATCTATACAGATCTTTTGATAACCCCATCCGATGGCAAATGTTGTTACTCTAATTTTGTTGTGAAGAACGAAAGTCAGTTCTTATGGGTATAATGGAGTAACCAATTCGATACGATTTATAAACTGTTTTTGTAAACAGTATGTAGATAACCTTTACCACATTTCATAAACTTCTTATTTTGTATTTTCCCTAAAAAAAAATATCATAAAATAGTTATAGTAAGGTAGGTATACGCTGTAAACATGGCCTATAACTGTATGTACATTTTGTTGCATGCACACGGTATTGTTAGTTGAAGCTGGAAGAGTCCTTTAATGGTTGACAGAGAAAAGGGAAGAGAAAGAGAGAAAAGGATGAAGATAGAGAAAGAATAGATAATTAAAAATGATGAATACTGCCAGAAAGTTCGAAGGTGCTTATACGCCCTGTGGGAAAACCCAAGTCTATTCAAAACATGCGCAAACTGCCATGATATTGACAGACGATCTACTCAGGTGTGATTTTACCATTGTAACCAAAATTGTATACAAGGACACACTTGAAAAAAGAATGCTTGTGTGTGTGTGCCTCAATTGAAGTGTCTATTTATATTCGACCATAAAAATAAACTTGCGAGAGCAAATATAATTGAAGTACAATGTTATCTATACAAAACACATATTTTCTCGATTGTACAATATTTTGCTACTTACCATCTACAGTGCTTTTATCAATTTCTCTGACAACCTTTTGTCTAGCTTTTAAGCTCCTTGTTTACGAAAAGTCCGTTTTAGTTTCTTTCAAATACGTATCTTAATTTGAAACGCTTTTCATTAAAATCAAACTTCTTCCGGAAGACTAACATTTGATATATACACCAGAATAGTTCTTACAACGTTCATTTCTCTGTCAGTATTATTCTTAGGTAAACATATATACTTTTTAATCACCTGCTTTGGGTACAATGTCTTTCTCCCGTTCTTTATTTAATTTCTTCAACAAGATTTTTTTTTTTTGAGGGGGAGGGGTGGGGGCGAAACCAATCCTAACCTTAGATTCCCTCTCTCGTCCCCCTTTATTTTTCCCTTACACTCTCTCCTTCCCTTCACTCTCTTTCCTTCTCTCTCTCTCTCTCTCTCTCTCTCTATTTTCGTGTCTCTTTTCTTCTGTCCTCTTCTTCGTGCCTCTCTCTCTCTCTCCTTTTCTCTGTCTCCCTCCCTTCCACCTATACGAAAAAGAATTTTACGAAAAACGTAAAACTCTTTAAATAATAGTCTTCATTTTATTTTGTGTTTTGATTTTTTTTTCTTTCTTATCGTTCAAAATACTAGACCTTTTAGTTGAAATTCACAAAACGGGATTTTGATATAAACCACGGTCTTACCAATGCACCAATTTACCATGGGCGGCCAAAAGGAGAAAAAAATTGAGAAGAAGAATAATGAAATTGTGGTAAAAACAACCAGCTTAGTATTTTGAATCTGGTTTAGGGTTTTTACGTTTAAACAAAGAGTAAATTATTTTTAGCACGTACTTAAATGAATACAAGATATCATCTCCGAACTCATTATTTTGCCTTTTTGGGCCGCTCAGAATAAACTGTTGTTTTAGACCAGTAGGTCCATGTTGAGCCCACGGTTTTGGATCACCTTTGTGTGTAAATTCCAGCCCTTATGTTTCACCCTGCCCCCCCCCCCCCACACACACACCCTGTTTGTCCCCCTCTCCTTCCTTATCTTGGGTCTATTTCTCTTTCTTAGTCCTTTTCTCTCTCTCTCTCTCTCTCTCTCTCTATATATATATATAAATATGTGTATATATATATATATAATGTTAAAGCTCTTCCTTCCCCATCTCTCTCAGTTAGTTCTCTTTTTGTCTCTCTGTCTCTTTCTCTTTGTGTGTGTCTCTCTCTCTTTCTCTCTCCCTCTCCCTACCCCTCCGAATCTCTCTCTCTCTCTATCTCTCTCTCTCTCTGTCTTCATCTCATTATACGTACCTGTCATGCATATCTCTCTGTTTCCCTCCTTTACATCATACTGTAACACTCCTTCCATCCTTCATTCCCAACTGATTCATTTCGCTCTGATCCTCATATCCCCCCCCCCCCCTCTTCCTTTTCTTCCGTATTCCTCCTGTGCCATAGATATTTCGCATTAAACTCATTTTGTTAAAAAAACAATGTTATATCTTATTTTGGTTTTCATAGATTTATTACATAATTCTATATACACTTTATTTTAGGTTTCCCTATGTGGATGCCTATTTTTTGCTTCTTCCAGAAAGTGCCCTTTGTTGTTGGTGCCTGCCTTCCCCACTTTGAAAGACGCACCGCAAGCCCCTGGATATAATGATTCCAGCAATGTTTCAGACTTATTTTGGCTATATTGCTGGTGCGAAACAACCTATTCACTTTACAATGAACACATTTTTGATTGACAGAACTCTTATCATTACCTTCAATGCATTTTCAATGAAACAATGTATGACCTACATATTTTATTTTATTTCTTTTTTCTCATGGCCTCGTAGGATTCCATATGTTAATTCTTTTAGAGAGAATTTGATGATAGAGAAAAGGTAAAATAATGAGAGAAATGGAAGGAGATAAAGAAAAAGAGAGTGTAGAAACAAGGGGAGAAATATTAATGTAGTTACCGTCCTTTACATTTCAAAACATAGTACTAAAAACAAATAAAATGTCTTGATCTTTTAATTAGGATTCTAATTAAGTGCATCTCCAACACAATATATACACAACTGAAAACTAAATAAGTCGCCCTCTATAAATAAAAATGATGAATACCGCCAAAAAATTCAAAGGAGCTTAAACGCTGCGCGCGCTCGCTATGTAGGAAAACCAACTTCTATTTATAGGATGCACAAACTGCACTATATTCACAGACGAACTACTGAACTGTGAGTTTGATGTATACACTTGAATAGAGACTCAGTACTTTTGATCAAAGTTAGTCGCACTTCTTTGTAATCAACGTGAGAAAATCATACAGAACTGCATGCAGTTATATGACGTACTTGTTACGTAGACTCAGGATAGTGGTACAACCTACTACGTCACTAGCTTGCTCAAGTGCTTGCATGATCTAACTGTTGACTTCTAGTTCACAATAGCTGATCACACTTTTAAGTTTTATTGGACATTGCATAAGTGCGTAGAATGAGCTCGTGGTTATAATAAGCCCAAAATCCGATATTTGTAGAAATGGCTGAGAAGACCGAGGATGAGGAACCTCCCAGCTCTTCAGAGAACCTGACGTGTCCACTTTGTCTTGATATCTTCGACGAGGCAACCATCCTGACTTCATGCGGACACACCTTCTGTCGGAAATGTCTCAAGAACTATGATCTGTCCCACCAGGATCTCGATCACATGATCTGTCCTCTCTGCAGGAAGATCACTAAGTTGTCTGCAAACCGTGTCGATGATTTCCTCACCAATGTGACTGTCAATGGACTTGTAGACAATTACCACGCCAAGTGTGGAGGGATGAACGCTGTCCTTGAGATGCGTCCAAAATGCACTGCTTGCAAGTTTCATCAAGATGCTGTCTCATGTTGTACAACGTGTAATAACTACATGTGCACTAATTGCGACTACAGCCATAAACAACTGACATGATTCTTTGAAGGTCATGAGATTGTATCCTTCCAGGATGTCATCGACGGGAAGGTCAGCATTGGTCATCTGCCTGAGAAGTGCTGCATCCACAAACAAGAGAACAAAGATGTGTTTTGTGAAGATTGTAAGGTCCATGTCTGTCTCAAGTGCGTGATAGTCGGTCATCAAAATCACAACATCAAGAATCAGGCTGACTTCGAGCAAGAGTTACGGCTAAAGGTAAATGTGGTTTCATTTGACAAAAATAAAGTTACATGTAAGTTGTACAATTTAGACATGGGAAAGTACCAGAGTACAAGAAGCTGGGTTGGAGGAAGGGGGGGGGGGGAGGAATATGATGCCCCTGCAATGGTTCAAATGGGGACAAAATTGATTCCAATCCCCTCCCCCCGGCCCCTCGCAAGACAATTGGTTGTAATTCCTTTGCATTTCGATAAGCATTTAAGTATGCTGAAATGTACATTTTCAGCATACTAAAATCATTATTTTTCCCACTCGGTCGCTACCTTTCATCGAATATTAATAGACCCTGTGTTGATTATGTTTGTAAACCTTGTCTACAATATGTACCATATAAACACCGCAAGCATGGGAGAAGATATTTCTTTGTATCAAATGCTGGGACAAAATGATACCCCTCCCCCTTGACAATAGAATAAATCCTCTAAAATGTAAAGTTTAACCATTTTAAAACCTAAATTTGATCAGTAATTGGTCGCTACCCTCCCTTACAAAATATAGACAGAAGTGTAAACCTATGCTTTTACTGTAGAAATCATGTCTTCAAGAGGTACAAAAAGAGAGGGGCATATTATTCCCTGTATCTGGGATGGAGCAAAATTGTTCCTGCCCTCTCCCCATCACAAAGCCTAATATCTTAACAAACAAATGAAGATTTGTTTTTGCCTCCTCCTTTGCCACATAGAAACGTTTACATCATTAATGTTGCAGTATAACCATACAAAAGTAGTTCTTCAAAACAAAGTGTTTTGTACATTCCAAATTTTAGAATTCTCTCTCGTTTGCTTAGATCCCTTTCCTCCAATATCGTCAAAGTGAGGAGGCTGATGATTCTTTCTATCAAGTTGGTTGCTGAATAAGTTTCTCCCCTAGGGTGTGAAGAACAATGCTTCTCTCTAGTGAAGGAGGTTGGTCAACACTTTTGCCCACCTCTCTCACAAGACATGAAGATCGTTCATTGCTGAGGAGGGGGGGGGGGGGGGGGGGCAGTGGCGGATCCACCCCTGGCCAAAAAAGTAAACAAAAATAGTGCTCACTACCCCCCCCCCCCCCGGTGAGCAAAACAAACAACAGTGCTCATCACCCACCCCCCCCCCCTCTCCGCTTATGCTCCACTATATATTTTCCTACGAATTGGGAACTCCCCCCCCCCCCGGTGAGCAAAAAAAAACAACAGTGCTCATCACCCACTCCCCCCCCCCTCTCCGCTTATGCTCCACTATATATTTTCTTACGAATTGGGAACTCCCCCCCCCCCCCCCCCCCTCGCCCTCGGCTGGATCCGCTCGTGGGAGGGGGTGCTATTTGAAGGTATTAAGCGTAGCTACATTTCATAGCTATTCATTAGTAAACTAAAATAAAGAGGTCCCTCTCCCTCCCACAATGTTGGAACGGTCCGAAGGTTTTCATGGTGTCATCCTCTCTATCTCAATTCAGTTCAGCTCAGTTCATTATTTCAACCATTTAAAATCAAATATACAAAGCATGTAATATTGATAAGAATACAAAATAAATGGTTAGGATGCCCCTAACAGTGAATGCTCTATAAAAGTGGAGCACTCAATACTATTTGTTTTCTCTCCCTGTTTATCTGTTTCTCTCAATCTCTCTGTCTCTTCGTTACCTCCTCTATTTTCTGGCTTACGATTTAAAGGGGTAAAAGGGGCACGTGCCTAGCTTATATACATGTAGATAAATTCGTAGCTACGCCTTTTTTCTGCACAGAAAAACAATGTCCGTGAAAATCATATAGATAAATGTAAGGAATCAGTGAAAGTTAATTATTTTGTATTTGTGCAAAAGGGCCGTATAGCAATTGCAATCTTTTGTAAGTAATGTATTACTTTTTCCATTCTGTTTATATGCTTTCATACAAATGGACTTATTACAAGAGCTGGATTCCATTTTAAGAAAGCAGAAACAAATGTATTCAATTCCTCTGTCCTCGTATGATTTATGATGATGTGGGGGTATATTTTCTAAAACTTCATGCGTGCAAAATCGTGTTTCATTTTCAAACCATCTCCATGTAATTAGCATACATCTCACTTATAATTTTTCTTCTCATCACTTCACTATTATTTGGTTTGTTTAGGTGAACGACCTTGTCCAGCGATGTGCCGCTAAGAAGACAGAACTGGAGAAGAACATTCAGAACGTTGAAGTACAACGCCATGAAGTATACACTGCCGTGCAGAAACTACTGGACGATGTCAGTCAAGCATACAGCATCAAGGCCAAAGAGCTTGAAGAAATCATCGTAATCTCATCGAGCAAATCAATGTAGTAAAGCGGAGTTTCGATGACGGCCTCAACGTCTTGAAATCCAAGGATCGACAGAAGATCAAGAGTATTTCTAGTTTATTAAAACTGGTAGCTAATGACAGACTTGGTCGTCTCGAGACGGACAGTCTTTCTGCTCATACCTTGCTCTGTGAGGAGCTGGATGCCATGCTGAAGGAGGCTACTGATCACAAATCTGCGACAGCCATTACGAAGAAAGCACAGGAGAAGAGGTTTAAGCCTGCATACGATACTCATCTTGAACTCGGGAGCATCTCAGAATCAGCTACTGATCTCACTTCTGCGGCAGCCATTACGAAGAAAGCACAGGAGAAGAGGTTCAAGCCTGCATATGATACTCGTTTTGAACTCGGGAGCATCTCAGAATCAGCTACTGATCTCACTTTTGCGGCAGCCATTACGAAGAAAGCACAGGAGAAGAGGTTAAAGCCTGCAGATCTAGATGATACTCGTACTGACCTCGGGAGCGTTTTAGAAGTAGATCCAAAGTTGCAAGTCATTCAGTGTGTACATCTACGGGGATGGATGTAGGGTATGACCCCGTACTCTGAGGACAGTGTAGCTATCGGATATTATTTCGAGTCACATGGTATAGATATCATTGATTCGGCTGGTATACAGGAGCAGTATGCAAACATACCAAGTAACATGGCATGCTATGATCTTGTGTTTCAACAAGACAGGTCGTTATGTATAGCGACGGGTAGCGGAGAAGCACACATTTATTCTCCCAATGGATCCAGGAAGTCAACCATCCCCATGATAGGCAGTGGCCTTCTCACACTAAACAGAAGTCCATCAGATCAAATCCTTATTGCTCACAATGAGAAGAAAGTCTATATCTATGACCCGACGGGATCCACACCCAAACACACTGTTCCAACAAAACAAGATACGAGGCAGGTATCTGCCACCAGGTCGGGTTTGATCGTCACGAGTTCATGTGTCACCAATCCAAGCGCGGTAACGGTCTATGACAGGCATGGGAATGCTGGTAAGTCTCTACAAGCTCCAAACGGTGTCCACCTGTATGCTGCCGTGGATGAGCAAGACAGGGTGTATGTAGCGAGTGTTGATGATCGGAATCGAAATGTGGTGATAAGGCTCTATGACCTTGATGGTCTGAACCTGAAGGAGAGAGTTCAGTTCAATGTACTTAATCTGACTTTTGATAATGATTGGTGTTACTTGGTTTCACTCTCTCCAGACATGCTCGCCTTTGCTAGTGGCATGAAGTTATATTTTATCAAAGTATCACAGTAATCCATCTCACACTCTATTTTACCATTATTGTTGTTGTGTAAACCTCTCCGCTCCAGCTCCACTCTAAAAAGGGCCTATAATGTTTTAAGTATGTGATAACTAACCAAATGAGAAGATGACTATTCTCTCGATAGATTTTGATTGCCTGAAGACCGTTGTCATTATCAAATACAATTATAACTTCCCTCTTTCGAAATAGTATACTTGTGTAATCGTTTATCCTAGATATGTAATGAAAGCCAGTGATATGATATCATAATGAACAACTTGAAAATTGATAAGATATTGATTAACTTCTTATCAGTGTTATTTCACTTACGTTGTTGCTCTCAAATATGTTTGTTTATGTTGTGCTCAATTTTGTTGCATTTTATGGTGATTATTGTGTATCTTTAAATGACGAAATAATTGAAACTGACATTGTAAATAGGACCCCAATGTAAATGAGCTTTTAAGCTTTCACGGGTTATCTTGTCAAGTTATTTGTATTATTATTTTGTTTTCATTGTATAATATCACTTTACTCTTCGTATGGATGTTACATTGAACTTGCCTAATAAATCAAATCTAACTTTTTTTTAAAATCCTTGGAGGACCATAATTGCTATGTTCCCTGAAAAATTCCTTCGTTTTAACTTTGCACCCTGTCTGAAAAAGCCAGTAAATTGAAAGCTTTGGGACCTGATAATGTGACTGATTGGTTTGCTTTGATATAGAATAGAACAATGTACAGTATTTAAAACAAATTAGGCCTAGTTTAAACTTCGGAAGTTATGTTTCTTGACTTAACATCCTATGTAATGTAAGAATATTATGATATTTTTGTAAACGTTTACTACATTTTTGTTATAATGAATCGGTAATGTAATTTTGCATATTTCATGTAAACTTTTAGATACTATGTAATAACAAAGTAAAATTGTTCAGTCCTATGTTTTTGGTTCAATTTTACAGTACGTCAATTCGGCGTCGGTGTGAACTTAGCATTAGGGAGGGTAGCGACCAATGTAACTCACCAGGCTTTGACATGGTCGAACGTAACATGTTAAATGATTCATGTGCTGATTGAGCTTATTCGCAAAATAATTATCGTCAAGGGGGAGGGGGAAATCATTTTGCCCCAACCGCTTGATAGATAGGAATATCTTCCCTAATGCTTGCGGTATCTATGTAGTATATATTGACGACAAGCATTACAATCATAATAACCACAGGGTCTATAAATATTCGAGGAAGTATAGCGTTTTTATATTTATCCCTTTGCTATTTTTTGTCGTTGCTGAATTAGGTTCTAAAACAATTTGGTCTCGTATTTAGCAGGGACCCTCAATATTTGCTTGGGGACTAAGATGCTCATTGATATTAGTACATAAACACGAGGTTTAGGTATATATAAACACTGTATGTAGAACATATATGTTTGACTTTGTTTACTATGTTCACAAAACAGTATGTACCAGTTGATTACCGACTATTTATATTGTATGTTCCACTTACAATTATGTAAAAGGAAACATTTTCAAAATTGTTTAAAATGTTCTATTATGACCATAAAATCACTCAATACAAAAATATTCATATCCGTTCTGTCCAAATTAGCTACTACTTTAAGGTGTAAAAGGCAAGATTTTAAATTTAATCATCCTAACACATTTTCGGTATAAAACTTTTCAATTCATGAATGGGTTTGAAGAGATAAATATCTCCAGATACATATTATATTTTCATGGGCATTGAGAACACCTAAAGAGGTCGTCACTTTGGACGATTGTTTGACAGCCGATGGAAATGGAACATCGCCCCCTATATCTGAAAGTTTGGAAGGCAGCAAGACCAGAACAAAAAAATCTAAACCGATCAATATTGCGAATTGGGAGCTTAGTGTGAAACACTTAAGGTTTGTTTCCCTAGCTATGAATAACTGATGGTCCAGCGTTTAATTTTTTAAAAATCGATTACTAGTATTTTGCATTTTCTGTTGACATAATTGCTCGACTTATCTGAAAAAACATCTTGTTTCTTGCAGGTAATGTGAATGGCAGCGTAACCATACACACCACCCCTTCCATTCCAAACTTATCAATTTAATATATATATATATATATATGATAAACGTTTCATATATTATGGTACTGTATGGAAATGAATTCATGGACTTGGGTCATGCAGCTTGATATTCAAATATTGATACATCGCCATACAAGTGAGGTATAAAGAATGACAGCATTTTTAACTTTCAAAATCGTTATTTTTCTACGCTTTTTACCCATGGAAAACAAGAAAGGGAGCACTAGCTACAACCAAATAAGCAATACAAAATTACAAATTGTTGCAGACTTTTGAAAAATGCTAAACGCTTTTCTGAACAATTGTCTTTTATAATTTAAAATATCTTTCGAATGTTGAAAGCACTATTATGCACTTTGTTCCTTTATTAGGGAGGCAATTTGGGCAACGCCCTGATAAAACTTTGATAATATAGGAAGCTTAGGAAACGAGGGTTATATTTTCTTCAAAAGTTACACCCTTGTTTCCAATGCACTATAGGGAAAGAGAGCGAAATCTTGAAACAAATATAAGTAAGGAAGTAAAGCGAACGAGCTATATAATAACTTCGCATTTCAAACCCTTGAAAACACGATTCTATCCTCGTGCATTTTGCACTGCATTGGGGCCCCTTTTAACTTTTCAGGACTTTAGTTCTTTTTCATTTTTGCCTTATTCTGTCTCTCTTTTGCGATTTGTGTGAACCATTCAAGTGCCGCCCGGTGCAAATACGCCTACCCTTAGATATGCCACGGGACATAATTCTGTTATGAGTTTCTACAACATCTTTAATCTGCACTGTCATATACTAAAAGAATGTGATGTTTAAAAAAGCGTTCAAACCCTGGGATGAAATAAGCTCGTTTGACCCGTTCGCAGTGTGAACAATCTTCATTATACTGGGAAGTATTCCTAACACATATGGTCACCATAATGGGGGTATCTGGCAATTACTAACACAAAGGCTTTCGATCGTCATCCTACCAGGTCCCCATTTCTCTTTCCTAGGTATGGAGTGAAAAATAAAGGCAAAAAGTCAAGCTTGTGTATGACTAGGCTGTTCTTGATTATAATCTGCTAAAAGTGTTATTTTTTTCACAAGTTCAGTTAAAAATGACTCCCGAAGTATGGAATATTAGGCAAAATTTCACCTGAATAGATTTTACCTTTCAAAACATTGAAATATTTTAATTGTATTTTCTTCTGGTACAACTAAATTTAGTGGGAATGTGTATGAAGCAGTCTTCTGTAAAAACCAGAAACAATCCGCTTTACAAGAACCAGGTCATAAAAATAACACCTAACTTGTTCGTGTCACAGATGACTGTAAACTGTGTTGAATTTGTCAGCTTTCTTTTGTTTGTTTGAATATCTCCGGAATTAAAGATATTGAGCAGATGTTTGATCGGATCTGTCACGTTCGAGTCTCCCAGTGCACGTATCTCTGAAGGCCTATCGGTTTAAGGGCTAGCTAATTATGAGTGTGTCATGTATGTCCAATGCATTAAATTTAAACGTCAGCAGTGGCCTAATATTGAAATTATGTAAGGGTTCCCGTTTTACTTTCTGGACTACACTGTCAGACACTCTTAGTAATATCATACATAACATGAGTAGTAAAGGATTCATGAGCATTTGTCTACATCAATAACCCACTTCTTGAAATGGCTAAAATTAAACTGATTGAATCTTTGGGCAGCACAAAACGTACGACCATTCGGTACAATGGTCTGAAAATTATGCTATTATTTATTGACTTGGTAGCACTTAAGTCGATTTGACAACTTATATTCATTATTTCCCATTTAAAGACATTTTCAAGCCCCCCCCCCCCTATTTTGTTTATGGAAAGCTCTAAATTAGTATTATCTTTCAAATGCCGTTGGAATTTTCCTTTTCATTCTTTTGGCCTGCAAAAGGGACATAGTACCTTTACATTTCCTCTTTTTAGATAGGAAAAATACCCCCTTTAAATATGAGGTAGGTGCCCCTTACTAAAGAAAATTGCTCAAATTCAAATTCGAGAGGTGCCCTTTTACTTGAATAAGTGCCCTTTTCACCTCTGATAAGTGCACCCTCTTAAATTGACACGTGCCCCCTTTTCTTCCTTACAAGTGTTTGTTCCTCCTAATAAATGCCCCCACTTTCTTTTATTAAGAGCTCCTTCCCCTTCTTATACATATTCCCTCTCACGCCTCTGATAACATCCTCTATGAAAACCTGATAGGTGCCCCTTCCTAAGACAAGTGCCCAATTTCATTTGTAATAAGTGCCCCTTTCCATTCTTACAAGTGCACTTATTAATCTCAGGTGATTGCCTTTTTTCAGGCACAAGAAGTGCCCCTTACCACATTTAATAAGTGCCCTTACACCTCTTATAATTGTCTCCTTTTAAACCTGAGAGGTGCCCCTTATATTTTGACAAGTGCATCATCATCATCATGATCATGATCATCATCCTCATCATCACATTCTTCATGTTCATATTCATAACAATGATAATAATAAAAATAGTAATAATTATACTACTACTACTATTACTATACTACTACTAATACTACTACTACTACTTCTACAACTACTTCTAGTTATTACCATATGAAGAAACATACAATAGTACCGCAATGTTGTTAATTGTTGTAAAGAAGATCGCGTGCTCGAACCTTGTAATTGAAAACAAGTCAGAAAAAAATGTTGGAACCAGCGGAGTCTACTGAGTGTAAGCCAGAAACTTCTTTACAACAATTAAAACCAAGATGCCTAGCATTAGATTTGTTGTTTATTCAAATCGCATTAAAGAGACGATGAAAAAACAAGAATAATAATTATATTTCGTCTATAATCGTAAGGATTTCATGAGTCCCTAAAGAGTAGATTGCTAGTCCATTTCATTATTCAGTTTCAGTTTTCGAATTTCATTTTAGTTTTATTTCATCTTTCACATTAACATTCATTCCATAAATCATTAGCAATAAACGTTTCGAATTAATTTTTTTTCTTCAATTGGTGTAAAATTACATGAAATAATATCAGGCCATGACAGTTATAATACAGACGAATTAACGTTCGGAGATATAAATACAAGTGTATGGTATTTATACTGAAATTAGACAAAAATATGTGTAGTGAATTATGGGGAAATTTGGTAAAAACCTAAGCTTGTAAATTGTTGATCGTCTTTTGCAAATAAGAGGAGTATTTTGAGCATATAGATTATGTTTATAATTGTTGTATTTATTTTTTGGCTGAAAATGTTCGTTTTGTGTAGAAAACTCACTATTTTGCGTAGAACAGAAAACTAAAATGTTGCATTTTTTCATCAAATATTGACCTTAAAATGTACATATTTTGAAAATCATTGCAGAAGGGCGTGTTGAATGACATCCCGTTTCACATCTGTATGCAATTTAAGTGAAACATATTGCCATCAAATATTCGATTGTCCAAACACTTTAGAGGGGCTTTAAGCAAAACGTATAAACTACCTCAATTCAAAATTCCAGCTTTCCAGAAGCTTTGAATTCTCAAATTAAAGTTTGAAAACACGTCTCAGGCTTGTAAAGCAGTCCTATGTTTTCGTGTACGACCGTATGTGCAATGTAAGTTTTATCTTAAAGGTAGTGTACCCCTTTTGCCGCCAACATCAAATTATGTAGAACTTTGCAGAAATTATGAATATGTCACGTATGTCCTATCCGTGACATTTCAACGTTAGCAGTGCCCTAGTATTCAAATTGTGCAATGAAAAAGTTTACTTTCTAGACTTCACTATCAGACACTATTGAGTGATTGGCTGACTTTTTTTCTTTCGTAATAACATACATGAAATGAGCTGTAAAAGGTACATGAGCAATTATCTACATAAACCCACTTCTTGTTTATATGGCCAAAGTTAAACTGATTGAATTTTTGCACCGCACAAACCGAACGACCATTCGATACAAGGGTCTAAAAATCGAAAATCTCACCATTTAATTAAAAATTCGATTCGACAACTAACAGGCGTTAATCTCCCACATAAATACATTTTCAAGCCCTTTCGTTTTGAGGGAAATTCTTAATTAGTGTTATCTTTCAATTGCCGTTGGAATTTAACATTTTCATTTTGTTTGGCCTGCAAATGGGATATAGTACCTCTAAATCATGTACATTCATAATTTTATTCTTAGGATGGAACTCGATCTAATAAAGAATTGGCTGTGGTGACAAAGGGCAGTTCATTATTCAATACAGTGACATAATTTAGTTTTGGTGTACAGTTCTCAATGTGATGTTAGCAATCATATGTATAAAACAGTTAATCTTGCTGTGTTATCATGAATTATGACGTTTGATAGTAGTTATAGTTGTCTAAATAGACATGGATAATTACTTAGTATCTAATTAGCTCCTAATAATTGAGTCATTCTTGACTCAGGTATGACGAATGAATGGATCCTTCATGAATAATTATCATTTATTAAATGCTCCTTCGACTAATTCCGTCTTTGATTAGCCGTGTTCCTCTTTGATTTGATTTGACCAACGACAATGCTAAACACGCCTAGTGTCAGGATAATAGGGACTTTTAGATTCGCACGAAGACAATGGGGATTGCTACGTTCGACGTCCTTTTAATGCACTGCCTTGAATGGACGTCACACGACGTATCAATCCAGGCAAATCTAAAAATCCCTAATACCAGAGAATGGCGCCACCAATGTCTTGCGTCGGGCCTGTTTTTCTCTTTCTCCGGTGGAGCAGAAGAAGCTCAAACCAATAACCCATATCTAAGCCTGTGAAACCCATTTAATTGATTTTGATTTATTATTAATTGTTGCCATCAATCTGAATTGATAGGATAAATTTCTCTCTCGCAAATTCCAATAAATGTCAATACAATGTCGTGAAGATGAATAAGTTATAAGATTGGCAATAACATCATTCAAGCTTATTCACAATTATGGCGTTTTCGGCAAATTGCTTTCATTGTTGGATACGTTCTTTCCTCTCAGATCAACCACAATGTGTCTTATTTGAAGGGGTAAAATCGGATGGGAAACAACTTCCTTCCGGTGTGCCACATGGTTCCGTTATTGGAACGATCTTGTTTAATTATTTTTAACCGACTTACCTGACACTGCCTCATCCCCTCTCCCACGATATGCTGATGACACAGTTTTGTATCGTGAAGTTTATACCGACAACGACTCTCATTTGTTGTAAACTGACTTGAGTAATAGAATCTATGGTGTATGGCATGGTTCTGAAATCATCTAAATGCAAAGTAATGCACATTAACTACATCCCGTAAAGTGATTACTAATGTTTACTCGACTGACGGAAATCCCTTAGATGTAGTTAAGTCCTATACATATCTAGGACTCACTTTTTTGCGAGATCTGAGTTGGAAGAACCATATTCAATTTGTTGTTAACAGATGTTCTTTGCTCTGTGGGTTTATCAGACGTACCGTAAAATCTAGAAACTTAGCTATTCTCATAAAACTCTTTTGTTTATTATGTCGACCTGTGATTGAGTAGGGCATACCAACATGTTCCCTCATCAAAATAACCATATCAGAGCTATCGAAATTGTTCAAATGCGTTTTACCCGATTCTGTTTCCCTTACGAAGTTGCTAATTCCGTATCTTACACGGAACGCATACAGACTTGTGTACTTATCAATGTCATTTGTAATTAAGTGCTTAGAGAGACTTTATGACATGCCTGAATATATGCTACCAGTCCCAAGTCATAGAAGAACCCATACACTTGTTTTCCATCATGAATTAGCAAGATGCAATAGCTTGATATTTTCTTGTTTTTATATTTTCCCCAGATGTTGGGAGCACCTCTAAGAGGAGGACAGAGACTTGTGTCTTGGTACCAATGTCTTTCCTTTTCCGAATGTGCTCCGAAATTTCATCTTTGAATTGCCTCCCCTTGTAGAAGCAAAGCAGTTTGAGTTCACACTTTTTTCTCTATCATGTAGAATAACTCACACTTCGTAATGCGTATGTTGTTTTATTGAGTTCGTATTCAACGTACGTTCTCGCTCTCTATCAAAGTGTTCTATCACATCCTTCTTACTTTTATTCCTATGTCTTTCAATTTTTTCTAGGAATCGATAATAATGATCACAAAGTTTGATAACTTCTAATCATATCAATAATAATGTTCCACAATTTTGATAACTTCCAATCATATCAATAATAATTTTTCGTAATTTTGATAACTTCCATGTATGTTAACAATGATACTGTGTTGCTAACTTCTAATATTACCGTATCCATATGACTGTATAAACAGACAATTTTCTGCATATAGCATGCATTTGTCATACATGCATAGTTTGAACAGGTCTTTTTCAATCCTTTTTTTAAAAATAACTTTACAGTAGTCAATCTACATTTGTATTACCCTATATTAACACACATTTTTCTGTATTTGTATGTATCATATACCAAATTTAGTCTGAATAGATAATTATTGTATTAACAAATAGTATTAGCTTCTGCTCTCCCTCTCATTTGCCTAATATGAGGGTTAATTTTAGTTACACATTCATGTATATGTATATCTTATCTTTATGTTTTGTTTTATGTATGCACCAGCCGATGTGGAGAGCCTCTCGGCCGAATTTTTAAATTACTTTAGGTGATCCCCAGGCATTGGCTGGTGCTAAATATTATACTGTTAATGTAATATCATTTTGTCAACCCTGTGATGTTGTCTATGTAACGTTATCATCATCCCTAGAAATAAAAATTTAAAAATTAAAATCTTTTACCGTGTTCAAATGTTCTCTAGTATAGTTTCTTTATATAACAAAATAATAATTGGGGGAAAAAAAATCATTTTAGATAATTTCGCACGAATCTATAATTTTGCTTTTAAATTATTGATGGAAAAGGTATAAATGCCCTTAAACTAAATGTAGTTTATTCTGTAGGCGCACTGACGAGAAGAATTTTTGATTGATGTGTGGACATGAACAAATATGTGTATGATAAATTGCAAGCGACAATGAAAAACGCGTGTGGTTTGCTTTGTTATCATTTTTCTCTTGCAGTGTGTTTCTTCTCGTGTTAACGCACAAAGGATTACTAGCATTCAAGCAACAAAGGAATCCCACCCAGATGTCTATATTATCGGTTGATTGGGTGTTTTTCACTATTCAACGTGTGAAGATGGGCTCCGTTATTATATTCGTCCCATATGGTGATATGACGCAAACCGTCAGATAGTCTCTAACTCTATTCTGACCAAGGGGCATTTTGCCCCCCCCCCCCCCCCCCCACCCCCACTGCCGCGAACCTACTAAAGATCGCGACTTGAAGAACGAAAGTAAATTCTTATGGGTAAAATGGGGGGGGGGGGTGGACTTTTTCGAAACAGACTCCTGGGCCCCGTCTTACACAGAGTTCCGAATGATCCGAATCCATCGCAAGTCCTCCAATCAATCGCAAGTTTGTAGTCTCCTATCTCCTATGTACATAGTTGCGACTAATATCAACTCTTTGTAAGATAGGGCCCGGGTCTCCATACTGTTTTTGTACACATTTTGTAACCTTTAACAAATGTCTCAAATTGTGTATTTTCCTCATTTTTTTCTTTTTTTATTTAGAAAGTAGTTATAGTAAGTATGTATACGCTGTAAACCTAGCCTATGGCTACTAGTACATTATTTTGTTGTATGCACACGGTATTGTTGATTGACACTGGAAGAATTCTTTATTGATTGACAGAAAAAAGAGAAAGTGAAAGAGAGTAATGGACGGAGATAAAGAAAGAATAATGGTGAAAGAGAGTTTGATAAAAAAAATGTAGTGACAGTCCTTTACTCTATTGAATATAGTAGCGAAAGAAAATAAAATGACTTGCTCTATTACCTAGAATTCTACTAAAGTGGATCTCCAACACAATATATCCACAACTGAAAAACTAAATCAGCCCCCTCTATATAAAAAAGTGACGAATACCGCCCATAAGTTCAAAGGTGCTTTATACGCTGCGCGCGCTGTCTGTGGGAAAGCACAGTCGGCATCATATTTACAGACGAACTACTAAAGTGTGAGTTTAACATTGTAATTACGTTTGTATTGATAAATATACACTCGAATAGAGACTCAGTACTTTTGATCAACGTTAATCGCACTTCTTTTGACACATATTTGTAACTAACGTGAGAAAGTGGTACAGAACTGCATGCAGTAAAAGGACGCACTTGTTACGTAGACTCAGGATATTGGTACAATCTACTACGTCATTGCATATATAGTTCATGTTCATGTGTGCTTGCATGAACCAGGAAGCTTTTATGAACTAACAGTTGACTTCTAGTACACATTAGCTCATCACACTTTAAGTTACATTGGAAATTGCATATATGAGTAGAAATAGCTCGTGTCTGTAATAAGCCAAAAACTCGATATTGTAGAAATGGCTGAGAAGACAGAGGAAGATAAAGCTCCAAGCTCTTCAGAAAACCTGACATGTCCACTATGTCTTGATATCTTCGACGAGGCAACCATCCTGACTTCATGTGGACACACCTTCTGTCGGAAATGTCTCAAGAACTATGACCTGTCCCACCAGGATCTCGATCACATGATCTGTCCTCTCTGCAGGAAGATCACAAAGTTGTCTGCGAACCGTGTCGATGATTTCCTCACCAATGTGACTGTCAACGGACTTGTAGACAATTACCACGCCAAGTGTGAAGGGATGAACGCTGTCCTTGAGATGCGTCCAAAATGCACTGCTTGCAAGTTTCATCAAGATGCTGTCTCATTCTGCAGAACGTGTAAGAACTACATGTGCACTAATTGCGACTGTAGCCATAAGCAGCTGACATCATTCTTTGAAGGTCATGAGATTTTATCCTTAGAGGATATCATCGACGGGAAAGTTAGCATTGGTCACCTATCTGAGAAGTGCTGCATCCACAAACAAGAGATCAAAGATATGTTTTGTGAGGATTGTAAGGTCCACGTCTGTCACAAGTGCGTGATAGGCGGTCATCAGAATCACAACATCAAAAATCGGGCTGACTTTGAGCAAGAGTTACGGCTAAAGGTAAATGTGGTTCTAGCAAAAGGTGGGGGGGGGGCAGTGGTAGATGATGAATAGTGCAATATGTTTACCTCTCGGTCGCTATACTTCCTCGAATATTTATAGACCCTGTGGTTATTATGATTGTAATGCTTGTCGTCAATATATACTACATAGATACCGCAAGCATTAGGGAAGATATTCCTATCTATCAAGCGGTTGGGGCAAAATGATTTCCCCCTCCCCCTTGACGATAATTATTTTGCGAATAAGCTCAATCAGCACATGAATCATTTAACATGTTACGTTCGACCATGTCAAAGCCTGGTGAGTTACATTGGTCGCTACCCTCCCTAATGCTAAGTTCACACCGACGCCGAATTGATGGCGCATTAAATCGGCGAGCAAAGCGGCGGCAAAGCGTAACAAAGCTTAATTAAAGCGTAAAGACCGTAATAGAGCGTGAGAAAGCTTTGAGCAATTCGGGACATTCGGCAAGAGCGCCAATTTTTTTTAAACTGTTTAAAAATTTGAGGCGATCTGTCACGAATTGCGTAAAGCGGGGAGAGCGTATTAAAGCTTATCAAAGCGTCACAAAGCTTATCAAAGTTTTGCTCAAAGCGTAGGAAAGCTTAACAGAGTTTAAATTTTTGGCGCTATTGCAGAATGTCCCGAATTGCTCAAAGCTTTCTCACGCTCTATTACGGTCTTTACGCTTTAATTAAGCTTTGTTACGCTTTGCCGCCGCTTTGCTCGCCGATTTAATGCGCCATCAATTCGGCGTCGGTGTGAACTTAGCATAACATATCTCAGGAGATCGTGAGATTTTTTGAAAAAATGACGCCGAATTGATCGCCGATTTAAAGCGCGACATTCGGCGTCGGTGTGAACTAGGCATTACACAATACAGAAAGAAGTGTAAGCCTATGTTTATACTGTATAAATCATGTCTTCTAGAGGTACTAAAAGAGAGGTGCATTATTTCCTCTATCTAGAGTGGAGCAAAACAAATTCTGTCCTCTCCCCATCACAAGGCCAAATATCTTTACAAATAAATAAGGGTTTGTTTTAATTACTTCCTCCCTAGCCAGTATAAAACTCTTGACATCATTAATGTTGCAGTATAACCAGACAAAAGAGGTTTGAAAAAAGCAAAGTGTTACCATTTCAAGTTCTGGAATTCTCTCTCTTTTACTAAGCTTCCTTCACTCAGAATTGTCAAAGCGAGGAGGCTGATGATTCTTTCTATCAATGTGGCTGTTTTTAATTTACTCCCCTTTAAAAGACACAATTTCGACTTATATCACTTAGCTTTTAGTAATTATGTAAATATACAAAATTGCAACATATAATTATCTGACTTTGCATGTTTTCAGTAATCCATGTTGACTCCCATAATAGTGTCCCTCGTATTAAAGAGAAAGGAAAAATTTAAAGAAAAATGCATGAAATAGCTGTGATGTATAACAATGCATAGTAATTTTCTATAAAATACAAATTTAAACTCCCTCGCAAATCATTTGATGCAATGTGTTCTGTACTTTAAAAATCCTCTACCAAAAGACCCTCGAAACCACAGTGGATTGGGGGGGGGAGATAAGTGTTACACTCTACGAAAGAAGGGAGCGTTTGAATTTTCTAAAATCTTTTATTCCCCTCACTATGTCTCTTATACGCTCTCTCGCATAGTAACAGACGCTTTTTTAAAATGTCCCGTTGAGACGATATACGCCAAGGCCCCAAAGTATTCGGTTAGAGATTTCTTCCATAGAAGGGGATCAGACAAAGGCCTGCTTGGATAGCGAGACTTTAACACAATTATATTAGGTAATGTTGCAGAATAGAAAAGCATTTAAGTGCTCTAAGTACGGTTTCAACTTTCCAAAACGCTATCTTTATCCTCTCGGTCACTATGCTTCCTCGCATTCTAAAAGTTGTAATGTTTGTTATCATTGTACAAACCCTGTCTATTATATATGCTCTTGAAACGGGTAGGATGTGAAGATCAATGCTTCTCTACAGTAAAGGGGGTGAAACAACACTTGTGCCCACCCCCTCTCACTAGACATAAAGCTCTCTCTGATGCTTTCATCAGCTCACTGCCTCACATCAATATTTTAAAGTAGGCTGAGACTTTCCGTGTTCCACACTATGCTTCCTTACACTTTTCAATTTCTCAGAAGAAATGTTTTGCTCGGTCGCTAAACTCCATCGCATAACAGTAAATTTTCAGTCGAGCTATATAATTCTTAATATTAGAAAACCCTTTTATATGAGGTATTTTATGTCATTATTAAAAAAATTAAGTATGCTTCAATTTGAAAATATCTTAAATCTGCTTTTGTGTTTTAAAATAAATGCCTAAATGCTACATTCCGTGATACCAAAACTACAACGAGAAATGCAATGTCTGTTTCTTTTTCTGTTATTGAATATAATTGCTTTCATACAAGCGGACTAATTACAAGAGACGGATTACCTTTTAAGAAAGAAGAAAAAAAAGAATGTATTCAATTCCTCTGTCCACGTATGATTTATGATGATGTGGGGGTATTTTTTCTAAAACTTCACGCGCGTGCAAAATCGTGTTTCATTTTCAAACCATCTCCATGTAATTAGCATACATCTCAGTTAGAAAATGTTTCTTTTCACTTCACTATTATTTGGTTTGTTTAGGTGAACGACCTTGTCCAGCGATGTGCCGCTAAGAAGACAGAACTGGAGAAGAACATTCAGAACGTTGAAGTACAACGTCATGAAGTATACATTGCCGTGCAGAAACTACTGGACGATGTCAGTCAAGCCTACAGCATCAAGGCCAAAGAGCTTGAAGAAAATCATCGAAATCTCATCGAGCAAATCAATGTAGTAAAGCGGAGTTTCGATGACGGCCTAAACGTCTTGAAATCCAACGATCGACAGAGGATCAAGATTATTCGTAGTTCAATGACACTGGTATCTAATGACAGACTGGGTCGTCTTGAGAAAGACAGTCTGTCTGCTCATACCTTGCTCTGTGAGGATCTGGACGCCATGCTGAAGGAGGCTACTGATCACACTTCTGGGGCAGCCATTACGAAAAAAGCACATGAGAAGAGGTTCAAGCCAGCAGATGATACTTGTCTTGAACTTGGGAGCATCTCAGAACCATATCCCAAATTGCAAGTCATTCAGTGTGTATATCTACGGGGATGTATGTCGGGTATGACCCCGTACTCTAAGGACAGTGTAGCTATCGGATATTATGACGCACCTGGTATAGATATCATTGATTCGGCTGGTAAACAGGAGCAATATGCAAAAATACCAAGTAACATGGTATGCGTTGATCTTGTGTTTCAACAAGACAGGTCGTTATGCATCGCGACGAATTCCGGCGAAGCATACATATATTCTCCCAATGGATCCAGGAAATCAGCCATCCCCATGATAGGCAATGGCTATCTCAGACTAAACAGAAGTCCATCAGATGAAATTCTCATCGCTAACGATGAGAAGAAAGTCTATATCTATGACCCGACGGGATCCACACCCAGACACGAAGTTCACACACAACACAACGAAACGAGGCAGACATCTGCCACCAAGTCGGGTTTGATCGTCACGAGTTCATGTGACACCAATCCAAGCGTGGTGACGGTCTATGACAGGGATGGGAATGCTGGTATGTCTCTACAGGCTCCAGACGGTGTCCACCTATACGCTGCCTGGGATGAGCAGGACAGGGTGTATGTAGCGAGTGTTGATATTAAGAATGGTAACGTGGTGATCAGGCTCTATGACCTTGATGGTCTGAACCTGAAGGAGAGAGTTCAGTTTGATATGCTTAATCCGACGCTCAACGATTGGTGTTATTTGGTTTCCCTCTCTCCAGACATGCTCGCCTTTGCTTGTTACAGAAAGTTGTATTTTATCAAAGTATCACTGTAATCCATATCACACTCTTTATTACCATTATTGTTGGTGTGTTTACCTCTCTGCTCCAGCTCCACTCTAATATGGGCCTATTATATTGTGTCATATTCTATCGTTTATTATGTAATACCTAACCGAATGAGAAGATGCCTATTCTCTCGATAGATTTTAATTGTCTGAATACCGTTGACATTATCGAATATATTTATAACTTCCCTTTCTCAAAATAGTATGTAAATTGTTTAATCGATTATCCTAGATATTTTCTGAAAGCCAGTGATATGATATCATAATGAACAACTTCAAAATTGGTAAGATATTGATTAACTTATTATCAGTGTTATTTCACTCATGTTGTTGTTTTTGTTAATGTTGTGCTCATTTTTGTTTGTATTTCATGGTTTTTACTTTGTGTGACTTTAAATGACGAAATAATTAATACTGACATTGTAATAGGACCCTATTGTAAATAGGCTTTTAAGCTTTCACGGGTTATCCTGTCAAGTTATTAGTATCATTATTTTATTTTCATTTTATAATATCACGATACTCTTCGTATGGATATTACATTAAACTTGCCTAATACTTCGAATTTGTTTTTTTAATTCTTGGAGGATCATGGTTACTACGTTCCCTCAAAAATTCCTTCGTATTCACTTTGCATTCTGTCTGAAAAGCCATTAAATTGAAAGCTCTGGGAACTGATAATGTGACAGATTAGTTTGCTATGATAAAGAAAATAAAAATGTACAGTATTTAAAACAAATTAGGCCTAGTTTAACCTTCGGAAGTTATGTTTCTTGACTTAAAATCCTATGTAATGTAAAAATATTATGATATTTTTGTAAACGTTTACTACATTTTTGTTATAACGAATTGGTAAGGTAATTTTGCATATTTCATGTCAACTTTTAGATACTATGTAATAGCAAAGTAAACATTTTCAATCTTATGTTTTTGGTTCAATTTTACAGTACGTCGCATAAATGTATAAGTACTATTACGTCATTTGTTTTAGGCATTCCATGTACATCATTTACCTAGTTTGTATAGCATGACTTATAATTTATGTAGAACATTGCTTTATTAGGTTTTATATATCTAACTCTTCGGGTGTATTATGGTAAACTGTATTATGTACTTTATGCATTATATGTCATGTCATTATAAGAAGTAAAAAGAGTGCTTCTGCTGTATATAATTTCCCTTCTGCTTTGCTATATACACTGCATTGTAAATTGGTTTATATGATATATATGTTTACAAACAGAATATTGATATGTTACATTACATTGTAAATTGATTTATATGTTTATAAACAGAATACTGAAATACGTCAATAAAGTTTAATAAATACAATACAATACATGTACATTTCGAAGTTTTCTTTTCATACTAATTACCGCTTCAATTCAGTTCAGTTTGGTAAAATTAGATTAAATTGAATTGAATCTATACAGATCTTCTGATAACGACATCCGATGGAAAATGTTGTAACTTAAACTTGAGTTCTGGTAAAAAAAAAAAAAAAAAAGGAATCCTCACAGAATCAAACGAAACTTACACTGAATGTTCAAGATTACAAATAAATGTCTTTTGCAAAACAATTTTGGTAGAAAATATATACTGGCTGAGTTCGTTCGTTCGTGTCTCCTTAGATCAAGATAGTAATATGTAATGTTCCTTAATTAAAAAGTAAATTAATTAAATTAAGTTCTTTTTTGAGTAATGAGGATAGAAAGATAAGGAAATCAAGGTTATAGTAGCCCCGACACGTTTTGTGTAGTCCCATATACATCTTTCTGTGTACAGTGCTTGTTACTTTACAAAAACTGGGCCAAATTTATTACGATTTTGATGACTCCAGACCCTTGCAGTACACACCTATACTTACATGATCAACTGTTTCTGATCCATTCCACACCTTTTCTTTCACAATGCAATCGCATGACCAGAACTCAACTTCAATTTTAAGTCGATTCTTATAGGTAAAACGGTGCAACTATTTCAATATAGACTCCTGGTCTCCGTACTGTTTTTGTACACAGTTTGTAAAGTACCTTTAGCATTTTCCTCATTTTTTAAATATTTAAGTGTGTAAACGCTGTAAACCTAGCATATAACTACATACACATTATTTTGTTGTATGCACACAGTATTGTTGATTGACACTGGAAGAGTCATTTAATGGTTGACAGAGAAAGAGGAAGAGAAAGAGAGAAATTGACGGAGATTAAAAAAGAATAGTTAAGAAAGAGGGGAAAATAAACAAGTGTAGTTACCGTCCATTGATCTTCCAAATATAGTAGTGAAAGCAAATCTAACGTCTTGCTCTATCATCCAGGATTCTACTAAAGTAGATCTCCAACATAATCATAATATATCCACTATTGAAAGCCTAAATAAGTCGCTCTCAATAGAAAATGATGAATACCGCCAATAAGTTCAAAGGTGCTTATAACTCTGGTGGAAAGCCCAATTATATTCATAGGATGCGCCCACTGCCCCCCTATTATATTGGGTCTCTCTCTCTCTCTATTTATAAACATTGTGTAATAATATAATGTAAAGCTCTTTCTCCCTTTCTCTCTATCTCTCTTTCACTTTGTTTATGCCCCTCTCCCTCTCTTTCCTCTCGTACTGTCACCACCCCTCTATCTTTCTTTTCCCCTCTCTTTCTCGTTTTCTATCTCTCTCTCTCTCTATCTCTCTATCTCTCTCTCTTTCTCTCCCTCTCACTATACCTCCCCACCCCCTCGCTCCATCCTCCATCTGTCTCTTCCGCTCATCCTACCCTGTCATGCATATCTCCCTGTCATATATCATACTCTAACACTCCTTTCATCCTTCATTCCCAACTGACTCATTTCGCTCTGCTCCTCATATTTGTTATTAAACTTCTTTTTACATGCAAAGGGTACATCACACTTTGGTATTCATAGATTTATTAAGTTATTCTATTAACACGTTACTCAAACATGTATATGGAACCTAATGATACTCTACGTAATCACTATGAAGGTTAAGAATAATTGTATACACGAAATAAAACATTAAACTAAGAACAGTTCTTTGAGAAACATTTTACAGAAGTTAGTCTTTAGTTTGCGACGAACCAGCCCTCGTTGTGTCGGCTAAAGATGGTAAAAGGACTGTCATAACCAGCCGTGTAAATAGTAAGAACTATCGTATGGGTGTGACGCGTCGAGAGCACGACCTAATCAACACCAGCCTGGATCCAGTCATCTTGAGACGCGAAACCACCAAAGGATCTAAGATCGGAATGAAATATTGAATGAAAAATGGGTTTTAATATTCAAGGAAATTCTTTGATTTCGTTAGAGCACAACTGGTCAATGCCACTTAACCCCCCCCCCCCCCCCAAAAAAAAAAAAAAAAAAATAAATAAATAAATAAATAAAATAAAATAATAATAATAATAATAATAATAATAAAAAAAAATAAAAAAAAAATATATATATATATACATGGTACGATCTGAACTGCTAGTTTATTCGAGAGAAGGCAACAAAATTAAGGCAATTTTACCCTTTGAGAAGTGCGAATATTACACTTGCAATGATCGCGTATTACGTAATCTGAACATGATTTCTACTGGATATGCAATGGGGTACTGAAATTAATTGCCCTTGATCTGAGTTGATTCTTCGAAAGTAGTTGCGATCGTGTTCAAATAACTTCATTACATTATAGAATGTGCCCAGCTAATCGTGTTATGTGCCCCCTTCAAATGTTAGACCTATTGTGTTGTCCTCTCTGCCTTGGACAGGTGTTTGGAGGTGGGCATTGTGTCAATGCTTCCAATTTCAAGGGAAATCTGAGGGAAATTGATGGAACTGATTGTGGGAGGATTCAGGACAAAAACTTCAAAAATGTAGGCCTAGGGTCAAATATTGTTTTCCTTGTTTTCCTTTCGCTCACATCTCTCACTTACGAATCGGCTTGAAGTTGCAGAAGCACATAGTTAGGCTTTTTTCACAAGCTTTTTCTCTCGCTAACACGTAATTGTTTGCTAGTCTTTCCAATACGGGTAGAAATCGGAACGGAATGGAACGGACTCGATATACACCTGGGGCCCTTTTCACAAAGCCTTTTTTCAATGACAAATTACGAAAATCAGTGACAAATCTGTTGAAGCAAGGATTTCAGTAGCTTATAAAAAAAAACTGTAATATGTCACTGATGACAGGTTTTATGAAATGCCCCCCCCCCCCCAGATAAGAATTTAGTAAGATGTATGTGATCTTACTTGACGTAAGCACGATGAGCAGGGATGGTAATAAAGAAGACATCAGAATCACTAGGAGCTGGAGGGTTAGCGCTGTGTTCTGCTGGGATGAAGAACGATACGGTGAAGTTACTCTCACATGCGGGGCCCTTGCCTGGGATCACCCGGGTAGCGACCGGTGCAGTCATGGCAATCTTTTGCTCTGCAAGAAGATTGTAAGGCAAGATCGTTATTGGATTGATATTTTTAATTGAAGAGCTGACTTTTAAATCAATTGAAAAGAGATTTTAAAGGGTTAATAGATGAAATAAAAATGTTGAAAAGTTAAAGCAGACCCGTCCGAGTGGGGGGGGGGGGGTATTTAAACGATTTATATCAGAAATATTTGTCGATTTCGACCTGCCAGGATATGTTTCTATAGCAAAACGATAACAATCGTTAAACTATGGATACACTTTTATTTCTTTCGCGACAAATTTGGCAAATAAAAGAGAGAACTCTCCATAGATCCTCAGAGGAGGCTTTCACTTGAAGGCAAATGCTAGACAGACCCTCCCCCCCCCCCCCCATCTTGCCCATTGTGCCGTCACTGAAGAATGATATATATTAAAATGTAGGAGTATTATGTACATTAAAAAGTCTAGAAAGTCAATAATATAAAATTCCTATAAAATACTATGCAAAATCATTGTGCATGTAAACTGTTATGTTGATTATGTAATTTCATTTTACAATGATTGGTTCAGTTATATAACTTTGTATATATTATTCTGGCATAAGGATATATATTTTATGATTCAATACTTTGATAAGTTTGAAGATATTATTATTTAATGGAAGTCATCAGAAATAGTGGATCAGGAGGGGGAGGGGGCACAATGCCCCCTATGTTTTCGAATACCCTTAAAGTGAATCCTTTTAAAAAGTGCTCCCTTTCATTTGTTATAAGTGCCCCTTTTCATCTCTGATGAATGCCCCTATTCAGTTGTGAGAAGTGCTCCATTTTCACCTCAGATAGTTCCCCTTTTTATTTTGAAACGTGCTCCTTTTCTTTTCTAATAAGTGTCCTTTTCCCTTAGGATAAATACCCCCTTTTCCCTTCATTAAAAAATGTACTCCTAATCTAAACCGACTAAGAGCAACTTTTTTTTTAAATTTCACCCACATTTTATAGGTGGTATAATTTTGTTTCTTATTAAAGGTCTTTTCATTCTTTCGTGATTAAATTGTACTTAAAACCCCATCACGATTGTTTTTTTTCCTCTTTATAATCTGCAATTTTGTGCACTGCCTCACAAATCTTAAAATGTCTACTTCGCTCACTCCCAATTGAATATTCTGAAGGAGGCTACTGATCACACTACTGCGGTAGCCATTGCAAGGAAAGCACAGGAGAAGAGGTTCAAGCCTGCAGATGATACTCGTCCTGCACTCGGAATCATCTCAGAACCATATCCCAAGTTGCAAGTCATTCAGTGTGTAGATCTGCGGGGATGGATGTCGGGAATGACCCAGTACTCTGAGGACAGTGTAGCAATCGGATACTGTAATGCACGTGGTATAGATATCATTCATTCGGCTGGTGAACAGGAGCGGTATGTACACATACCACGTGACAGGATATGCTACGATCTTGTGTTTCAACAAGACAGGTCGTTATGCATAGCGATGAGTGACAAACAAGCGCACATATATTCACCCAATGGATCCACGAAATCAACCATCCCCATGATAGGCAATGGCTTTCTCACACTAAACAGAAGTCCATCAGATGAAATCGTCATCGCTGACAATGAGAAAAAAATCTATATCTATGACCCGACGGGATCCACTCTCAAAAACACTGTTCCAACGAAACACAACTGGACGATGCAGTTATCTGCTACCAGGTCGGGTTTGATCGTCACGAGTTCATGTGTCACCAATCCAAGCCTGGTGACGGTCTATGACAGGGATGGGAATGCTGGTAAGTCTCTACAAGCTTCAAGCGGTGTTTACCTGTATGCTGCCGTGGATGAGCAGGACAGGGTGTATGTAGCGAGTGTTGATCTTGAGAATGGTAACGTGGTGATCAGGCTCTATAACCTTGATGGTCTGAACCTGAAGGAGAGAGTTGAGTTCAATGTACTTAATCTGACACTTGATAATGATTTGTGTAACTTGGTTTCTCTCTCTCCAGACATGCTCGCGTTTTCTTGTTACAAGAAGTTGTATTTTATCAAAGTATCACAGTAATCCATCTCACACTCTATTATTACCATTATAGTTGGTGTGTATACCTCTCTGCTCCAGCTCCACTCTAATATGGGCCTATAATGTGTCATATTCTATTGTTTATTATGTGATGACTAACCGAATGAGAAGATGCCTATTCTCTCGATAGATTTTAATTGCCTGAATACCGTTGTCATTATCCAATGTAATTATAACTTCCCTCTTTCGAAATAGTATGTAAATTGTGAAATCATTTATCCTAGATATTTACTGTAAGGCCAGCGATATGATTTTAAAAAGTACAACTTGAAAATTGGTAAGATATTAATAAACTTTTTATTAGTGTTATTTCAATAATGCTGTTAATCTAATATATATATTTTTTTTATTTCATGCACAATTTTCTTGCATTTTATGGTGATTATTTTGTATCTTTAGATGATATGAAATACTTAATACTGAAATTGTTAATAGGACCCCATTGTAAATAAGTTTGTCAGCTTTCATGGGTTATCCTGTCAAAATATTGGTATTATTACTTTGTTTTCAATTCATAATATCATTTAACTCTTCTTATGGATGTTACATCAAACTTGCCCAATACATCAAATCTATTCTGGTTTAATCCTTGGAGGACC
The DNA here is from genome assembly GCA_035222895.1 of Strongylocentrotus droebachiensis. NCBI lineage: Eukaryota > Metazoa > Echinodermata > Echinoidea > Camarodonta > Strongylocentrotidae > Strongylocentrotus > Strongylocentrotus droebachiensis. Next base: position 150,541 of record JAVYIG010000658.1, on the reverse strand, counting down.
ATGATTGCTACGTTCCCTGAGAAATTCCTTCGTATTCACTTTGAACCTGTCTGACAAGCCATTAAATTTAAAGCTTTGGGAACTCATAATATGGCAGATTAGTTTGCTATGATGTAGAGAAGAACAAAATATAAACCAAAATTAGGCCTAGTTTAACCGTTGGAAGTACTGTTTCTTGACTTAACATCCTAGGTAATGCATTATGATATGTTTGTAAACGTTTTCTGCATTTCTGTTATAATTGGTAAATGTCACTTTCCATTTTCATGTGAATTCGGCAGTTTTCGTTTTCATGATAACAATCGCTTTAATTAGATTCAGTTTAATTTAATTACATTGAATTGAATCTATACAGATATTATGATAACCGCATACGATGGAAAATGTTGTTACGTTAAGTATTTTGTGAAACACAAAAGTCAATTCTTATGGGTAAAATGGGGCAACTGTTTCGATACAGACTCCTGGGCACGTCCTATAAACAGTTGATTTCCAACGCATTTATGTACATAAGAGATAGGAGACTGTTAACTTGCGATTAATTGGAGGACCTGCGATTGATCCAAATCAATCGCAACTCTTTATAAGATGGGGCCCAGGTCTCTATATTGTTTTGTACACTCTTTGTAAAGTACCCTAAGCACATGTCTTAAATTTCGTATTTTGTATTTTTCTTCATTTGTTTCTTTTATATAATTATAAAAAATTATAGTAAGTATGTATACGCTTTAAACCTAGCCTATGACTCCGTGTACATTATTTTGTTGTATGCACACGGTATTGTTGATTGACACTTGAGGAAGAGAAAGACAGAAGTGGACGGAGATAAAGAAAGAATAGTGGAGAAAGAGGGGTGATAAACAAGTGTAGTTGCCGTCCATTACTCTTCAAAATATAGTTGTGAAAGCAAATAACATGTCTTGCTCTATCATCCAGGATTCTAATAACATAATGTATCCATTATTGAAAGCTTAAATAAGTCACCCTCTAAAGATAAAAATGATTAATTCCGCTAAAAAGTTCAAAGGTGTTTATACACTCTGGTGAAAACCCCAATTCTATTCATAGGATGCACAAACTGCATAATATTGACAGACGATCTACTCCAGTGCATAATTATACGTTAAGTCTTCCTTGCTATGATTACTAAAGATTATTAATATTAAAGGAAATTATAAGAAAATAAGTCAAAACTATTAGAGTATCAATTTTATGTCGTGATTTGATTGTTTTTTCTTTCTTTCTTATTAAACATAGTTTTACCCTACATCGTGATCTAAACCACCGATATACAATGGGCGGCCAAAATAGAAAAAATGGAGAACATGAAAAGAGAAATAGTGGTAAAAATATTTTTTTTCTATTAAAGACAAGAAATAAACTTTTAGTTTTTAAGAAAGAGGCCTATTTTTCTCTGCACACATTCTTTGGCCGTTTTTGGCCGCCCAGAATAATTTGTTGGTTTAGACCACGGTTTTAGAATTAAATCACATTTGTTTGTAAATTCCTGCCTTCATGTTTTCCACTGTCCTCTTCCCATTTCTTGGGTCTGTCTGTCTATCTCTGTCTCTGTCTCTCTCTCGTTCTCTCTCTCCCTTCCTCCCTTGCAGCATCCCTCCCCATCTCAGTCTCTAGCTTACTCTTTCTCTCCCTCCCTCTTTCTCTTTCTCTCTCGTTCTATCTCTCTTCCCCCAACTCATCCTACTCTTTTTATATATGTAATTCTTCCTAGGATAAATTGTAATTGTTTTAAACATATTTTTGGCTGACACCCAGTAAATAAAGATCGCGTGCTCGATCGGTAATTGAAAACAAGTCAGAAAACACCCCGCTGGTTCCAAGATTGTATTCCGACTTGTTTTCAATTACAGCTCGGGCATGCGATCATTATTTACTGGGTGTAAGCCAAAAATGTGTTTAAAACAATCATCCTACCCAGTTACGCATATATATTCTTGTTTTCCTCCTATACATCATACTGTAACACTCCTTACAACTGATTCCCTCACTATACCCACACCTCCTCATCTCTCTCTCTCTCTCACTCTCTCTTTTTATCTTTTTGTCTCTCTTTCTCTTTTTGTGTCTCTCGCTTTCTTTCTCCCTCTCCACACTCCTCCCCATCCCCCTCTCTCTTTCTCTCTCTCTCTCTATGTCTGTCTCTCTCCCTTCAGCTCACCGTACCCTGTCAAGCATATCTCCCTGTTTTTCTCCTTATACATCATACTCTAACATTCCTTTCATCCTTTCTACCCAATTGATTCATATCGCAATGCTCCTTATACCCCTCTGTCCTTTTGTCCCGTATTTTTCATATGACATATATGTTGGGATAGTGAACATACCGAAGAGTTTGAGATAGGAAAAGGTGCAAGACAGGGCTGCATCTTATCACCATACCTCTTCGTCACATACACAGAAAGTGGGATGAGGGAAGCAGATGTTGCGCACTATGGCATTAAATTTGGAGGCAAAAACATCTCAAATCTCAGATACGCTGACGACACAGCACTTATCGAATCTTCCAAAGATGGAATTGAAAGTCTCACACACGAATTAAACGATGCTGCCAAGAAAATCAACTTGCATTTAAATGTTAAAAAGACTAAACTCCTAGTTGCTGGTAAAACCTCATATACCGATTGTAGCATCCAGATCGATGGGGAAATAGTCAAAGATGTGGAAAGCTTCAAATATCTTGGATCTACAAAGAACAGCGATGCCAGCTGTACCAGTGACATAAAGATAAGAATAGCTATAGCAAAGAAGAGAATGGTTGACCTGCATGAACTTTGGAATGAAGGAACATCTCAACCGGTCCGAAAATAAAACTGGTAAAAAACCCTGGTTTGGAGTACTTTGCTTTATGGTGCTGAAAGCTGGACACTGCTCAAATCCGATTATAATCTGATCATGGCAGCAGAAATGTGGTTCTGGAGGAAAATGCTAAAGATCAGCTGGAAGGACAAAAGAACTAACCTCAGTGTTCTACAAGAACTGAACACAGAAAGAGATCTCCTTGGAAAAGTGGCCCGCCTCAAGATGGGTTACTTTGGACACATTCTGCGTGGCAGTGGAAGCCCCTTAGCAGCACAAATGATAGAAAGCCAAGTAGAAGGAAAAAGAAAAAGAGGCAGACAGAGAAAGCAGTGGTTCGATAACATCAAAGAATGGACAGGTCTCACATATTCAGAAGCCAAAAGATAATAGAAACAAATGGAGAAAGACAACAAGAAGATGTGCAGATGTGGTCGCCAATCGCCAGCAACTGACGGTGGCAGCCAGGTAGCCAGGTAGGTATTAGACTTCATTTTTATCGAAACCAATGGTAAATCACATTTTGGTTTTCATACATTTATTAATCGATTCTATTTACACGTTATTCATATTTTTTATGGCACTGATTTATGTTACTACGTAATCACTATCATTGATTAGGATAATTGTATACAAGAAATACACAAAATAAACTAGGATAGTTCTTTGCGAAACATTCGGCTAAAGTTAGTCTTTAGTTTGCGTTGAAGATGGTGATTTTTTTCTTTATAAAACATACATTGCTCCAACTGGAGTCGTTTTATATATAATGTACATGTTCTATTATTGTATTGTATGTATGTATTTTATTATATGTAGCTCCCTATAATTTGCATTTGTGGAGAAATAAATTGAACTTGAATTGAACTTGAAAGGACTGTCATCACCAGCCGTGTTATAGTAAGAACTGTCGAATGGGTGTGACGCGTCGAGAGCACGGCCTAATTCAACACCAGCCTGGATCCAGTCATCTTGAGACGCGAAACCACCAAAGGATCTGAGATCGGAATGAAATATTGAATTAAAAATGAGTTTTAATTTTCAACGAAATTCTTTGATTTCGTTAGACCACAACCGGTTCATGTCCCCTTTAACCCCCACCCTCAGAAATGGTACGTTCGGAACTTCAAGTACATTCGTGAGGGGAATAAAATAAAGGCAATTTTACCTTTTGAAAAGTGCGAGCATTAGACTTACAATGATCGCGTATTACGTAATCTGAACATGACTTCTACTGGATATGCAATGGGGTACTGAAATTAATTGCCCTTGATCTGAGTTGATTCTTCGAAAGTAGTTGCAATCGTGTTCAAATAACTTCATTACATTATAGAATGTGCCCAGCTAATCGTGTTATGTGCCCACTTCAAATTTTAGACCTATTTTGTTGTCCTCTCTGCCTTGGGCAGGTGTTTGGAGGTGAGCATTGTGTCAGTGCTACCACCATCAAAGGAAATCTAAGGAAAATAATCAAACTGATTGTGAGAGGATCCAGGACAAAAACGTAACATATATAGGCCTATAGAGTGAAATATTGTTTCCCTTTATTTTCCTTCGCTCACATCTCTCATTTACAAATCGGTTTGAATTCATTCACAAGCACAAAGTTAGGCTTTTTCCACAGGCTTTTTCTCTCGCTAACACGTAATATTTTGCTAGTCTTTGCAATATGTGTAGAAATCGGAACGGAATGGAACGGACTCGATCTACACCTAGGGCTCGTTTCACAAAGCCTTTTTACAATGACAAATGACAAAAATCAGTGACAAATCTGTTGATAACCAATCAGAAGCAAGCACTTTAGTAGCGTATAACAAAAAATTGTAATTTGTCACTGATGACAGGTTTTGTGAAATGACCCCCAGATAATAATTTAGTAAGATGTATGTCATCTTACTTGACGTAAGCACGATGTGCAGGGATGGTACTAAAGAAGACATCAGAATCAGTAGGAGCTGGAGGGTGAGCGCTGTGTTCTGCTGGGATGAAGAACGATACGGTGAAGTTGCTCTCACATGCGGGGCCCTGGCCCGGGATCACTCGGGTAGCGACCGGTGCAGTCATGGCAATCTTTTGCTCTGTAAGAAGATTATATGGCAAGATCGTTATTGGATTATTTTTTTAATTGAAGAGCTGACTTTAAATAATTTGAAAAGAGGTGTCTAAAGGGTTAATAGATGAAATAAAAATGTAGAAAGTTAAAGCAGACCCCTCCGAGTGGGGAGGGGGGGGGGGGTATTTAATCGATTGATATCAGACATGTATGTCGTTTCCGACCTGTCAGCTAACGTTTATAGAGTAAAAAATAAAATCTTTAAACTATGAATACACCTTTTCTTTCTTTTGTAACAAGTTCTACTTAAAAAATAGCGAGAACCACATAAATAGAGACAGAATCACTTCACCATTGTCCTATGTGATCGGTGGAATATTACACATTTCTAATAGATGCCCATTCCACACTTTTATAAGTGGCCCTACCAGCTCTGATAACTGCCCCCTTAACCAATGATAATTGCTCAATATCAAATCTGAGAGGTACCCTTTTACTTTAACTAGTGCCATTACCCTGTGTAATTAGTGCCCCTTTTCATCTCTGATGAGTGCCCCTTTTCTCCTTCTGATAAATGTCCCCCTTTTTATTAATAAGAGTTCCTTCCCCTTCTCATATAAATGTTTCTTCTCACATCTCTGATAAATACGAACTATTTAAACATGTTAGGTGCACCTATTTAGTTGGTTAGTCCCCCTTTTCAGTTACAAGAAGTGCCCCTTACCATATCTGATAAGTGCCCCTTCACCACTAATGTATGCCCCATTTTCATTCTTATAGGTGCCCCTTTAATTTCCCGTAAGTGCCCTTATTCAAACTTTAGAGGTGCCTTCTTTAATTTTGAAATAAAGGATCATTTTTATCTCTGATAATAGGTATAGCACACCAAAAATAAGTACAACAAACGCATGTTATTTGATGATTGCAAATGATCAAGCTTTATAAAAGATTCAAAAAACAAAAAACAGAATTGAAATCGGTCAATGCGTTGTAATTAATACCATTTTTTTGATATCGCAAAATGACCGAAAAACCTGCCAGAAATGGTCAAATTGGCAAAAATGGCAAAATTCGACAAAGTTGACAACTTAATTCATCACTTTCTTGGACACAAATAATAAATTAAATTATCAGACACTTAAATATCATCTTTGTGGTAACAAATACAAAAAAGAAAATTCATATATCTATTACCGTTTTGAAAACAGAAGCAAACAAAATAAGTCATTTTTGTCATTTTTGCGAATCTGCAGATATGAAAAAGTTGTGAAAATAGTTAAAAGTCCGTCTAATTAATATGCGCATACGTAATCAAATCAAAACCGAACATGATACATCAATGAAACCTCTGTATATCAGACAGGTATGGAAATATATTTTTTTTGAAGAATTTTTTTTTATGAATATTCATCAAATATGCAAATTAGGTCATTTCAGCTAATTATATATATAGGAAAGTCAAACTGTTCATTTTGTTGGCATTTTTTAAAATCATATATTTATAGATCATATTTACACCAAATATTAACATTAAATTCCAAATATTTTTGCAATGCCAATAAAATATAGCGATGGAAATTTCTTGTTTTACCGTTAAAGCTATTTCCTCATATGTTTCACAAATTATTCAGAAAAACCGAACAAATGATAAGAATTAAGAGACTTTCAGCTACATTACAGTTTTTTTTTTTTTTTTAATGTCAGATTTGAGGATTTATGACGATTTTCCAAGAAACTATTCAATTCAACAGGCCATAACTTTCTACAAGGACTGAATTTCAGAGAAAAAGAAAATTTGGTGACCCCAATACAGTTAGGGCTATCTTGAGTGTAAATAACAAATTGATTCAATGAGTGAAACACATGAGGATATTGCATTTTTGTAGGGAAGTTTTATACATTGAAGTGCATTTTCACCACGCAGAATAACAGTCAATGGGCGATCAGCGGGCCATGTCACACATGGCTGAAAAGACAATATTTTAATTAATAATTTAACATATTTCCCACATGCCTATAACAATGAAACTACACAGAATTGTAGTTACAGGTATGCTTGAAAGATATGTGAAATAAAAATTTAAAAATATTGTTCAGTTTGTTTTAAATAAATTTACGAAAATTGCTATTTCTACCAACTGACTGCTGTTGTGTGTGTGTATGTGCATGGGGCAGACTGTGTGCACAGGCAGTGTGGTCACCCTACTGATAAGTGCCATTTTGTATTTTGTTACGTGCCTGCTTATTCTATCTAGTAATTGCTATTTTCCTTCTAATAATTACCCTTATCAATATCATAATATAGGGGAATTACCGATCTCTAAAAATGGTATATTTTCGCTTTAAGGTTTCCGTTTGTGGATGCCCCTTTTTGTCCAGATAGTGCCTTTTTGTCGCTGCCTGACTCCCTCCATTTCGAAAGACGCTCCGCTGCCCTTGGATATATGATTCGAGTAATATTTCCGCTATATTGCTGGTCTGAAACAACTCATTTCCTTTACAATGAAAAGAAAAACATGTTTTTCAAAAAATGCAGTATCATTTAACAAAACTCTTATGATTGCCTAAATGTATTAGTTTGTTTAATGAATCCTATTTTCGTGCAGTATGGCCTTCATATTTTATTTAACATCATTTTTCTCATGGCCTCGTAGGATTCCATACATTAACAACAAATTAAGAGAATTTGTTGACAGAGAAAAGGGAAGATAATGAGGGAAATGGAAGGAGATAACGGGAGAATAGTGGAAAAAGAAGGGGTGAAATTTAAAAGTGTAGTTACCGTCCATTACCCCTTCAAACACAGATATAAAAGCAAATAAAATGTCTTGCTCTTTTACCTAGAATTCTACTGAGGTGGTTCCCCAACACAATATATCCACAACTGAAAAACTAGTTAGTCGCCCTCTATAGATAAAAATTATGAATACCGACAATAAGTTCAAAGGTGCTATACGCGGCGCGAGCTCTTTGTGGGAAAACCTACTTCTATTTATAGGATGCACAAACTGCATTATATTCACAGACGAACAAATAAAGTGTGTGTTTAGCATTGTAATCACATTTTATTTGGTGTGTAAACTTGCATAGCGACTCAGTACTTTTGATCAAAGTTATTCGCACTTCTTTCGACACATATTTGTATTCAACGGGGGAAACTGGTACATAACTGCATGCGCACGTTATAGGACGCACTCGTTACGTAGACTCATAGTTCAAGTTCAAGTTTCAAGTTCAAGTTTATTTGTCTTTCTTCCAACATAAAAGTAATACAATTTAACAAATGTATAACATGCAAAGTATATAAGAGGAACACTTATAAGAATCAAGTTCACACAATGCATTTACATGAGAAAACAAAAGAAGAAAAGACGAGGAGACCTAATTAAAGCTTAGCTTGTAGAGGTCAGGTCCCTCAAAAACAATAACATAAACAACAAGAACAGCCTGGTTATATAATAGATTAATACAAGAAATGTTCGTCAAAGGCGCTAAAGCTAGTACTAAAACAAATAACTATAAACAATAACCATATGATTATACACATGGTTTAACTGAGTAATAAAAAAGGGTGGGGAGAAGAGACTATGTACAAAAGGGGGAGATAAGAGTGATAATAATGTGGGATATAGAAATGAAGAGAGGGGGCGGGAGTGGGAAAGAGAGGGAGAGCTCGAGTGGGGGGAGAAAGAAAGAAAAAAAAATATATACTTTCACTGTAAACTGAAAGCTAGCTACAGGCGAGAAAGGAAAGAAAAAGGAAAAGGCAAGTCGGCAGTTGCTATACAGTAGTAAATTGGGGAATGGATTAAGTTCAAATATAAATCACGACACTACAGATTAAGAAACAACTAAGTAATTATTCAATAAGTACAATTTCAGTTTACGTTTGAAGACAGATATACTGACAGAATGGCTAATGCTTGAGTCAAGAGTGTTCCAAAACCTTGGTCCAGTGCAAACTAAAGTGTTGAGAGTAAACTTTGTCCTTGCATGGGGTAAGTGGAATGCAGAAGCACCTCTTGTGGCATAATTGTGAATTTGATTGTTTCTCTTGAAAATCTTGGCTAATGCCAGTGGCAGTACACCTGAGTTGAGATCATACATTAAGGAACCCAATTGCATATAATAAATATCTTCTACCTTTAAAATCCTATGATGATAAAAAAGAGGATTTGTATGAGCACGAAAGTCAGCATTACAGATTGTTCTTATTACCCTCTTTTGAGCCAAGAATATTTTATCTAATTGTGTTATTAGAGATTTGCCCCAAGCAAGCACACCATAATTAATATAAGGTAGGATTAAAGTTGAATACAAGATAAGTAATATGCTTTTAGGAAGAGTAGACTTCAACCTACGAATTACACCAGTATTCCTTGATAATATTTTGCATAGATTATTTACATGAGTTTTCCACTTCAATTGTTCGTCGATATAAAGACCTAAAAATTTAGTTGATGTTACCCTGTCTATCAGAACACCGTTGAACATAATGTCACCGGGCAACATCTTGAGCGAATTGCTATATATCATATAATTGGTTTTTGTAAGATTAAGAGACAGTTTATTAGCATGAATCCATGAGGTAATATTGCGCAACTCTGAGTTAACTGTTTGCACAAGAACTTGTGCATCTTTGTGTGAAAAAAATATGCTTGAATCATCTGCAAACAAAATAAAGGATAATACATCAGAAGAATATTGAAAATCATTTATATAAAGAATAAATAAAAGAGGACCAAGAAGTGATCCCTGTGGGACTCCACAGCTGACATTTTGTAACTCTGAATCAAAACCATTTATGGATACGAATTGCTGTCTGTCAGCTAAATAGCTCCTGAACCAATCCAGGGCAGCACCCCTAACCCCGTAATGGGATAATTTACATAACAATATTTTGTGATCTACTGTATCAAATGCCTTAGAGTAATCCAAGAATATTCCAAGTGTGTGCATGTGGTTGTCCATAGCATAAGAAACTTTATTGATAAAGTGCAGTATAGCATGGGTGGTAGTATGTTTCTCACGGAAGCCAAATTGAAAGTTGGAAAATATTTTACTTGAATTGAGAAACTTTACAGTTCTCACATAGATAAGTTTTTCAAGAATTTTAGAGAAAGTTGTTAATAGGGAAATGGGTCGGTAGTTCGTCAATAGTTTTGGGTCACCCTTCTTAAAAATTGGGACAACCTTTGCCACTTTCATCTCCCTGGGTACAATGCCATTTGTCAGTGACAGATTAAATATATGCACTAATGGCTGTACGATTTCTACTGCTAAGTTTTTAACTAGACTGTTGGAGATAGTATCACAGCCTGGGCTTTTTCCAATCTTCAAAAAATGTACTATACTGAGTACTTCTACTTCATTTGTTGGCATTAAAAACAAACTTTGCTGGTTAGGTTCTTTCAAGAAGTCATGGAATGATTTATCACAATTTGAAATACCCTCCGACAAATTCGGACCGATACTACAAAAATAATTATTGAACTTTTCAACAATAGATTTTGTATCATCTACTAATTCTCCATCAATTTGCAGAGATCTTATGCTGGATGTTTTACTGTTGCTTTTAAAAATATTTTTGATTACCTTCCATGTTCCTTTTATATCATTCAAGGTTGCCTGAAACTGAGTGGAATAGTAATTTTTCTTTGAAACACGTAATGTTGTAGTTAAGGTGTTCCGATATCTAGTGTAATTCAAGCGTGACTGTTCTGATTTAGTTGTCTTGTATTTATAATATAGCTTATTTTTCTTATTGATCGATTTCAATAGCGATCTTGTAATCCATGGCATTCGGGGGATCTTCCTGTGATTTCCACTATCTCTTTTACATATAGGTATATTCTCATCATACAGCAATATAAATTTTCGAAAGAAGTTTTCAAAACAGCTATCAACATTTTGATCAAGTAAAACATCACTCCAGTCAGTTGCAATTAGGGCTTCCTTAAGCTTTGCAATATTTTCGGGATTGCTCCTACGGGCATGTTTATTTTGCCTAGTAATGAAAGAGGGTTTGCTCAATGGCATCTTGGCATAAATAGGAAAATGGTCCGATAGGTCAGAAATTATGATGCCAGCGTCTGGAAAGGGTTGCAAATTAGTGAAGATATTGTCAATGAGAGTAGAGGAATTTTCAGACACTCTTGTAGGTTTAGTGATCAAAGGCATCAAGGAAAAGGACACCAACAGGTTCAAAAAGTCATCAATACAGCTATTTCCATCGCAAGTGAGCAGGTTCAGATTATAATCACCCATAAAAAAATTGTCTTGTTATTAAGTAATGGATTTGACAGAATATTGTGTACTTCATCTATAAAGAGATTTAGATTACTTTGTGGCGGCCTATAAACGACACCTAAAACAACATTACGTTTTCCTGGTATGAAAACATCAACAAATATAGTTTCTAACACATCATTCATAATGGTAAGCTCATGACATATTTGGTAATCCATCACAGATGGAATGTATAAAGCCACCCCTCCACCTCTTTTATCTCGTCTATTATTAGAAACCAAATTATAACCAGGAATTAAATATAAGCTAGTATCGAATTCAGAAGGAAACCAGGTCTCAGAAACACCTATTGCTGTGAATCCTGATATACGCTTGGTGAAAACACTGAAATGTTCAAAATTCTTACACATACTACGTATATTCAAGTGAATTAAAGCAAGTTCATTACTCTCTGAACCACAGACCATATCAAAGAATTGCTTTTCGGTACAATAATTACAATTTATTGTAATTTGATCATCATTTTCATCATATTGTTGCAAGGTACTTGCATTGGATTCAAAAAAACTGCATGTAATATCATCATCAGTTTGGATCATATTGAGAGAGTAAGAAAATAGATATTGTACTGTGTAACTGCGGTTCGTAATTCGGGTAGCAAACTGACATGAGATAGAGAGGATAGGAAATACACATTATATATAAAGCACCAATGTGCTTAGATTCCAAGGGAAAGGAGACAGCTTGAGAAATAAAATTCATGTTGAAATTAAATAGCAGAGAATGAAGGAGAAATAAAGTAGAAAAGTGGGGGAGATATATAATGAACAAAGGCAAGAAAAAAACAGTCTGTATATAAAACATATTTGCCATGAATAGGCTTAGTTGCAAGTTAGGAGTTACTATATAATCTGCGAAGTTCAGTCATAAGTTCGCAAGATCTTCCTCGCACGTAATCAGCTTTTTGGTTAGGCGACCATTGTCACTGGTATTGGCGAGACCGGCGAATATTCTGCCGTCAATACTCCAGGCCTTGACAGCTTTCTTGCAGTGCCTGACGGCATGGAAGAGCTTCTGCTTCCTGGCTGTCAGGTCCTCGTTGACATATATACCAGAGCCCTTGAGCTTCATCCTCGCTCCAATGAAAAGGGCTCTGGTACGGTACGATGAAAACTTTACAATGATAGATCGATCTGGCTTGTCACCACCAGCTGGCTTGGTACCCGGTCCTAGGCGATGAGTGCGGTCGATGTCGGATTGGGTCAGTTTAAGACCCATTCGTTGAGCGACCTTGCAGACCACCTCCTCCGTCGACTCCCCAACCGTCTCCTCCATGCCGTGGATCCTTACATTATTCCGCCGCGAGTACTGATCCAAAGCGTCAAGCTTTGAATCGAGTATTCCAGCAGCATCATGGGTGCTTTCCTTAGCCTTCTTAAGCTGCTCGATCTCAGATGCTTGAGCTTTCACCTGCACCTCTAGCTCGAGCACCCTTGCTTCCTGCTCCTCAAGCCGGACAGCCAAATCAGCAACCGCCTCCCTGACGGCAGATTTAACTATAAGCTTAAAAGCGTCGCTGTTCTCTAGCTGACTAATAACATGCCGAGCTATGTCAGCTGAAGATTCTGATTTTTTGGGCGGCATTTTAACAGGGCGAGGAATCGAGGACTTAATGGGAATAAAACAAAAAAAACTAATAGCACAGGTGCGACAGTCCGAGAGCCTAGGGGTAGAAATAAGTGAAGAAGTGTCACATAGTTGCGGATGCACAGCAGATTATTATGAGGGGTTGCCGACTCCAGCTCCAGCCATAAAAGTTCAATAGGTCAAGCTGACCGCACAGGAGGAATGAAGATTCAACGAGTGAAATTGAAGACTGCCAGCCTCCATAGGTAATGACAGATTTATTGATGAAGCAGTAGAATGTTACATGACTGTGCTAGCACATTGCACAGGAGTAATGAAGATCCCTTGATGTACAAGTTTACACAGAAAGGTTGAAAAAGCAGATAGTTTTTCACTCAAAACTTCACAATTGATCCATATAACAAGACAGAAAATGTCCAGTAGGTTCCAGGTATAAACTTCCTCCACTGGTGTAAATATCAAATCAAGAAGATCACAAAAAGACACAAAATTTCACAAAAAACAAGAGAGCACATAAGAGTGGTCGCTTGTAAGGCGCTCCTCCTCTCCTCTCGATATTGGATATTGGTACAATCCACTACGATGCTACATATAGTGTGTGTTCCTGTGTGCTTGTATATGAACATACAGTTGACTTCTAGTTAACATTAGATGATCACACTTTTAAGTTGCATCGGACATTGCATATATGCGTAGAATGAGCTCGTGTCTGTAATACGCCAAACACTCGACTTTTAAAGAAATGGCTGAGAAGACCAATGACGAGAAAGTTCCAAGCTCTTCAGAGACACTGACGTGTCCACTATGTCTTAATATCTTCGACGGGGCAACCATCCTGACTTCATGCGGACACACTTTCTGTCGGAAATGTCTCAAGAACTATGACCTGTCCCACCAGGATCTGGATCACATGATCTGTCCTCTCTGCAGGAAGATCACCAAGTTGTCTGCGAACCGTGTCGATGATTTCCCCACCAATGTGACTGTCAATGGACTTGTAGACAATTACCACGCCGAGTGTGGAGGGGTGAACGCTGTCCTTGAGATGCGTCCAAAATGCACTGCTTGCAAGTTTCATCAAGATGCTGTCTCATTCTGCAGAACGTGTAATAACTACATGTGCACTAATTGCGACTTCGGCCATAAGCACCTGACATCATTCTTTGAAGGTCATGAGATTGTACCCTTACAGGATATCATCGACGGGAAGGTCAGCATTGGTCAACTATCTGAGAAGTGCTGCATCCACAAACAAGAGATCAAAGATATGTTTTGTGAGGATTGTAAGGTCCACGTCTGTCACAAGTGCGTGATAGTCGGTCACCAGAATCACAACATCAAGAATCGGGCTGACTTTGAGCAAGAGTTACGGCTAAAGGTAAATATGAATCCTTTAGCATATAAAGTTTAACCATGTCAAAGCCAAAATTTGATGAGTTATATTGGTCGCTACCCTCCCTAACAAAATATAGAAAGAAGTGTAAGTCTATGTTTATACTGTATAAATCATGTCTTCTAGAGGTACTAAAAGAGACCTGCATTATTCCCCCTATCTGGGATGGAGCAAAACAAATCTGTCCTCTCCCCTACACAAAGCCAAACATCTTTACAAACAAATGAGGGTTTGTTTTTACTTCCTCCTTTGCCAGAATAAAACTGTTGACATCATTAATGTTGCAGTATAGCCAAACAAAACAGGTTCTAAAAATCAAAGTCTTACCATTTCAAGTTCTAGAATTCTCTCTCTTTCGCTAAGCTCCCTTTACTCAGAATTGTCAAAGCCAGGAGGCTGATGATTCTTTCTATATAGAAGGCTGCTAAATAAGTTTCTTCCCTTTTATTTACAAGACATAATTTCGCCTTATATCATTGTTCATGTTTGTACTTTCATACACTATATACCTATTATCGTTTTTATATTTGTGTCATTATCTATGTATAATGTATGTGAATTGTATTCATAAGTCATGCATTGTTATTTATACTTTTATGTTTGTTTGTACTCTCATACCCCGAGAGGGGTAGCTCATAGTAATAATATAAAGATACAAAATTGCAACATGTAATGATCTGACTTTTCATGTTTTCAGTAATCCATGTTGACTCCCGTAATAGGGCCCCTCGTGAGAGAAAGAACAAATTCAAGAAAACTGTATGAAATAGCCGTTACGTATAACGATGCATAGTCATTTTCTATAAAATACAAATTTAAACTTTCCAAACTCAAAATTTCTCGTGGGGGGGGGGGGGGATGTGACACTCTACGAAAGGAGGGAGCGTTTTAACGTTCCAAAATCTTTGTTTCCGCTCACTGAGTTTGCGTTTATTGACCAAATTTTTGGCTAGAATCAGGTTTCTCAAACGCCTTTCAGGCAAATTTAGAAGGTGATAAACGCAAAGCCTTTTTTAAAGGTCTTTAGATATGGGCATATCTAAAGACGCAAAAAGGTGTGTTTTGAATGTAACATACAGTTTTGAACCCCACATACAAATCGGACCACCCATGTTAAGGGTTCGGAGGCTAGCGCGCCATGTGTTGTGTACAAGGATGTGCTTCCCGGGTCAAAACAGCTGCGCAGACACAAGGCCTTTATTTTAAATCGTGAAGAGACGATACACGCGACATCCCGCAAATCACTTTCGTATAGTGGGGTTCGATAGTGGGGTATGATAGTGGGGTAGGATATGCACATATCTAGTGGCAAGACCCAATAAACGCGCCCTTTGTCACTTATACACTGCAAAAACAAGGGTGTAAAATTCAACACAATTGGTGTTAAATTTAACACTTTCCCGGTATCTATATCGGAAGAAACCAGCTGGTGTTATATAACACCAGGGTTTGGAATTCAACAATTCAATTCCACTCTTGGTGTTGAAGCAACTCCGCTTTTGGTGTTAAAATCTAACACCATTATTTCAACTTTGTGATAAAGTTCAATTTTAATTTTGGTGTTAAGAAATCCAACAGCATTTCTTTCAACATCAGTGGTTTGTATAATTTAATCCTGTTTTATTTTTATTTTTAATGAATACCAATGATTTAACACTCAATTCAAAGAATCCTGCGATGTCTGTTGGATTTAGTGGTAACAATTTTCTAACTTTTCTGTCTGCAGAACAAATTTTCACACTTAACGGCATGATTGCGCTGATGAAATAGGATATTCAGACCTTGACTAAAAATTCCATAACCACGATATCCCGAATAGATTCTTGACAGCTAGCTCGCGCATGCGCATGCACGATACGACGTCATATCATATGACAACTGTCGTCCAATGATTTTGCTCGAATCCACTAACTTATGCGCATGCGCAAGTTCGATCAACACCATGTATAACACCAAGACTCGGAACATCAACCTGTAATTAAATATTTCAACACTGTTGGTGTTGAAGGGACGTGAACGGACGTGAAATTAACACCAAGGGTGTTGTTTTCTTTCTATTCCGGCTGGTGTTAAAATGTTAACACCTTGGATTTTGCAGTGTAAGCTTTCTCGCATAGCAACAGAAGAATTTTTAAAATAAATTAAAAACTGTCCCGTAGAAACGATCAAGGTAAAGGCCCCGAAGTATTCAGTTGATAATAATAACAATAATAATAGGTATTTCTATGGCACCGTCTTTCTTTAAATTCTATTCCGAGCCGCATTTATTATTACCCCGGCTTTAGCCTAGCTGCCATTTATACAGCGCTCCAGCATTCCAAGGAATTAATTCCTGCCAGAACATTAGTGCCGCGGCGGGACTCGAACTGTTAGAGATTTCCTCTATTAAAGGGGAACAGGGTCCCAAGACAATAGCACAATTATTGTATTCAATATAATGTAAGAATGAATACTATTATCTAGATCTATTACGAATAAATCATTGTCAAAATCAATCCATAAATTGGGAAACAAATAATTATTTCACCATTATGACCAACAGTGTAATAAGAAAGTTATGAATTTTTGAAAAAGTATGTAAAACTATGGAACAATAAGAATCACAACACAAATTGCCATGATGGTTATCAGTTTGTAACGTCATGTCCTCACTATTTATCAATTGCTCTATATGGTTTAATCCCATTAATTTCCCTTTCTATTCCCCATGCCTTTGCCAAGGTTATATGATTTGTATCATATCGCGTGCATGACATTTTACAAAATCTTGCATGAACTTTGAAGAATTTATACTTTTTTATGAATATTGTATATTCATAATTATTGATTTTTATATAAATAGTTAATCAAAATTCAAATTTTTCATAATTTAACTGGAAAAAATTACTCTATATTATTTTAGTGCATCCACACAAAAACATATTACTATTAATCCAACTTGGATGCTGGTGTGAAGAAATAAGAATCTTAAAGAGAAAATAGGAAATTTAGATCATCAATATAAATAAAATAATTAGTGGATAGTGAGGACATGACGTCACAGACTCATAAGTGAGTTGCCAATTTGTCTAGTGATTTTCAAAGTTTGTTTATGCCATTAAAAATTCATTACTTTCTTATTAGTTATCCGATTTTGCTCAGATTTTTTTGTATTGGTTAGTCTGATTTTTCTGCTTCTATTGAAAGTAAGTTATTTTTGGAGTGGACTTGGGCTTTAATCTTCTTCCTCTCGGCCACTAGGCTTCCTCGCATTTTGATAGTAAGAATGTATCTGAAAATGTACAAACCCTGTCTTCTATATAATGCTCTTGAATCTGAAAGGGTGTGAAGATCAATGCTTCTCTTCTAGTAAACTGAGTGAGACAACACTTTTGCCCACCCCCTCTCACAAGACATAAAGCTCTTTCTGTTGCTCGCATATGCTCACTCTTATGTTAATCAATATTTTACTGTGGTGTTTCAAACTATATTTGATTACACTTTTCAATTTCACAGAAGTAATTATTGTTCGATCGGTCGCTTCACTCCCTCGCGTAGGCCTAAAAGTAAACTTTCTTTCGAGCTATATGATTCTTAGTATTATAGAAACACTTTATATGAGGTATTTTATGTCATACTAAAATAATAACTGTTATATGCTTCAATTTCCAAATATCTTATATCTGCTTCTGTGTTTTAAGACATATGCTTAAGAAAGCTACATTCAAATACAATACTACAAAACAAGAGGAAAGCAATGTCTTTTTCTCATCCTTTTTTTAATAAATTCAAAACACTATTCTTTATAAGTATCAAGAATTTTTTTAATGAAAGGAAAGATGGTGTTTCTTGCTGAGGAGGGGGCGAGGGAGGGGCTATTTGAATGTAGTAAGCATAGTTATTCATAAGGCCCAAAAAAATCGTTTGGTTGTCCTCGATTGCTTTTCTAGAGTAGGCGCGGGCGGGCGGATTTTTTTTGTAATTACATTTTATCCCCCCCCCCCCATTCTTTTTCATTTTGTTTTAAATAAATATTTTTCCATGAAAAAAGAAAAAATCATTGGGAAGTCAAGCATTTAAACAAATCAAGTCTATAAAACACTTTAATATGGTAAAAGACTAGTTTAATGTACAATGAATATCAAGACCAACATAGAAAGTGTTTTTGGCTTTAAAATACAGCACCTTTTAAATCCCCACTGTAGTACTTATAGCTACTTGCGCCCTCTATATAGCAAACAATGACTAATCGGTGACCATTGGTCCCCCATGATCTTCTTTATCTTATGTTAATTGAGAGCTGATTTGATGAGATAACCACCTGTCCAGTGACCTTGCAGGATGGTCTTATCCCTCCTGTAAACTAGTACAGATGGGCTTTAAAATGAGTTAAAGAATGCTCAGAACCTGATTTGAATGAACGGCATTATGACATATAGAAATAAAAATTGCAAGTTTATTAAAAACAGAATTGCGTACTGAAAAGACCAAACTGGCAACGGGACGCATTTTGATCGTTGCAAAATGCATTAAATGGTATGTTTGGCATTTAAAAATGCTCCCCCCCCCCCCTGCCCCCCCCCCCCCCCCAACAAAAAAAAGAAAAAAGAAGAAGAATTGAATTAAAAAAATTATTTAAAAAAAAAAAGCCCGAAAATGACGAGCGGGCGGTCGAGGACAACCAAATGCTTTTTTGGGGGGGCCTAAGTCTAAAATTCTAGGAAAAAAACATAGTTTTTGCCCCCCCCCCCCCCCAACCCCCTTATTTATTTGGAAAGGTTACTAAGTGCCTAGTACATGATATCATCATTTCAATTTCAATTCAATTCAGCTCAATTCGTTTTTTTTTTCCAACCATTAAAAATCAAGTATACGAAGCATGTAATTTTTTCTAAAACTTCAGGAGCGTGCAAAATCTGTGTTTAAATTCCAAACCATCTCCTTGTTATTAGGCTACTGATCCCACCTCCGGGGAAGCCATTACGAAGAGAGCACATGGGAAGAGGTTCAAGCCTGCAGATGATACTCGTCTTGACCTCGGGAGCATCTCAGAATTGGCTACTGATCACACTCCAGCGGCAGCCATTACGAAGAAAACACAGGAGAAGAGGTTCAAGCCTGCAGATGATACTCGTCTTGACCTCGGGAGCATTTTAGAATCAGATCCCAAGTTGCAAGTCACTCAGTGTGTACATCTACGGGGATGGATGAAGGGTATGACCCCGTACTCTGAGGACAGTGTAGCTATCGGATATCTGCGTACAGATGGTATAGATATCATTGATTCAGCTGGTAAACAGGAACAGTATGCACACATACCACGTGACATGATATGCCATGATCTTGTGTTTCAACAAAACAGGTCGTTATGCATAGTGACGAATTGCGGCAAAACACACATATATTTTCCCAATGGATCATCCCAATTAGCCACCCCCATGATAAACAGTGGCTTTATCAGAGTAAACAAAAGTCCATCAGATGAAATCCTCATCGCTAACAATGAGAAGAAAGTCTATATCTATGACCCGACGGGATCCACACTCAAACACACTGTTCCAACAAAACACAACGCAACGAGGCAGGTAGCTGCCACCAGGTCGGGTTTGATCATCTCGAGTTCATGTGGCACCAATCCAAGCGTGGTGACGGTCTATGACAGGGATGGAAATTCTGGTAAGTCTCTGCAAGCTCCAGACGATGTCTACCTGTATGCTGCCGTGGATAAGCAGGACAGGGTGTATGTAGCGAGTGTTGATCTTAAGAATGGTAACGTGGTGATCAGGCTCTATGACCTTGATGGTCCGAACATGATTGAGAGAGTTGAGTTCAATGTACTTAATATGCCACTTGGTTTTAATTGGTGCTACTTGGCTTCCCTCTCTCCAGACATGCTCGCGTTTGCTAGTGGCAATAAGTTGTATTTTATCAAAGTATCACTCTAATCCATCTCACACTCTATATTACCAATTTTGTTAGTGTGTATACCTCTCTGTTTCAGCTCTACTCTCATATGGGCCTATAATGTGTCATATTCTATTGTTTACTATGTGATAACTAACCGAATGAGAAGATGCCCATTCTCTTTATAAATTTTAATTGCCTGAATACCGTTGTCATTATCGAATATAATTATAACTTCCCTTTTCTCGAAATAGTATGTAAATTGTGTAAACATTTATCCTAAATATTTACTGAAAGCCAGTGATATGATTTAAAAAAGTACAACTTGACAATTGGTAAGATATTAATTAACTTTTTATTAGTGTTATTTCCCTTATCTTGTTATTCTCAAATAGTGTTTGTGAATATTTGTGCTTATATTTGTTATATTTGAAATAAATAATACTAACGTTGTTTATAGGATACCATTGTAAATAATTTGTTGAGCTTTCTCTGGTTGTCCTATCAAGTTATTGGTATTATTTTGTTTTCATTTTATAATATCATTTTACTCTTCGTATGGATGTTAAATTGAACCTGCCTAATACATCAAATCAAATCAAATTTTGATTAATCCTTGGAGGACCATGGTTGCTACGTTCCCTGAAAAATTCCTTTGTATTCACTTTGCACCCAGTCTAAAAAGCCATTAAATTGAAAGCTTTCGGAAATAAAAATGTGACATATTAGTTTGCTATGATGTAGAGAAGAACTATGTGTATAAACAAAAATTAGGCCTAGTTTAACTATGGGGAATTCTGTTTCTTGACTTAACATTGAAAGTAATGTAAGAATATTATGATACCTGAAACGTTTACTGCATTTCTGTTATAATTAGTCATATCACTTTTTATATATTTAATGTGAATTCGACAGTTTTCCTTTTCATCATAATTACGGCTTCAATTCATTTCAGTTTAGTTAAATTAGATTAAATTGAATTCAATCTATACAGATATTCTGATAACTGCATCCGATGGAAAATGTTGTAACGCTAAGTGTTTTGGTGCGGGTAAAATATTTCGATACAGACCCCCGGCCTCGTATTATAAAGAGTTGATATCAATCGCAGCTATGTACATGAGATATATGAGACTGTAATCTTGCGATTGATCAAAATCAATCGCAACTCTTTATAAGATGGGGCCCAGGTCTCTATATTGTTTTGTACACTCTTTGTAAAGTACCCTAAGCACATGTCTTAAATTTCGTATTTTGTATTTTTCTTCATTTGTTTCTTTTATATAATTAGAAAAATATTATAGTAAGTATGTATACGCTTTAAACCTAGCCTATGACTACATGTACATTATTATGTTGTATGCACACGGTAATGTTGATTGACACTGGAAGAGTCCTTTAATGGTTGACAGAGAAAGAGGAAGAGAAAGAGAGAAATGGACGGAGATAAAGAAAGAATAGTGGATAAAGATGGGGTGATAAACAAGTATAGTTTCTATTACTCTTCCAAAGATAGTACAGAAAGCAAATGAAACGTCTCGCTCTATTGTCCAGGATTCTTATAAAGTGCACTGTAAAAAAAATCTCTGTAATTTTACAGCAAATCTGCTGGCAGCAGAGTCGCCATAAATTATGTTGTAAAAATACAGATTGGTTGTTATTTTCTCCTACAAACATTTCATGTATTTCCTTTTACAAATTGTATGTTGATTAAAATTACACCAGAATGAATGTAAAAACATAGTACAATGTTGTATAAATACATATGTTTGTTAATTTGGTTTACAGCTTTGGTGTGGAAGTACCTTTTTGTGTATTTGTATTTGAAGCAATTTTGTTTTATTTGTTTACAACACCATGTAATTTTACAGAATGAATGTAAAAATATAGTACAAAAACGTTGTATAAATACAAATGTTTGTTAATTTGGTTTACAGCTTTCCCTTCTTCCTTTTGAGTACAGACCTCTTTACAGAGTATTATCGTACTATACTGGGGTGTGCAGGTGTACCACTACACCGGGGTTTCCCCCTACTCTTATACGAATAGTGCAGTGGGTTCTTAACGTGCAAAGGTAGTGACTCTTCTCTACACGGGGCCTCCATTAAACGTCCTATCCGAGGGACGGAGTGTTTTCCACTTGACATAACCTGCGTCTATGAACAAGGGAAGGGGCACGTTAACACACAACGCAGGTTTCAGTCATCCGCTTGGGTGAGAGTCGAACCCGGGATCTTTGGTTCGACAGACGGACGCTTTACCGACTGAGCCAACTCGCCTCCCTTTGGTGTGGAAGTACCTTTTTGTGTATTTGTATTTGACCCAATTTTGTTTCATTTTTTTACACCACCATGTAATTTTACAGCATGAATGTAGAAATATAGTACACTTTCAAAGTCTCTGGGACTTCATTCATATGCAAATGAGCATCCTCCGCATCATGTATAAGAAGCCCACTCAAAGCCACGTGCATCAGTATTCAAAGACAAAAGGCTCATTCAATCATGCAAAGAAGGGCGGGAAAAAGACAACAAAATCAATTGTATTAATAGTCACACTGACAGAACATTCAACCAGGGAGGGACATGATTCCTCATATTAGGCTTATACTTCGTAGAATATAAATTAAACTTCAATATTAAATTTCTTTTAAATCTCGTTTAATTTAATTATTCTACTTCGTAACGCCTAATTAGTCGAAATCATGTCTGGGATTTTAAAGTTGGAAAACGGAATCTGTAAATATGCTACAGTATATGTGAAATAAGTTTCATGAAATGTAAAATGCTGTCCAATCAAAACGACATTATAAAAACAGAATTTTGTTAAAGAATCTAGTAACTGCATTCAAATTAAATCACATCAGTAAAACTGCACCATATCCATTCAATTTAAGAAATCGTTGTACGAATACAGACATCTGTAAAAATACAATTAGGTAAACAATTTCATCTGTATAATTACAAGCAAACTGTATTAGTAACTCTATTTTGCCTTAAAATTACAGGCAAACTGTATTAGTAACCCTATTTTGCCTTAAATTTACAAATTTCTGATGTAAGTAAGTCTCACAATAAAAATGAAGTATTTTTACGGGATACATCTGTAAAATTACAGGCAAACTGTATTAGTACTCTATTTTGCCTTAAAATTACAAATTTCTGTTGTAAGTCACTTTCGCAATAAAAATGAAGTATTTTTACGAGATAGATCTGTAAAATTACAGGCAAACTGTATTAGTACCTGTATTTTGCCTTAAACTTACAAATTTCTGATGTAAATCAGTCTCACAATAAAAATGAAGTACTTTTACGGGATATATGTAAAAAATACATCCGAATTGCTGTATTTAGTTAAAACGTTACAGATCTGTATTTTTTTTCCTGTAAAAATACAGATATTTTTTACAGTGTGGATCTCCAACAAAATGTATCCATTATTGAAAGCCTAAATAAGTCGGCCGCTATATAAAAGATAAACAAATGATGAATGCCGTCAATAAGTTCGAAGGTGCTTTAATATACACTGTGGGAAAACCCAATTCTATTCAAAGGATGCGCAAACTGCATGATATTGATAGACGAGCTCTAGTGCTTCATTTTGCGTTGAGTCTTTCTTGCTATTAATACTAATGATTATTAATATTAAAGGAAATTATAAGAAAATAAGTCAACACTATTGGAGTCTCAATTTTATGTCGTGTTTTGATTGTTTTTTCTTTCTTTCTTATCAAACATAGTTTTACCCTACATCGTGATCTAAATCACCGATATACAATGGGCGGCCAAAATAGAAAAAATGGAGAACATGAAAAGAGAAATAGTGGTAAAAAGATTTTTTTCTAAGACAAGAAATAAACTTTTATTTTTTAAGAAAACGGGCTATTTTTCTCTGCACACATTCTTGGCCGTTTTTGGCCGCCCAGAATAATTTGTTGGTTTAGACCACGGTTTTAGAATTAAATCACATTTGTTTGTAAATTCCTGCCTTTATGTTTTCCACTGTCCTCTTCCCATATCTTGGGTCTGTCTGTCTCTCTGTCTCTGTCTCTCTCTCTCTCTCCCTTCCTCCCTTTCACCATCCCTCCCCATCTCAGTCTCTAGCTTACTCTTTCTCTCCCTCCCTCTTTCTCTTTCTCTCTCTTTCTATCTCTCTTTCCCCAACTCATCCTACTCCTTTTATATATATAATTCTTCCTAGGAGAAATTTCAAATGTTTTAAACACATTTTTGGCTCACACCCAGTAAATAAAGATCGCGTGCTGTAATTGAAAACAAGTCAGAAAAATTCCCGCTTGTTCCAAGATTGTTTTCTGACTTGTTTTCAATTACAGCTCGGGCATGCGATCATTATTAACTGGGTGTAAGCCAAAAATGTGTTTAAAACAATCATCCTACCCAGTTACGCATATATATTCTTGTTTTCCTTCTATACATCATACCGCAACACTCCTTACAACTGATTCCCTCACTATACCCACACCTCCTCATCTCTCTCTCTCTCTCTCTCTCTTTTTATCTGTTTGTCTCTCTCTTTCTCTTTTTGTGTTTCTCGCTTTCTTTCTCCCTCTCCACACTCCTCTCCACCCCCTCTCTTTCTCTCTCTATGTCTGTGTCTCTCCCTTCAGCTCTCCGTACCCTGTCAAGCATATCTCCCTGTTTTCCTCCTTATACATCATACTCTAACATTCCTTTCATCCTTCCTACCCAATTGATTCATAGCGCAAGGCTCCTCATACCCCTCTGTCCTTTTATCCCGTATTTTTCATATGACATATATGTTTGTTGGGATGGTGAACATACTGAAGAGTTTGAGATAGTAAAAGGTGCAAGACATGGCTGTATCTTATCACCATACCTCTTCGTCGCAAAAAAAAACATCTCAAATCTCAGATACGCTGACGACACAGCACTTATCGAATCTTCCAAAGATGGAATAGAAAGTCTTGCACACGCTGTAAACGATGCTGGCAAGAAACTCAACTTGCTGGTAAAACCTCAGATACCGATTGCAGCATCCAGATCAATGGGGAACAGTCAAAGATGTGGAAAGCTTCAAATATCTTGGATCTACAAAGAACAGCGATGCCAGCTGTACCAGTGACATAAAGATAAGAATAGCTATAGCAAAGAAGAGAATGGTTGACCTGCATGTACTTTGGAATGACAGGAACATCTCAACCGGTCTGAAAATAAAACTGGTAAAAGCCCTGGTTTGGAGTACTTTGCTTTATGGAGCTGAAAGCTGGACACTGCTCAAAGCCGATGAACATCGGATCATGGCAGCAGAAATATGGTTCTGGAGGAAAATGCTAAAAATCAGCTGGAAGGACAAAAGAACTAACCTCAGTATTATACAAGAACTAAATACAGAAAGAGATCTCCTTGGAAAAGTGGCCCGCCTCAAGATGGGTTACTTTGGACACATTCTGCGTGGCAGTGTAAGCTCTTTAGCAGCACAAATAATAGAAAGCCAAGTGGAAGGAAAAAGAAAAAGAGGCAGACAGAGAAAGCAGTGGTTCGATAACATCAACGAATGGACAGGTCTCACATAGATGCGATCGTGCTCAAATAAATTCATTACATTAAAGAATGTGCCCAGCTAATCGTGTTATGTGCCCCTTCAAATGTTAGACCTATTTTGTTGTCCTCTCTGCCTTGGGCAGGTGTTTGGAGGTGGGCATCGTATCGGTGCTTCCACCATCAACGGAAATCTAAGGAAAATTGATGGAACTGATTGTGAGAGAATTCAGGACAAAAACGTAAAATATGTAGGCCTAGGGTAAACTATTGTTTCCCTTTTTTTTCCTTCGCTCACATCTCTCACTTACAAAATCGGTTTGAATTCATCCACAAGCACAAATAGACAATGCTTAGTTTTGTAATCCAAGCGTGGTGACGGTCTATGACAGGGATGGAAATTCTGGTAAGTCTCTGCAAGCTCCAGACGATGTCTTCCTGTATGCTGCCGTGGATAAGCAGGACAGGGTGTATGTAGCGAGTGTTGATCTTAAGAATGGTAACGTGGTGATCAGGCTCTATGACCTTGATGGTCCGAACATGATTGAGAGAGTTGAGTTCAATGTACTTAATATGCCACTTGGTTTTAATTGGTGCTACTTGGCTTCCCTCTCTCCAGACATGCTCGCGTTTGCTAGTGGCAATAAGTTGTATTTTATCAAAGTATCACTCTAATCCATCTCACACTCTATATTACCAATTTTGTTAGTGTGTATACCTCTCTGTTTCAGCTCTACTCTCATATGGGCCTATAATGTGTCATATTCTATTGTTTACTATGTGATAACTAACCGAATGAGAAGATGCCCATTCTCTTTATAAATTTTAATTGCCTGAATACCGTTGTCATTATCGAATATAATTATAACTTCCCTTTTCTCGAAATAGTATGTAAATTGTGTAAACATTTATCCTAAATATTTACTGAAAGCCAGTGATATGATTTAAAAAAGTACAACTTGACAATTGGTAAGATATTAATTAACTTTTTATTAGTGTTATTTCCCTTATCTTGTTATTCTCAAATAGTGTTTGTGAATATTTGTGCTTATATTTGTTATATTTGAAATAAATAATACTAACGTTGTTTATAGGATACCATTGTAAATAATTTGTTGAGCTTTCTCTGGTTGTCCTATCAAGTTATTGGTATTATTTTGTTTTCATTTTATAATATCATTTTACTCTTCGTATGGATGTTAAATTGAACCTGCCTAATACATCAAATCAAATCAAATTTTGATTAATCCTTGGAGGACCATGGTTGCTACGTTCCCTGAAAAATTCCTTTGTATTCACTTTGCACCCAGTCTAAAAAGCCATTAAATTGAAAGCTTTCGGAAATAAAAATGTGACATATTAGTTTGCTATGATGTAGAGAAGAACTATGTGTATAAACAAAAATTAGGCCTAGTTTAACTATGGGGAATTCTGTTTCTTGACTTAACATTGAAAGTAATGTAAGAATATTATGATACCTGAAACGTTTACTGCATTTCTGTTATAATTAGTCATATCACTTTTTATATATTTAATGTGAATTCGACAGTTTTCCTTTTCATCATAATTACGGCTTCAATTCATTTCAGTTTAGTTAAATTAGATTAAATTGAATTCAATCTATACAGATATTCTGATAACTGCATCCGATGGAAAATGTTGTAACGCTAAGTGTTTTGGTGCGGGTAAAATATTTCGATACAGACCCCCGGCCTCGTATTATAAAGAGTTGATATCAATCGCAGCTATGTACATGAGATATATGAGACTGTAATCTTGCGATTGATCAAAATCAATCGCAACTCTTTATAAGATGGGGCCCAGGTCTCTATATTGTTTTGTACACTCTTTGTAAAGTACCCTAAGCACATGTCTTAAATTTCGTATTTTGTATTTTTCTTCATTTGTTTCTTTTATATAATTAGAAAAATATTATAGTAAGTATGTATACGCTTTAAACCTAGCCTATGACTACATGTACATTATTATGTTGTATGCACACGGTAATGTTGATTGACACTGGAAGAGTCCTTTAATGGTTGACAGAGAAAGAGGAAGAGAAAGAGAGAAATGGACGGAGATAAAGAAAGAATAGTGGATAAAGATGGGGTGATAAACAAGTATAGTTTCTATTACTCTTCCAAAGATAGTACAGAAAGCAAATGAAACGTCTCGCTCTATTGTCCAGGATTCTTATAAAGTGCACTGTAAAAAAAATCTCTGTAATTTTACAGCAAATCTGCTGGCAGCAGAGTCGCCATAAATTATGTTGTAAAAATACAGATTGGTTGTTATTTTCTCCTACAAACATTTCATGTATTTCCTTTTACAAATTGTATGTTGATTAAAATTACACCAGAATGAATGTAAAAACATAGTACAATGTTGTATAAATACATATGTTTGTTAATTTGGTTTACAGCTTTGGTGTGGAAGTACCTTTTTGTGTATTTGTATTTGAAGCAATTTTGTTTTATTTGTTTACAACACCATGTAATTTTACAGAATGAATGTAAAAATATAGTACAAAAATGTTGTATAAATACAAATGTTTGTTAATTTGGTTTACAGCTTTCCCTTCTTCCTTTTGAGTACAGACCTCTTTACAGAGTATTATCGTACTATACTGGGGGTGTGCAGGTGTACCACTACACCGGGGTTTCCCCTACTCTTATACGAATAGTGCAGTGGGTTCTTAACGTGCAAAGGTAGTGACTCTTCTCTACACGGGGCCTCCATTTAACGTCCTATCCGAGGGACGGAGTGTTTTCCACTTGACATACACTGTTAAAAAAATTCTCCATAAAAATACAGAAAAGTGCCTGCAGCAGAGTCTCGAGAACTCCTGTAATTTTACAGAACTTTGTTATCACAATTCACAAGTCATCAGTTTTTTAACAGCAAATATGGAGGTGATAAATACAAATTTTCTGTTTTTTATATATATATTTTTCCAGAACTCTAGAGAACTCCAGTTTTTTTTACACCATATTTGTAACCATAATTTAAAGCTGATCTGTTTAATAACATACAATCTGTAAGTGATTATAACATTTCATTTTTGTAAAAAAAAAAGACAGAAAAGTGTCTGATTCAGGGTTTACAGGAATCCTTTAGCTTTGCCACATTTTTCTTTTCACAATTTACAATTCATCTGTTTTTTAGCCGCAAATCTGCATATGATAAATGAAATTTATTCTTAAAAAAACAGAAAGATAACTTGCCGAACTACAAGGAACTCCTGTAATTTTGCAGCAGATCTACTATCAAAATTTACAGCTCATCTTTTTAATAACAAGCCATCTGTGATACATGAAATTTATCTTTAAAATAAAGACAGAGGAGTGCCTGAATCAAGGTTTACAGGAGTGCTTTAATTTGACTACATATTTCTCTTCAAAATCTACAGTCCATCTGTTTTGAAACAGAAAATCGGCATGTAAAAAAAAAATGAATAAAAAATAAACAAAAATAAAAAATAGAAAAATTATAACGGAATGAAAAAATAATAAAAAGGGCAGGGTGCTTGCAGAAGTCTCGAGAAATTCTGTAATTTTATAGCATGATTCATAATTTACAGCCAATCTGTTTTATAACATTTGTGTGTAATAAATGAAATTTCTCATGAAATTATTTAAATTATATCCTATAGAAATCCTACAAACATGTTCATGAAAAATCTGTAAGACCTTAATGCTAGAGTGTGTATGTACAAGTTACCATCAAAACACACACTAAAAAAATAAATCTTGTGACTGCTGCAGGCACCTGCTTTAATTTTACAGATACACAAGTCAGTCAAACAAACAACTGCAACATTTTGTAGTTTTTCAAGGGTTTATTTATCATTACCAATTACAAACATGTAAATACTGATCTGCAAGGAGCTTAATCAACAGTAAAACAATAAAAGCAAACTTCAGTAAGTAGCAAATATATCAAATGTAACAAAAACTATATGGCCTAACAAACAACTGCAACATTTTGTAGTTTTAAAAGGGTTCATTTATCATTACCAATTACAAACATGTAAATACTGATCTGCAAGGAGCTTAATCAACAAGAAAACAATAAAAGCAAACTTCAGTGAGTAACAAAGATATAAAATGTAACAAAAAACTATATAGCCTACGGGGTGCCCCCCCCCCCCCCATGATATGAAATCGTAAAGAGTCATGTTTAACCGAGGTATATCATTTATTGCTAATTCATGATCGACATGCCACCACTTCTGGCGCAGGTGAAATTTTATTTCCTCTCTCTCTCTCAAAAAAAGGGCCTCCTGTATAGACAAGCATGACATTCATGCTATAAACCTGATAAAATTTATACCAAATAAAAGAGGAAGATACTCTTTTAGGACATACCACAGTCTTTGAAGAATAACATACATTAGAGATTATATAGATTTTTGAAAGTGGACTTTTTTTTTCTGACTCACCCTGTATAGATGCCTAAAGAAAAGGGCACCTGCATTCTTCATTCCTTTACAAAGATTATTTTGGCTCAAACCAATAATGAAAACCTTTAAAATCTGGAGGCATAGAACCTACTGCAACACATGACTTGTATGTGATTGGCATATTTAAACACATACAAAACATAATTTAACACATTTCTAAAAAAATAAATGATTGGCATGATCAGATATCATATTGCAAATAGTGTGAAGTGCAGAAAAATACAAATCACAGTCCAAGGATCATAACATGTCGCTCTTCTGGTTGGGTAGAAGAGAAGCCTTCCAATCAACCATCTAAACCAAATTCTAACGGGATCCCTAAGACCACTTTGAGGTGCTCTTTCAGATGTGCTATAACAATGCTAAAACTGTGCCGGGGGGGGGGGGGTCTATTTCAAACATGTCCATTGTAACATAGAAAATGTAAACAAAATGCACACTAAATCTAACCTGATGATATTCTGCTTGATTTGAGGGTCACACACTCAATGGTCGGAATTCACAAAGGAAGTTTAAGTTTAGACCATGGTTTATGCAGATTTTGTGTATGATTAGCTGACAAAGATCCAGTATAAATGCACGCTTTTGGCAAAGTACTAGAAATTCATGATTTTTGCCATGGTTTAAAGCTATGGTTTAAAATCATAGCAACAAGCATGAATTGAGCGCCCTTTGCCATACAGCGTGCCTTCATATTGGACCTTTCTCAGCATACACGCTAAATTAAGCGCAAATTATACACAAAATCTACATAGACCATGATTTAACCCCCCACAGAGTTTAAAGGAGAATGAAAGTCAGACATTTACATGATTTCAGTGAATGGAGAATACCAATGAGACTTAACAGTAAAAGTTTGAGCAAATTTGGATAATCCTTTTTTGGGTTATGGATTTTTGAAGTTTTAAAAAATCCTTATTATGGACTTCCTTAAGTTGGCAATTCCGCTAGAATTTGTGATGTCATTGTGCTCAACTCTCCATTGGTTATGTACAGAGAGTTTCACAACATTTTATTTTTATAAAATATTAAAAGGGCAATTGTATTGATTCTTTCAGACATACTGCAGAATTGATGTAGCCATGTCATACAAAAACAAAATACACTGGCGGAAATATTATTTTTGATGAAAATTAGAAAAAAGTGAAACTCTCTGTACATAACCAATGGAGAGTTGAGCACAATGACATCACAAATTCTGGCGAAGTTGCCAACTTAAGGAAGTCCATAATAAGGATTTTCTAAAACTTCAAAAATACATAACTCGAAAACGGATTATCCAAATTTGCTCAAACTTTTACTGTTAAGTCTTGTTGTTCTTCTCCATTCACTGAAATCATGTGACTGTCTAACTTTTATTCTCCTTTAAGCCTCCTTTGTGAGTTCGGGCCAAGAATATCAAATTAATATGGCCATCAGTTCTCATGATTGAAGATGGCATAATGTACATTATTTTCCTAAACAGCATACAAATGTCTATTTTTGTTCTCAAAATACCCACTTGCCTCAATGAAAAATATGTACATGTTTCCAATAAAAGATGAAGATGATGTACATAGCATAGCTGCCAACCTTTGAAAACACAAATTAGTACATACTCAGCACCTCAAAAATTTGTATTTTTCAACCGATCCTCTTCTCAACTATTTCAAAATGTAATATTGTTGTATCGCAGTGCGAGTGCGAGTCGCTTGCGATTTGCTAGCAACTGCTTACAAAGTAAATACTTTTTTGCTTTAAATTTGTTCTGTCAACATTATATTAAATTTAATATACATGTATGAATATAAGAACAATGCAGGTCCATGACAATTCATTTCAAGTACATAGCTAAGAGAGAGACATGGGTTGTTCTTATATCCATATAAGTACCTTGGACTACAAACTTTTTACAGATCTGCCAACCTCTGGGAATGAAAATTGTATTCTTTGGTCCCCAAAACTGATGTGCACTGCTCTTGCAGATGAAAAAAAAAAAACAACATTGAAACACAGGTATAAACACAGTGGTTTTAACAACATGATTAAAGACATTGGATCACATTGCTATGATTGGGAGAAAACAAATTACTTGAAAGTTGAAGTTACCTGAAATACACATTCATCCAATTACCAATACTTATGTAAGTTTTATGAAATAGAGACATATAGAGATGATTTTTCTATACGATTTAACAAAAAACACCAAAAAACGAAAAAATCTTACTGGTTGGCAGCTCTGACATAGGTTTTCACACAAAACACAACTGAAATATTAAAAGGGAAACTAGCCATCTAAACTTGCATTGATAATGTACGTTCAAAACTGCCCACCAACGAGCCAAATGTAGCCAAAGTTGTGTGATATTGGAACACACATTGAGAGTTTGTACTGGTTTTGGTCAAGGAACATAGGAAAGAAATTATGTAAACCAACTATACTAAAAACAACCTTCAAAAGAACAAATATATATCAAATGATAGAGGAATACATATATAGGACCTAGTGAGGCTTTCTTCTCTCATGCCTATACAAATTAAAGTAAAATACAAGTAACATAGCAAACTGATCTGATAATCTATTGGCTTGTTTATCAAAAGCTTTTTTACCATCTTTTCTTCATGCATCATATCCTATTTAAAAAAATCTGCCAGTCACTTTTGGTCCATAAGATAAGCAATTTGCAGGTTGAAAGAGTAACATATGATTAATAACTTTCAAAACACTTCTATTTGCAAGCAGTTAAATCAGTTGCTATAGACTAATTCCCCACAGACCATCCATTTAAGATTTCATTCAGCCTGGTCTTTTTTACAGCTCACCAAGTTTTGCCAAAGTGTTATAAAGCAAAAACTACTATGAACATGTTGTGATTTTGATGTCAGTTACTAAAGTTACTAAAGGTATTTTTTTGCTACCCAGGGGTCCCTACAGATGGCCCGCACTGGGACCATCTGCGGGGACCCCTGGGTAGCAAAAAAAAATTCCTCGCAAGTCACCAAAGCCTAATGTGACAGGGCCTTAAGGAAATGTTGCTCTTACCAATGGTATTAATAAGTTGATCTGTGTGCTATCAGAAGTGTGTCAGGCATTGTTCATGGGACACCCTGTATACATAGTTGAAGAAAATCAACATTCAGGTTCGCTTTCAGGAAGGCTGGCGAAAGAATCAGTTCTTCTACTGAAGGGACTGGTAGTGGCTGGACGTCAGGCTCTGGGGATAAAAGCCAGTACATCCCGGTGAATTGGCCACAAGTCTTTAGTTCATTTTGAAGCCAGTTGCGGTCATCATTGGTAATACTCCTCGTAAGAGGGTTATAGTCCTTTGGTGGCGGGTACATCTCATCAACAGATTTAACGGTTGCTGGTCCCTTCTTCTTACGCCACTGGCATTCAACGTCTGTCCTGCTGATGTTGTGGATGCCAAAGATGATGAGGGTTGCTGCGTGGCTGCACTTGTAGTGACCACGCGGACAGTCGCACCTTGACGAGGTAATGCTCTTCTCACCCAGCTGTACCTACAAATTAATTTGAGAAATAAAAAAAGAGAAAACCAATTAGAATATAATAACAAAATAGCACTGAAAATGCCAATTAAAGTCATAAAGTTATTTAAAAAATAATGTTAATTCATTGTGTAATCCATCCATGTAAGTAATTATTATATAGTGAAGACATGACATTTTTTCGTGAACTACAAAACTCACCACAACGTTGTAACTTTTGTCTTTCATGCTGGCTCTAACAACTCCACGTAGTTCACCTGGAAAATAATCAAATTTCTCTACATGGTCTGATTTGTAGTGGTTTTCCCCTCGTTGCAGTGATTTCGGCTCGTCTGAAAAAAAAGATGCTAAGGCTGTTATCGAAATGGCGTCCATATTTGCTAATGCAAAGTCAATGCAAAAAGTCGCACGCGCGATGTCGGGCGGTTCAGCCACGCATAGCAACCTTTTGTGTAGAGCCAGTCAAGCGGTCGTCTGGGGGCAGTGACGTCACGGCTTCGGTACTCTATAGCTGGCGCTGGCCCGGCGGCGCGTTTCCGTTTTACACCCTGCCCTAGGCTTTTCGGCAAGAAATTACACGAAACATGCTGTATCCGAAGTCTAAGTTTGTTTATATCGACGTCAAGAATAGCGAAGCCAAAACTTATGTACAATTTCAATTGGGGATGCGAGGGTCTTCTTGTTCAAGACGGTTTTCCCGATATATTATTGTTTTGTTATCGCTGGGCTAAATTTTGCGAGCTGATCACGCATCCTCACGCTCTTAGAGTATTGCGTATTAATGGATAAAAATAAATGATACGACTAGGAAGATCAACTAGTATAGAGAGTTAGCTAGCGCTACGTGACGTTTTCAGAGTTCTGGTGGTGTGCAGAGCGCCGAGGCAAGATGTGGACGACTAGACTCCGAATACCAGTCGGTTTGTAAAATTTTATTGGAGAAAAGCCTAGGGCAGGGTGTAAAACGGAAACGCGCCCGCGCCCGGCCGGTTCGTTCTGATCTGATCGATCGCCATGCATGCATATATGGGCGCGAACGAAGTGCACGCATGCATGTTACACGCTATCGCTAACGGTAACAAAAAAGTTGGCGGCAAGAAAAAAGAAAAGAAAGAAAAAATAAAATAAAAAAACAGAAATCTGAATAAGATATGAAAGCACTATTAAAACTTCCTGTTAGAAAAAAGAAAAAAAGAATAGAAAAGAAGAAAAAGAAGAAGATTAAGAAGATGCAGAAAAATTACGGTACCGGTATAGTTACAGTTTCAGTTCGTGGGAGTTCGTGTTGTTTTTATGGCATAAAAAAAAAAGATTTCTGAGAGGTCTACATGAACTTTGAAGTATATATATAATTATGCCTAGCCTACTAAAATTTAGGCCTATATAAAGCATAACCTCTGATAAAAGCAGACTAATTTCCGGTAAAAACGAAATCTTCTTTCCCTTTTAAATGTGCCCGAATTCGGCAGCTTGAGTCAATTAACAGAAAGGTTTTGTATTTTTACCGCAAATTATTTTACGTTGTTGAGTTTAAGGCATTAAAAGGCAGTTAAGGTCTTTTTTTTTTAAATTGAAAAGGGTATTTTGTAGAACATTAAATATCTATAGGGGATCTGAATGTCCTTGAAAAAAAACCCTCATCAACTTCTTTTTTAGATTTCTGTCAAATTGCAGTGAAATTCAGCTATTAATTTTACAGAATTGTTTACGGTATTTTCCTCTATAAATTCTGTCTTTTTTATTCATTAAACTAAATGAGATTGCTTTGAATAAATCGACACTTTGTAGAATTAAAAGCAAAATCTGCTTAAAAACATAGGCCTACGAATTTCCATAAAGAAAAAAACAATCCTTTTTTTAGAGAGGGAGAGAGATCCGTCCTTTTCACAGCAGAAAATGTCAAGTAACATTAATTATCAGAGTGGTTCTGTATTATTGTTTCCTGTATTTTTTTTATTCATTAAAACATGAGGTTTACTTTGAATAAAAAGACACTCCATTTATTTACATGGGATCTTCTTTTTAGAGATCTGTTAAATTGCAGAAAGTTTCTAGTTTACATTTTTACAGAATGAATCTGTATTTTAATTTCTGTAGATTCTTTCTTTTTATTCATTAAAACATGAGGTTTACTTTGAAAAAAAAAACGCTCTGTAGAATCATAATAAATCTGCATATTGGATCTGAAAGCATACAGAATTCCTATTAAAAAAAAACATCTCCCTTTCTTATAGAAATCTGTCCTGTTAAATTGCAGAAAATTCCAGTTACATCAATTTACAGAATGGTTCTGTATTTTTGTTTTCTGTAATTTCTTTTTTATTATCCGTTAAAAAATGAAGTTTTCTTAATAAAAAAAGAACATTCCGTAGAATTGTAAAAAATCTGTATATGGGATCTGAAATCACGCAAATTGCCTGTAAAAAAACAAAATCTTCATTTTTTCTAGACATTTGTCCTGTTAAATTACAGAAAATTTGCTGTTACAACACTTTAAAGAATGGTTCTGTATTTTTTTCTCTGTAAAATCTACTGTTTTTTTTAACAGTGTAACCTGCGTCTATGAACAAGGGAAGGGGCACGTTAACACACAACGCAGGTTTCAGTCATCCGCTTGGGTGAGAGTCGAACCCGGGATCTTTGGTTCGACAGACGGACGCTTTACCGACTGAGCCAACTCGCCTCCCTTTGGTGTGGAAGTACCTTTTTGTGTATTTGTATTTGACCCAATTTTGTTTCATTTTTTTACACCACCATGTAATTTTACAGCATGAATGTAGAAATATAGTACACTTTCAAAGTCTCTGGGACTTCATTCATATGCAAATGAGCATCCTCCGCATCATGTATAAGAAGCCCACTCAAAGCCACGTGCATCAGTATTCAAAGACAAAAGGCTCATTCAATCATGCAAAGAAGGGCGGGAAAAAGACAACAAAATCAATTGTATTAATAGTCACACTGACAGAACATTCAACCAGGGAGGGACATGATTCCTCATATTAGGCTTATACTTCGTAGAATATAAATTAAACTTCAATATTAAATTTCTTTTAAATCTCGTTTAATTTAATTATTCTACTTCGTAACGCCTAATTAGTCGAAATCATGTCTGGGATTTTAAAGTTGGAAAACGGAATCTGTAAATATGCTACAGTATATGTGAAATAAGTTTCATGAAATGTAAAATGCTGTCCAATCAAAACGACATTATAAAAACAGAATTTTGTTAAAGAATCTAGTAACTGCATTCAAATTAAATCACATCAGTAAAACTGCACCATATCCATTCAATTTAAGAAATCGTTGTACGAATACAGACATCTGTAAAAATACAATTAGGTAAACAATTTCATCTGTATAATTACAAGCAAACTGTATTAGTAACTCTATTTTGCCTTAAAATTACAGGCAAACTGTATTAGTAACCCTATTTTGCCTTAAATTTACAAATTTCTGATGTAAGTAAGTCTCACAATAAAAATGAAGTATTTTTACGGGATACATCTGTAAAATTACAGGCAAACTGTATTAGTACTCTATTTTGCCTTAAAATTACAAATTTCTGTTGTAAGTCACTTTCGCAATAAAAATGAAGTATTTTTACGAGATAGATCTGTAAAATTACAGGCAAACTGTATTAGTACCTGTATTTTGCCTTAAACTTACAAATTTCTGATGTAAATCAGTCTCACAATAAAAATGAAGTACTTTTACGGGATATATGTAAAAAATACATCCGAATTGCTGTATTTAGTTAAAACGTTACAAATCTGTATTTTTTTTCCTGTAAAAATACAGATATTTTTTACAGTGTGGATCTCCAACAAAATGTATCCATTATTGAAAGCCTAAATAAGTCGGCCGCTATATAAAAGATAAACAAATGATGAATGCCGTCAATAAGTTCGAAGGTGCTTTAATATACACTGTGGGAAAACCCAATTCTATTCAAAGGATGCGCAAACTGCATGATATTGATAGACGAGCTCTAGTGCTTCATTTTGCGTTGAGTCTTTCTTGCTATTAATACTAATGATTATTAATATTAAAGGAAATTATAAGAAAATAAGTCAACACTATTGGAGTCTCAATTTTATGTCGTGTTTTGATTGTTTTTTCTTTCTTTCTTATCAAACATAGTTTTACCCTACATCGTGATCTAAATCACCGATATACAATGGGCGGCCAAAATAGAAAAAATGGAGAACATGAAAAGAGAAATAGTGGTAAAAAGATTTTTTTCTAAGACAAGAAATAAACTTTTATTTTTTAAGAAAACGGGCTATTTTTCTCTGCACACATTCTTGGCCGTTTTTGGCCGCCCAGAATAATTTGTTGGTTTAGACCACGGTTTTAGAATTAAATCACATTTGTTTGTAAATTCCTGCCTTTATGTTTTCCACTGTCCTCTTCCCATGTCTTGGGTCTGTCTGTCTCTCTGTCTCTGTCTCTCTCTCTCTCTCCCTTCCTCCCTTTCACCATCCCTCCCCATCTCAGTCTCTAGCTTACTTTTTCTCTCCCTCCCTCTTTCTCTTTCTCTCTCTTTCTATCTCTCTTTCCCCAACTCATCCTACTCGTTTTATATATGTAATTCTTCCAAGGAGAAATTTCAATTGTTTTAAACACATGTTTGGCTTACACCCAGTAAATAAAGATCGCGTGCTCGATCGGTAATTGAAAACGAGTCAGAAAATATCCCGCTGGTTCCAAAATTGTTTCTGACTTGTTTTCAATTACAGCTCGGGCATGCGATCATTATTTACTGGGTGTAAAGCCAAAAATGTGTTAAAAACAATCATCCTACCCAGTTACGCGTATATATTCTTGTTTTCTTCCTATACATCATACTGTAACACTCCTTACAACTGATTCCCTCACTATACCCACACCTCCTCATTTCTCTCTCTCTCTCTTTTTTTCTCTCTCTCTTTATCTTGTTGTGACTCTCTTTCTCTTTTTGTGTCTCTCGCTTTCTTTCTCCCTCTCCACACTCCTCCCCATCCCCCTCTCTCTTTCTCTCTCTCTCTCTCTCTCTCTCTCTGTCTGTCTCTCTCCCTTCAGCTCACCGTACCCTGTCAAGCATATCTCCCTGTTTTCCTCCGTATACATCATACTCTAACATTCCTTTCATCCTTCCTACCCAATTGATTCATATCCCTCTGTCCTTTTGTCCCGTTTTTCTCATATGACATATATGTTTGTTGGGATGGTGAACATACTGAAGAGTTTGAGATAGGGAAAGGTGCAAGACAGGGCAGTATCTTATCACCATACCTTTTCGTGAAGGTTTATTAACACACAGAGAATGTAAACAAGCTGTATTTCCAATGAAGAAAAACAAAACTCCAGGCTCTGACGGAATAACCGCGGGATTCTATCAGGTGTTCTGGAATGAGATCTGTGATATTTCAGTTGCCGCTCTTAACGAGTGTTATGCTAATGAGAAAATGTCGGATACTCAAAGGAAGGGAATAATTACTTTGATATACAAGAAAGGAGATCACCGAGAGCTGAAGAATTGGAGACCGATCACATTGCTGAATAGTGATTATAAAATAATTGTAACAGTACTTGCAAAACGTTTTCAAAAAGTAATTGGTAAAATTATTCATGAAAACCAGTCGGGTTACATAAGAGGTCGTCTGGCGGCTTGCAATGTAAGACTCACTAAAGATATTATCGAATACATGACAAGGAATGATAAAAATGGTGCTCTTATGAGGGTAGATTTTTCTAAAGCCTTTGATGTAATTGATGTAACTTTTATCAAAAAATGTCTGAGTAAATTTAATTTTGGGCCTGTTTTCCAGAAGTGGGTAACAATTTTATACACAAATATTTCAAGTTCTGTAATTGTAAATGGTTGGTTATCTGAAACTTTTAGTGTTCTGAGAGGAATACGCCAAGGGTGTCCCCTCTCGGCCTTATTGTTTGTAATGGCCGCAGAATTAATGGCAAATAAAGTGAGAGAAATTAAGGAAATCAAAGGTCTAGATATTGATGATAAAGGTATTGATCTGAAATTGCTGCAATATGCAGATGACACCTTGTTTTATGTTTCTGATATAAACAAAATGAAAATATTTTAATCGAATTAGAGGTGTTTGGCAAAGTTGCAGGACCGAAGTTAAATAGAGAAAACAGCCTGTCAACGATGGTCGTTATCTTGTTTTGGCTTACATTGGACAGATGAGCCAGTAAAATACTTAGGACATCATATCGCACCTGATCTGCAGTGTGCTTTAAAGATAGATTGGCAAAATAAATTAGAAAAATGCAAAAACTGCTAGATAACTGGAGAAAAAGAAACCTGACTTTGTTTGGAAGACTGACTATTATTAAATCACTTGCAATTAGTCAAGTTATACATTTATTGACTGTTGATACAATACCGTCTTTTTTTGGGGGTAAAACTTAATAGCCTGATATTTAAATTTCTTTGGAAAAGTAAAATTGAAAAGGTAAAACGATGTATTGTTACTGAGGATTATTGTGAAGGAGGAATACGAATGATTGATGTTAAAAGGCAAATGTTTAGTTTTAGGCTGAAGTGGCTTGGGATGTTTTTAGATAATACAACATGAAATTGGAAAGATATGTGTAAACATTGGTTTGACTGGTTGGGAGGGCTGCATCTACTGCTGAATTGCAATTATACTGATTATACTTTAAATCTCTTAAAACTTAGAAATGTCCCACATTTTTACATAGAAATATTACATGCATGGTACGTCATAAAAAAATACACATCAGCTGAATGTCAGACACAGAAACATGTCGACGAAAATATTTTATGGTATAATCAAGATATTGTTTTCGAAAAGAAAATGTCATTTTATGAAGACTGGTATAAAAGTGGTATTATATACTTAAATGATGTTTTTAAAAATGGTACTTTTGTTTCAGTAAATGAATTATTTATCCGCCTTAAAACTAGAAGAAGTAAACAATTTTTGATTTTTGACTATACAAAGCTACAAAAATCAATTCCAAAAATATGG
The DNA here is from genome assembly GCA_035222895.1 of Strongylocentrotus droebachiensis. NCBI lineage: Eukaryota > Metazoa > Echinodermata > Echinoidea > Camarodonta > Strongylocentrotidae > Strongylocentrotus > Strongylocentrotus droebachiensis. The sequence continues at coordinate 110,028 of JAVYIG010000658.1, read as the reverse complement.
ATAAATGATAAGCATAGGGTACCTTTGGTTTTCAAAGACCATAATTTCTCTATCCCCACTTTGTATTTGGAAAATCAGTTAAGCCTGTTAGTCTTTTGAGTATTAAACAGTGGTATAATATGATCAGTTTTGAACAAATTAAAATAAATAAATGTTGTTTGTATTGGGAAGATGTCTTGCAGAAGGACGTTAAATGGTCCTCTGTTTTTCATAGGAATTTGATTGGGATTAAAGATTTTCGCCTACGTAAATTTAATTTCAAGCTTTTATATAATATGTTACCAGTTCGTAAAAATCTGTTCAAGTGGGGTCTCTCATACGATGACCTTTGTTTAAAATGCAAAAAGACTGAAGATGTGCTTCATGCTTTCATTTCATGTAAGGCAAATGAAACCTTCTTTGAATATTTAAAGGATTTAGTTTAACGTGCTTTCAATCTTAGAATAGAGATAGATATTGTTTTATTACTCAAAATGAATTCGCAAACCGAAATCGATTTGATAATGACGATTGCTTTTTGGTCGATTTATAAAATGATTATTTTTTGTAATAAGTATGGGTATGATAATAGAGATTTGAGTTTGATCTATTTATTTAAGAGAGAAATAACTAACAGAATAGAAATAAACGAACATTTGAAAGTACAAAATATGAAATTTCCTGCGAATTTGCTTAGTTATATTTGAATAAATAATCTGTGTATTATTGATGTTCCATTGATTTGCTAAATTGTAAGCAAAATTATGTTACTGTTTTGAATATTGAATAAACACCTCTAAGAGGCAAAGAGGAAAAAAACAACATACCTTTTCGTAACATACACAAAAAGTGGGATGAGGGAAGCAGATGTTGCGCACTATGGCATAAATTTGGAGGCAAAAACATCTCAAATCTCAGATACGCTGACGACACAGCACTTATCGAATCTTCCAAAGATGGAATAGAAAGTCTCGCACACGCAGTAAACGATGCTGGCAAGAAACTCAACTTGCTGGTAAAAACCTCAGATACCGATTGTAGCATCCAGATCAATGGGGAACAGTCAAAGATGTGGAAAGCTTCAAATATCTTGGATCTACAAAGAACAGCGATGCCAGCTGTACCAGTGACATAAAGATAATAATAGCTATAGCAAAGAAGAGAATGGTTGACCTGCATGTACTTTGGAATGACAGGAACATCTCAACCGGTCTGAAAATAAAACTGGTAAAAACCCTGGTTTGAAGTACTTTGCTTTATGGTGCTGAAAGCTGGACACTGCTCAAAGCCGATGAAAATCGGATCATGGCAGCAGAAATATGGTTCTGGAGGAAAAGGCTAAAAATCAGCTGGAAGGACAAAAGAACTAACCTCAGTGTTCTACAAGAACTCAACACAGAAATAGATCTCCTTGGAAAAGTGACCCACCTCAAGATGGGTTACTTTGGGCACATTCTGCGTGGCAGTGGAAGCCCCTTAGCAGCACAAATAATAGAAAGCCAAGTAGAAGGAAAAAGAAAAAGAGGCAGACAGAGAAAGCAGTGGTTCGATAACATCAAAGAATGGACAGGTCTCACATATTCAGAAGCCAAAAGATTAGCACAGGATAGAAACAAATGGAGAAAGACAACAAGAAGATGTGCAGATGTGGTCGCCAATCGCCAGAAACTGACGGTGGCAGCCAGGTAACCAGATAGGTATTAGACTATATTTTACGAAACCAATGGTACATCACATTTTGGTTTCCAAACATTTATTAATCGATTCTATTTACACGTTATTCATATTTTTTATGGCACTGATTCATGTTACTACGTAATCACTATCATGGATTAGGATGATTGTATACAAGAAATACACAAAATAAACTAGGATAGTTCTTTGCGAAACATTTGGCTGAAGTTAGTCTTTAGTTAGCGACGAACCAGACCTCGTTGTGAAGGTTGAAGATGGTGATTTTTTTCTTTTTAAAACATACATTGCTCCAACTGGAGTCGTTGTTATATATAATGTATATGTTCTATTATTGTATTGTATGTATGTATTTTAGTATATGTAGCTCCCTATGTTTTGCATTTGTGGAGCAATAAATTGAACTTGAATTGAACTTGAAAGGACTGTCATAACCAGCCGTGTTATAGTAAGAACTGTCGTATTGGTGTGACGCGTCGAGAGCACGGCCTAATTCAACACCAGCCTGGATCCAGTCATCTTGAGACGCGAAACCACCAAAGGATCTGAAATCGGAATGAAATATTAAATGAAAAATAAGTTTTAATATTCAAGGAAATTCTTTGATTTCGTTGGAGCACAACTGATCAATGACCCCTTTAACCCCATCCCCAGAAATGGTGCGATCGAAACTTCTAGTACATTCGAGAGAAGACAAACAAAATCAAATTAAGGCAATTTGACCTTTTGAACAGTGCAAACGTTACACTTGCAATGATCTCGTATTACGTAATCTGAACATGATTTCTACTGGATATGCAATGGGGTACTGAAATTAATCGCCCTTGATCTGAGTTGATCTCTCGAAAATAGTTGCGATCGTGTTCAAATAACTTCATTGCATTAAAGAATGCGCCCAGCTAATCGTGATATGTGCCCCGTCAAATGTTAAACCTATTTTTTGATCCTCTCTGCCTTGGGCAGGTGTTTGGAGGCGGGCATTGTGTCAGTGATTCAACTGTCAAAGGAAATCTGAGGAAAATTGATGGAACTGATTGGAGGAGGATTCAGGACAAAAACGTAAAATATGTAGGCCTAGGGTGAAATATGGTTTTCCTATTTTTTTCCTTCGCTCACATATCTCACTTACAAATCGGTTGAATTTATCCACAAGCACAAAGTTGCGCTTTTTCCACAGGCCTTTTCTCTCGCTAACACGCATTCGTTTGTTAGTCTTTGCAATATGGGTAGAAATCGGAACGGAATGGAACGTACTCGATCAACATCAGAAAAGAATTTAGTAAGATGTATGTGATCTTACTTGACGTAAGCACGATGTGCAGGGATGGTACTAAAGAAGACATCAGAATCACTAGGAGCTGGAGGGTTAGCGCTGTGTTCTGCTGGGATAAAGAACGATACGGTGAAGTTGCTCTCACATGCGGGGCCCTGGTCCGGGATCACTCGGGTAGCGACTGGTGCAGTCATGGTAATCTTTTGCTCTGTAAGGAGATTGTAAGGCAAGATCGTCATTGGATTATGTTTTTAATTGAAGAGCTGACTTTAAAGCATTTGAAAAGAGCTGTCTAAAGGGTTAATAGATGAAATAAAAATGTATACAAGTTAAAGCAGACCCCTCCGAGTGGGGGGGGGGGGGTATTTGAACGATTAATATCAGAAATATATGTCGATTTAGACCTGCCAGGATATGTTTATATAGCAAAACGACAGAAAAAAGTGAAAGACAGACCCCCCCCCCCCCCCATCTTGTCCATTGTGCCGTCACTGAAGAATGATATATATTAAAATGTAGGAGTATTATGTACATTAAAAAGTCTTGAAAAGTCAATAAGTCATTAAGAGCAACTTTTTCTTAAATTTCACCCAAATTTTATAGTTGGTATAATTTTGTCTCCTATTAAAGGTCTTTTCATTATTTCATGATTAAATAATGCTTAAAACCCCATCAGGATTGCTTTTTCCTCTTTATAATATGAATTCTTTGCACTGCCTCACAAATGTTAACATTTCTACTCGCTCGCTTCGCTCACTCGCAAATGGATTTTCAGACCATCACACTCAACTGCAAAGTATGATGCTTATGCAGGATCTTGGACCATGTAAGAGATAAAAAAAAACATTTAAAATCATCCCTGAAATGTAATCGGACTTTAGGGGTATTACCAATGTCTAAACAATGTATATTTTCGCTTTTAGTTTCTACCTTTGTGGGTGCCCCTTTGTTCTTTCCAGAAAGTGCCCCTTTTTGTTTGAAAAGGGAAGAGAATGAGAGAAATGGAAGGATGGTGCAGACAGAAGGGGTTAAATATTACAAGTGTAGTCACCGTCCTTTACCCTTCCAAACATGGATAGGCTTATATAAAAGCAAATAAAACGTTTTGCTCTATTACCTAGGATTCTATTAAAGTGGATCTCCAACACAATCCACAACTGAAAAACTAATTAGTCGCCCTCTATAGATAGAAATGATGAATACCGACAATAAGTTCATAGGTGCTATACTCGGCGTGACTTCAGCATTGTAAACACATTTGTATTTGATGTGTACACTTGAATAGCGACTCAGTACTTTTAATCAAAGTTATTCGCACTTCTTTCGACACATATTTGTTATCAACGTTAGACATTGGAACTGAGCTGCATGCAAACGTTATTGGACGCACTCGTTACGTACACTTATATATTATAGTGTGTACTTCAGTGTGCTTGCATGAACGTACTGTTGACTTCTAGTACACATTAGCTGATCACACTTTTAAGTTTCATTGGAAATTGCATTTATGCGTAGAAGGAGCTCTTGTTTGTAATAAGCCTAAAACTCGATATTTTAAAGAAATAGCTGAGAAGACCGAGAATGAGAAAGCTCTAAGCTCTTCAGAGAACCTGACGTGTCCACTATGTCTCGATTTTTTTGACGAGGCAACCATCGTGACTTCATGCGGACACACCTTCTGTCGGAAATGTCTCAAGAACTATGACCTGTCCCACCAGGATCTCGATCACATGATCTGTCCTCTCTGCAGGAAGATCACCAAGTTGTCTGCAAACCGTGTCGAAGATTTCCTCACCAATGTGACTGTCAACGGACTTGTAGACAATTACCACGCCAAATGTGGAGGGATGAACGCTGTCCTTGAGATGCGTCCAAAATGCACTGCTTGCAAATTTCATCAGGATGCTGTCTCATTCTGCAGAACGTGTAATAATTACATGTGCACTAATTGCGACTTCGGCCATAAGCAGCTGACATCATTCTTTGAAGGTCACGAGATTGTATCCTTACAGGATATCATCGACGGGAAGGTCAGCATTGGTCACCTACCTGAGAAGTGCTGCATCCACAAACAAGAGAACAAAGATATGTTTTGTGAGGATTGTAAGGTCCATGTCTGTCTCAAGTGCGTGATAGTCGGTCATCAAAATCACAGCATCAAGAATCAGGCTGACTTCGAGCAAGAGTTACGGCTAAAGGTAAATGTGATTTCTTTTGATAAAAACAAAAACGTTTGACTTGTACAATGGTACAGTACCAGGGCACAGGTAGCACAGGGTGGAGGAGGGGGGGGGGGAGATGATGCCCCTGCAGGCCTGCAATGGTTCAAATGGGGACAACATTGATTCCAACCCCCTCCCCCAGGCCCGTCGTAAGAAAATTGATTGTAATTCCTTTGCATTTCGATAAGCATTCAAGTACGCTTAAATTGTAAATTTTTAGCATGCTAAAATCATTATTTTCCCCACTCGGTCGCCACCTTTCATCGAATATTAATAGACCCTGTGTTTATAATTTGTGTAAACCTTGTCTACAATATGTACCGCATAAACACCGCAAGCATGGGAGAAGATATTATTTTGTATCAAACGGTGGGACAAAATGGTACCCCTCCCCCTTGACAATAGAATAAATCCTCTAAAATGTTAACCATTCTAAAACCTAAATTTGATCAGTAATTGGTCGCTACCCGCCCTTACAAAATAAAGACAGAAATGTAAATCTATGTTTTACTGTAGAAATCATGTCTCCAAGAGGTACAAAAAGAGAGGGGCATATTATTCCCTGTATCTAGGATGGAGCAAAATTGTTCCTGCCCTCTCCCCATCACAAAGCATAATATCTTAACAAACAAATGATGATTTGTTTTTGCCTCCTCCTTTGCCAGAGAAAAACATTGACATCATTAATATTGCAGTATAACCATACAAAAATAGTTCTTCGAAACAAATTGTTTTGTACATTCCAAATTCTAGAATTCTCCCTCGTTTGCTAAGATCCCTTTCTTCCAATATCGTCAAAGTGAGGAGGCTGATGATTCTTTCTATCAAGTTGGCTGCTAAATAAGTTTCTCACCTAGGGTGTGAAGATCGATGCTTCTCTCTAGTGAAGGAGGTTGGTCAACACTTTTGCCCACCTCTCTCACAAGACATGAAGATTGTTCATTGCTGAGAAGGGGGAGGGCACCCCTGGCAACAACAAAAAAAAGGGAAAAAATGCTTACGTCCCCCCCTCCCCCCCCCCCCCATTGAGCAAAAAAAAAATAAAAAATTAGTGCTAATCATCCCCCCCCCCCCGCTTATGCGCCACTATATATTTTCTTACGAATTGGGACCCCCTCCCTCGCCGCCGCCGGCTGGATCCGCTCGTTGGGGGGGGGGGTGCTATTTGAAGGTAGTAAGCGTAGCTACATTTCATAGCTATTCATTTGTAAACCAAAATAAAGAGCCCCCCCCCCCCCCTCTCCACAATGTTGGAACGGTCCGAAAGGGTTCATGGTATCATCATCTCAATTTTAATTCAGTTCAGCTCAGTTTATTATTTCAAATATTTAAAATCAAATATACAAAGCATGTAATATTTATAAGAATACAAAATAAATGGTTAGGATGCCCCTAACAGTGAAGTGAAGGCTTTATAAAAGTGAAGCACTCAATACTACATTTCTCTCTTCTCTCCCTTTTTTTGTTGTTGTTTCTTTTAATCTCTCTGTATCTTCATTACCTCCTCTATTTACTGGTTTACGATTTAAAGCGGTTAAAGGGGTAAAAGGGGCACGTGCCTAGATTATATACATGTAGATAAATTCGTAGCTACGCCTTTTTTTCTGCACTGAAAAACAATATCCATGACAATCATATAGATAAATGTAAGGAATCAGTGAAAGTTCATTGTTTTGTATTTGTGCAAAAAGGGCCGTATAGCAATTGCAATCTTATGTAAGTAATGTATTACTTTTCCATTCTGTTTATATGATATAATTGCTTTCATACAAATGGGCTTATTACAAGAGCTGGATTCCCTTTTAAGAAAGCAGAAACAAATGTATTCAATTTCTCTGTCCTCGTATGATTTATGATGATGTGGAGGGGGGGGGGGGGGGTTCTTAAACTTCAGGCGCGTGCAAAATCCAAGTTTCAGTTTCAAACCATCGCCATGTAATTAGCATACATCTTAGTTAGAAAATGTTTTTTCACTTCTCTATTATTTGTGTTTTTTAGGTGAACGACCTTGTTCAGCGATGTGCCGCTAAGAAGACAGAACTGGAGAAGAACATTCAGAATGTTGAAGTACAACGCCATGAAGTATACACTGCCGTGCAGAAACTACTGGACGATGTCAGTCAAGCATACAGCATCAAGGCCAAAGAGCTTGAAGAAAATCATCGTAATCTCATCGAGCAAATCAATGTAGTAAAGCGGAGTTTCGATGACGAACTCAACGTCTTGAAATCCAACGATCGACAGAAGATCAAGAGTATTTGTAGTTCAATAACACTGGTAGCTAATGACAGACTGGGTCGTCTTGAGACAGACAGTCTTTCTGCTAATACCTTGCTCTGTGAGGAGCTGGATGCCATGCTGAAAGAGGCTACTGATCACACTTCTGCGGCAGCCATTACGAAGAAAGCACAGGAGAAGAGGTTCAAGCCTGCAGATGATACTTGTCTTGAACTCGGGAGCATCTCAGAATCAGCTACTGATCTCACTTCTGCGGCAGCCATTACGAAGAAAGCACAGGAGAAGAGGTTCAAGCCTGCATATGATACTCGTTTTGAACTCGGGAGCATCTCAGAATCAGCTACTGATCTCACTTTTGCGGCAGCCATTACGAAGAAAGCACAGGAGAAGAGGTTAAAGCCTGCAGATCTAGATGATACTCGTACTGACCTCGGGAGCGTTTTAGAAGTAGATCCAAAGTTGCAAGTCATTCAGTGTGTACATCTACGGGGATGGATGTAGGGTATGACCCCGTACTCTGAGGACAGTGTAGCTATCGGATATTATTTCGAGTCACATGGTATAGATATCATTGATTCGGCTGGTATACAGGAGCAGTATGCAAACATACCAAGTAACATGGCATGCTATGATCTTGTGTTTCAACAAGACAGGTCGTTATGTATAGCGACGGGTAGCGGAGAAGCACACATTTATTCTCCCAATGGATCCAGGAAGTCAACCATCCCCATGATAGGCAGTGGCCTTCTCACACTAAACAGAAGTCCATCAGATCAAATCCTTATTGCTCACAATGAGAAGAAAGTCTATATCTATGACCCGACGGGATCTACACCCAAACACACTGTTCCAACAAAACAAGATACGAGGCAGGTATCTGCCACCAGGTCGGGTTTGATCGTCACGAGTTCATGTGTCACCAATCCAAGCGCGGTAACGGTCTATGACAGGCATGGGAATGCTGGTAAGTCTCTACAAGCTCCAAACGGTGTCCACCTGTATGCTGCCGTGGATGAGCAAGACAGGGTGTATGTAGCGAGTGTTGATGATCGGAATCGAAATGTGGTGATAAGGCTCTATGACCTTGATGGTCTGAACCTGAAGGAGAGAGTTCAGTTCAATGTACTTAATCTGACTTTTGATAATGATTGGTGTTACTTGGTTTCACTCTCTCCAGACATGCTCGCCTTTGCTAGTGGCATGAAGTTATATTTTATCAAAGTATCACAGTAATCCATCTCACACTCTATTTTACCATTATTGTTGTTGTGTAAACCTCTCCGCTCCAGCTCCACTCTAAAAAGGGCCTATAATGTTTTAAGTATGTGATAACTAACCAAATGAGAAGATGACTATTCTCTCGATAGATTTTGAATGCCTGAATACCGTTGTCATTATCTAATATAAATCCCTCTCTCGAAATAGTATGTAACTTGTGTAATCGTTTATCCTAGATATTTACTGAAAGCCAGTGATATGATATCATAATGTACAGCTTGAAAAATGGTAAGATATTGATTAACTTCTTATTGGTGTTATTTCACTTATGTTGTTGCTCTCAAATATGTTTGTTAGTGTTGTGCTCAATTTTGTTGCATTTTATGGTGATTATTGTGTATCTTTAAATGACGAAATAATTGAAACTGACATTGTAAATAGGACCCTAATGTAAATGAGCTTTTAAGCTTTCACGGGTTATCTTGTCAAGTTATTGGTATCGTTATTTTGTTTTCATTTTATAATATCACTTTACTCTTCGTATGGATATAACATTAAACTTGCCTAATACATCAAATCAAATTTAAAATAATCCTTGGAGGACCATGGTTGCTACGTTCCCTCAAAAATTCCTTCGTAATCACTTTGCACCCTGTCTGAAAAGCCATTCAGTTCAAAGCTCTGGGAACTGATGATTAGTTTGCTTTGATATAGAAAAGAACAATGTACAGTATTTAAAACAAATTAGGCCTAGTTTAACCTTCGGAAGTTATGTTTCCTGACTTAACATCCTATGTAATGTAAGAATATTATGATATTTTTGTAAACGTTATTACATTTTTGTTATAATGAATTGGTAATGTAATTGTGCATATATTTCATGTAAACTTTTAGATATGTAATAACAAAGTAAAAATGTTCAGTCTTTTGTTTTTGGTTCAATTTTACAGTACGTCGTATATATGTATAAGTACTATTACGTCATTTGTCTTAGGAATTCCATGTACATCATTTATCTAGTTTGTATAGCATGATTTAAAATTTATGTAAAAAATTGCTATATTAGGTTTTATATATCGAAATATTCGGGTCTATTATGGTACACCATATTATTTACTTTATGCATTATATGTCATGTTATTACGAGAAGAAAAAAAGAGTGCTTCTGCTGTATATAATTTCCCTTCTGTTTTGCTATATACACTGCATTGTAAATTGATTTATATGATATATATGTTTACAAACAGAATATGGATTTGTTACATTACATTATAAATTAATTTCTATGTTTATAAACAGAATACTGAAATACATCAATGAAGTTTAATAAATACAATACAATACATTACATGTAAATTCCGAAGTTTTCCTTTTCATAATAATTTCCGCTTCAATTCACTTCAGTTTGGTAAAATGAGATTAAATTATATTGATTTAAATCTATACAGATCTTCTGATAACGGCATCCGATGGAAAATGTTGTTACTTAAGTCGATTCTTTTGGGTAAAACAGTGCAGCTATTTAAATATAGACTCCTGGTCTCCATACTGTTTTTGTACACAGTTTGTAAAGTACCTTTAGCATTTTCCTTCAGTTTCATTCCAATAGGAGCTAAATCTACTTTGGGTACTTCTGAGTAAATCGCCTTTTTTTATTTCTCCACTTTCCCTTTAGCCATGTACCTTCATGTTGTTATAAATGTTAAAGGTGTCACCTTGGACCAATAATATATGATAAGAACAAGTCTACCATTTTTGTTCTGATTTTTACTAAATTTTTTAGATTTTTTAATTTTGTGGATGTAGCTCCTTTTGGAATGAAACGTGTTTAATTAAATCTAACAAATTTCATATATTCTCAATAAAGTCACTAAAATGTTATTCAAATTTAGCAGCAAACCTTTCCTTTTAAATAATAATAGTGAAATCACAACTAAAAAAACCTTTTGAAAAGAAAGTAAACAAAATATCAGTTTCATTCCAAAAGGAGCTAAATCCATGTTTCATTCCAAAAGGAGCTAAATCCACATTTTGTTTTAAATTGATTAAAATCAGAAATAACTGGTATATGTTTTTCCTTATCATATATTATTGGTCCAGGGCGACACCTTTAATATATATAATAACATGAAGGTACATGGCAAAAGGGAAAGTGGAGCAATAAAAAAAGATGATGTACTCAGAAGTACCCAGAGTGGATTTAGCTCCTTTTGGAATGAAACCGATTTGGATTTAGCTCCTTTTGGAATGAAACCGATTTGGATTTAGCTCCTTTTGGCATGAAACATGATATTTTACTTAAATTTGTCCATGCTTCCTGGTAAAATTTTAATATGTGATATAGTAGAAAATCATTATTTTAAGACAAAAAACTCAATTTTAATAAAATATGGATTTAGCTCCTTTTGGAATCAAGCTCTTCGTTTGTTTCTTTTTTTATTAGAAAATAGTAAGTATGTATACGCTGTAAACCTATCCTATAACTACATAAAAATTATTTTGTTGTATGCACACGGTATTGTTGATTGACACTGGAAGAGTCCTTTAATGGTTGACATAGAAAGAGGAAGAGAAAGAGAGAAATGGACAGAAATAAAGAAAGAATAGTGGAGAAAGAGGGGGGGGGGTAATAAACAAGTGTAGTTACCGTCCATTGCTCTTCCTAATATAGTAGTGAAAGCAAATAAAATGTCTTGCTCTATCATCCAGGATTCTACTAAAGTGGATTTCCAACATAATCATAATATATCCACTATTGAAATCCAAAATATGTCGCAACCTATAGATAAAGAATGATGATTACCGCCAATAAGTTCAAAGGTGTTTATACGCTCTGGTGGAATACTCAATTATATTCAAAGGATGCGCAAACAGCATGATATTGACAGACAATCTTCTCCAGTGCATACTTATGCGTTGAGTCTTCCTTGCTATGATTACTAATGATTAATATTAAAATAAATTATTTTAAAAAAAGTCAAAACTATTGCAGTCTCAACTTTATGTCGTGTTTTGACAGTTTTGTTCTTTCTTTCTTATCGTCCAATACTAAACAGTTTGGTTGTAATTCACAATCATGGTTTCAACCTACACCGTGTTCGAAAACCACCTATTTACAATGGGCGGCCAAAAAACGGAGAAGGAGAATAGAGAAATAGTGGTTAAAACATGTTTTCTAAGACAGAGAAAAACGGGCTATTTTTTCTTGCACACATTCTTTGGCCGTTTTCGGCTGCCCAGAAAAAGTTGTTGGTTAGACCACGGTTTTAGGATTAAATCAAATTGCTTTGTAAATTCCAGCCTTTATGTTTTCCACTTCCCCCCTTATCTTTGGTCTCTCTCTCTCTCTCTCCCCCTCTATAGATATATATATATATATTGATATACACTGTATAATATTATGATGTAAAGCTCTTCCTCTCTATCTCTCTTTCAATCTGTTTATCCCCCTCTCCCTATATTTCTTTCCCTCTCCTTCTCCCAACCCCTCCCCTCTCTTTCTCTCTCTCTTCAGCACACCCGACCCAGTCATGCATATTGAACTGTTTCCCTCCTATAAATCATACTCTAACACTCCTTTCATCCTTCTTTCCCAACTGACTCATTTCGGTCTGCTCCTCATATTTGTTATTAAACTTCTTTTTACATAGCAAAGGGTACATCACATTTTGGTATTCATAGATTTATTATATAATTCTATTTACACGTTATTCATAACGTTTATATGGTACCCGATGTTCACTACGTAATCACTATGATGGTTGAGAATAATTGTATACAAGAAATAAAACGATAAACTAAGAACAGTTCTTTGATAAACATTTGACTGAAGTTAGTCTTTAGTTTGCGATGAACCAGACCTCGTTGTGTCGGCTAAAGATGGTGAAAGGACTGTCATAACCAGCCGTGTAATAGTAAGAACTATCGTATGAGTGTGACGCGTCGAGAGCACGGCCTAATTCAGCACCAGCCTGGATCCAGTCATCTTGAGACGCGAAACCACCAAAGGATCTGAGATCAGAAAGAAATATTGAATGAAAAATGGGTTTTAACATTCAACGAAATTCTTTGATTTTATTGGAGCAGAATTGATCCAAGTCCTCTTTACCCCCCCCCCCCCCCCCCAAAAAAAAACAACAACAAAAAAACAATGGTATGTTCGGAACTTCTAGTACATTCGAGAGAAGAAGAACAAAAATCAAATTAAGGCAATTTCATCTTTTGAAACGTGCAAACATTCCACAGGCAATCATCGTGTAATACGTCCTCCGAACATGATTTCTACGGGATATGCAATGGGGCGTATCCGGACATCCACCCCCTGGACATCCACCCCCGGATAACGCGTGTACGCGTGTGAAGCCCAGAGCTTCACACCGTTTTGAATTTCGCATCTGTAGCACGCCTAAAGCTTGTTATTGACAAGATGAGCTCTGATTAGCTGTATGCAAATAAGTTCATACTGGGGGTCCGGAGTTCAAGTGGGAACAAAATTACGCGCTCGGGGCCGCCAGGGCAGCGTCTTTTTTTAAACCTAACCTTGCCACGCTGCCCTATATATCAATATTTGAATATATGAATATTTGCGTTGGTACGGTGTGGTGGAGATCAAAATTAAACCGACCAGAGGCTGGACTTTCGTTTTAAGTGAAAATAGGTTTGCACTTGTAATTTTTGTATGAAATCTCATTATTTGATGAATTGATAAATTACCGCATCGGATCCTGTATGCGTGCATATCGTGAATATTTATGACTAGTAAATGACGTATGGTTCTTATTGAGCCAATCAAAGCCGCTACGTCAAAGACTGCCGAGCGGTCGTTGCCCGGAAGCGTCATTTTTTCTGAGGCACAGATTGGGGCTTTAAAAAAAAAGAGGTCTTAATTTAACCCTAACCCTAAACTTTCCCATAGGCTCAACACGCACCTAACCCCAATCAGTGCCGCAGAAAAAAAATTACGCTGTCCGGAACGCCGCCCAGTTCAAAATCGCTCGACGGCAAACGCTCGATTAGGTCGGTACCCGGGCGTCGACCGCCCGGGCACCGAACGTATTTTGGTGCCCTAACGATCACCGGCCGGCCGCCGGGCAATTTCTTTGAAATCTGCCGGTGGGAGACCGCTCGGAAACGGTGGGTCATCAGTCGGTCACTGCCGGGACGCCTCACAGAGAAGCTCCCCGATTTCGCCCAGTTTTTACCGAAAATCGACTGGCGACCGACGGGAAATCGACAAGGCATCGCCCAGGCATCGCTAGGGCTCTGCAGCCTGCACGACTTCTCCAAAAATCGTTGGGCGATGCCTAAATTCCAGCGGCGACTGAGCAGGCTACACATGCCGTCGGTCGCCGCTCTGAGTTGTGACCATAGCTTAAGTCTTTGCAATATGGGTAGAAATCGAATCGAAAAGGAACGGACTCGATCTCAGCCAGAAAATGTTTGATGCCTGTGAAAATCGAAAAGAACTGTGATCTTACTTGACGTAAGCACGATGAGCAGGGATGGTACTAAAGAAGACATCAGAATCAGTAGGAGCTGGAGGGTTAGCGCTGTGTTCTGCTGGGATGAAGAACGATACGGTGAAGTTGCTCTCACATGCGGGTCCCTGGCCCGGGATCACTCGGGTAGCGACCGGTGCAGTCATGGCAATCTTTTGCTCTGTAAGAAGATTGAAAGGCAAGATCGTTATTGGACTAATTTTTTTTAGGAAGAATTCCCTTTTAAATCAACTAAAAAGAGGTGTCTAAAGGGTATATAAATATAATTAAAAAAAGTTGAAATTGTAAAACGATAAAAAATCTTCAAGATAGAAATATTCTCTTTATTCGCAACAAAATGTGAAGCGAAAGAAAAAGTGTAATTTAATCATGCAAACAAAGAGGCAGCCCTCCATAGTTCCCCCTACGTTACCTGAGAGAGGATGCTTGCACTTTAAGGCGAATGCTAGACAACCCCACCCCTATCTCACTAGACCAGCTTATGGTCGTTTTAATCTGTCGCCCTTTCCCGAATGCGCGCGCGTGTATATGCGTACTCCCCACGAATTCACCTTCTTCTCAGGCTGTGTGTCCGTACGTGTATATTATGGTGTACTAGTAATATGTGAGCGAGCACGGATCATGTAGAGAACAGTCCAGGCTGTGGACTACTATCTCACCCGTGATGATATGAATGATGATATTCATTGAAATGCATGAGTATTATGGATGTTATGCCGATTTGTTAAGCCAAGAAGGTAAACTTCCAGCAAAAATACGATATGCAAATCAATGAGCAGGTAAAATGCAATGTTGATCAGGTATTAATTTACTGTATTCTGATTGGTTTACTCTGTGTACATTATACTGGGATATAAATATACACGTTACGATTTTGATTATTATAAAAATGTTATTTTGGAAATGAAAGTCGTTAAGAATCTTAAAGCACCACTGTACTACTTAAAACTACTCGCGCCTTCTATATAGCAAACACTGCATAATCGGTGACCATTGGTCCCTCGTGATCCTCTTTTTCTTATGTTAATTGAGAGCTGATTTAATGAGATAACCACCTGTCAGTGACCTTGCAGGGTGGTCTAATCCCTCCTGTAAACTAGTACAGATGGGTTTTCAAACAGAAAACAGAAGATTATCGAAGAGTAGAAGAGGAACAGACAATTAAAGAACATTGAGGGCGCACTTACTCTGTTCGTTGTTTCCGTCGATGTACTTGAAGAGACGTTCAAATCCTTGGCTCGCAGCCGAGTCATAACTCATGCTCATAATCTCAGTGCTCACCCATTTAGATTCACTGTACTGACGCTCCTCGTATCCCTGTTATTAAAGAAAAGATCGTGGAAAAAAGTCATACAAATTCGGCTTTGCCCTCATGTTACATAAAGACGAAGCATTCATAAAATTATGATATGAAGAAAATGACTCCGAATAGAAAAATGCATCTTACATACTGCTAGGGTACGATATCGCATTTTCTATTTTTTTAAATAATTATTTGATCATCAACATCTTTGTATTATAATTATATCAAATTTCTCTGTGGAAATGTTGAAATATGACACTATCAACAATTTATTTTCTGATTTGAGACAATCATAATTATGACTTTTTCTGTTGTTCTTCTTCTTGTGGCTTTTGAAGGTGCTGTTGTCATGGTTAATATTAATCTCATAATTTTTTTAAAAGTTGTTTATTGTATTTATTTATTTGATCTATTTTCTGGGGATGAGCGGAGTATGGCCCGTAATGTTCAGTTTTATTTTTTTCATTTCCAACAGAACAGTAATTTTTACAAGAAATCATATATACAATCAACTTTCAATAATATAATACTTTTTACATGGTTTAAAGTTGTGATATAGAAAGTATACATAAATATATAGTATTATATACCTCACTTAAGAAATCCAGCCATCTGATTGGTAGAAATTGCATTCATGGTTTTAACTATTCCCGTAAATAAACGAAAAATGCCATACCCATGTAATAGTTCGAGGGCAAAATTCCAGTTACCGGTACCGGGAAAAATAGTTCAGTCTTGAGCGAGAGCGGATACCATACATGCAACGAAGATCTCGATCTAGACTGCATATTTATGCGTGCAATCTAAATGGGAAGGATTTTAGCACACAAACTCGAGTGGCCAGTGGTGCGCGGTCAAACACCCTAGACTAGGTCTCAATAGCGTAAACAAACTTGATTAACATGATTGCTAAGTCGCACATGTATGACCCTTTTCGGTATATAAAATTATTAATGACTGCTTTAATTTTCGAGACATAGATGTTTCTCAAAGCAGTCATTAACATTATAATAATGTTTTTTTATTTTTTCAAAAGACCCCAACGTTTCGTGCGTCGCTGCTACATCCGCAATGACTAATATATTTAGCATTATTAATTCGAATATGTTAGTAAACTTACTTTTATATTCTTTAAGATCTCTTCAAATATGACTTAACATGTTAATAAAATAAATCTTGATCTAAAATACAAAAAGAGACAATGAAAATTACCTCAGACGATTGGATTGTAGTGAATTCTGGGCACTCTAGACCCTTGCAGAACTTGGGAGCTTCTTGGGTGAAAACATGAGCTGAAAGACACATGTGTGTAGAGACCAACAGTAGAACGATACTTATAAACCTCGCCATGGTTGGTGTGGTCTTTGAGCGCTGCGGATCAGACTGGTTGCTGTCAAGTACTTCTTCCAATCTTAGGTTTCCCAATGGTGTCGAACAGACACATCGCTGGGCTTTTATAGATTTTTCCTACCTTAGCAGTTACACAATTACTTGTTTCTGTTTGCAGAAGGCTACGTAAATGTCTTCGTCTAAATATTTGTTTTGTTCAAGGCGAAATAACATGCGTTAAATTAGAATTGTTTGCCAACTCTGGAATTAAAATATTTGTTTTTGCGATAGAGATAACTGGATAAAAATGAGGACGTGTGTCATAAGTCACGCCTAGAAACACGGTTTGTAAGATCTCCATCGATTGTCAACAGAACTGTCATGATACAAAAGAAAAGAATTAGCTCCCAAGGCTGGGACAAATATTTGATAAGCATTTCATAACAGTTAATACCCCCTTCACATACACGGATTTTTCTTACGAGTCCTTACGGATCGCCAACTCGTAGTCAATCGCAAGCATCCGTAAATAACTCGCTGGTATCCGTTAATAACTCGTCACAACTCGCAACAACTCGTAGGCACTCTTGAGGATCCGTGAAAGGAGAGGCACATTTTTTGACATGTCAAAAATCTTCTTACGAGTGTCCACGGATTGATTTCTCCGTAAATAGCTCGTAAATAGCTCGTAACAATCCCTAACCATCCGTAAACCGCTCGCAACAACACGTACCCATCCGTAAACTGCTCGCAAGAATCCGTTAATGACTCGTAACAGATTTTTGTAACGATTCGTTACGGTAAGTTTACGATTTGTTTACGGATTATTTACGGATTATTGCGAGCAGTTTAAGGATGGTTGCGTGTGCTTACGTGTCGTTTACGATTTTATTCGGGTCATTTTACGATGGCCTTACGGATTGATACGGGTTATTACGAGCATTTTACGTGTAGTTACGAGTACTTTACGAATAAATACGTATACTTTACGTATGCTTACGAACTGTTTACGATTTGGGGAAAGGTATAAAAGCTGCAAATTCGAACACTTTATTTTCAGTTGTTATTTTTTGGCTAAAAATCGTAAGGACTCGTAAATACTCGTAACTTACTCGTAACTATTCGTAACAACACGTAAACAGGTCGTAACTAACACGTTAGTTGCTCGTAGTTATCCGTGACAACTCGTAACAAATCGTGGACTGTTGCCGTAAATACATCGTAATAACTCGTAATAATCCGTAATAAACCGCAAACAGCTCGTAATAACTCTTAAACCGGTCGTAAAAGTGGCGAAATCGTAAGGATCCGTGAAAGATCCGTGAATTTGTGCGATCCGTAAGGACTCGTAAGAATAATCCGTGTATGTGAAGGGGGTATTAACCTTTAGAACAGTATTACGTAACAAATGGCGTAGTGATTGTTCTAGCATAAAGGGACCTATTTCGTGTGGGTTGGGGTGGGGGGGGGGGGGGGGGCAGCGGATCGAATTATCAGTCATTATGAATGAAATTCCTCAGAACAAGCATATCACATAAGGGGGCGTATGAAGGGAGTCGTCTTCTCTCTAAGTTGGATATTTACTCCATGTCTCTTTTCTTTTCTTTTCCTTTTATTTTTATTTTTCTGATTCGCCATTCAATTGGGAGCCAGAATCATGACGGAGTAAATGAGAAGTGGTATCAACATAAAGGCATCACTTGGGGATATCAACAAACAAAAGTAATATTCTGCATGATTATATCTATTTAAAAAATATATTTCGTAGTCGGCAGGTTTCGAACCTAAGCGGGGAGACCAAAACAGATTTTTAGTCTGTCGCCTTAAGCACTTGAAAACGACTACTTTGACGTGGCATAGTAATTGTTCCTTTGAGTTTGTGATCAATCATTCATCTCACGTTTACAGTAAACTCTCTCCGTTCTTAAGGTTTACTGTAGAGATATTTCTTATTCACCTCCTTCTTCTTCTTCTTTTTCTTCTCCTTCTTCTTCTTCTTCGTCTTTCCCATCTTCTTTTTCTTCGTCGTCTTCTTCTTCTTATTCTTCTTCTTTTATTTCTTGTTCTACTTCTTATTCTGCTTCTTCGTCTTCTCCTTCTCCTTCATATTCTATTTTTTTCTTCTTTACATTCTCCTTCTTCTTCCTTTTCTCAAGTTCTTCTTCCTCTCCTTATTCTACTTCTTCATCTTCTTCTTTTTTTTCTTCATTCTTTACCTTCTCCTTCTTCTTCTTCTTTTTCTTTTTCTTCGTCTTCTTCTTCTTCGTCGCAATTTACTTCTTCTTATCTTCTTTCTTCTTTATTTGCCACTTTCTTTCTTTCTTTTTTTGCAAGATCTTGTTAATAACTGACTTGTGGTGATCTGTTTTTCGACAGGAGGGAAACTTGAGATTGATACACCTGGTCCCTGTTGTGTTTTTGTTACGTTTACAATGATCTGCCTAGTTCCAAATAAAAAATTTAAAAAATTTAGAAGAAGAAGGAAATTACAAAAATGGACTATAGGGTGAAAATTATTGAATTCGTCATTATCAATTATTTGTAGTCTTTCTGTTTTAGTTAATCACACCAGTGTGATGTGATTTGATTAAAGAGAAGCGGAAAGAAAAAAAAAACACTTTAATAAAGAAAAAATGTAGACAATATGTTATACAATTTGGCGAAAACATAAGATTTCGTCCTAGAATGAAAAGAAAAGAACTTGACGTAGTCGGCAGGGTTCGAACCTGCGCGGGGAGACCCCAACAGATTTCTAGTCTGTCGCCTTAACCACTCGGCCACGACTACTTGATTTATTGTTACATCCCTATGATAAATTATCCTTTTCGCCAGCGTCAGCGTCCTTGTTTTTGGCTATTCTGTACTCTATGTATCCTTGAGGGTTTATTTAAAGAAGACATGAAATCGATTTCTAAATCACAATTAATTTTAATAAAATGATACCAAAAACATTAATTTTTTAGCTTCCGCTCGCTGTCTTCATGGTAGTGTTAATGTTCGTGTTTTGTGTTGTCTTTGTTACAATTATTTCCGTTTGCTTGTTGTTTGTTTGTTCTTGTTGATGTAATTTTGTTTTGTATTTTGTATTATTTTATTTGAATTTACCAACTGTGTCAATTCAACAAATGCTGCCTTTGATATAATAGTACAGCGTGGAGAATCCTTCGCTAGTTACCCTCTCCCGTTTACCAATGTATTACCCCACTCTGAGCTCTAAAAGAATCAAATCTTATAACCGCGATAGCTCAGTCGGTAGAGCAGTGGTCTCAAAATCCGGTGACCCGGGTTCGAAACCAAGTCGATGCGCTAGTTCCCTTTGGTAAGGCATTAATCCTCATTACCAGGTCCCTCGGAGAGGACCTAAAGCCGTCGGCCGTCTGATTGCTTACTAACAAGCATTTAAGCTTTCTTAGCAGTCAGGCAAAATAACCACCACCAACCACCCCCACCCCACCTTCAGGGGGTATCTCACTGAGCGGCGAATGCTTACAAACGTTGCAAATTTTGAATTCGCCAACTTTTCTGTCGAATGTTGGCGAAAATCAGGGTTTGCCTTTGCGATATTTAGCGACAATTTTTAAGCGATGTTTTGCGAAGATTAGCAACTATTTGCCAATCCTTTGCAACTATTTGTGAATGTTTGGGACCTTTTGCTAACTCCTTGTACTCAATGGATCGATGTTATAAAGGAACCAGGCGCGGATCAAGGATTTCTTAGGGGAGGGGGCCCAATTTTTTTTTTTTTTTTGCTCCCGAAAATTTGAAAATCGCGCCGGCCGAAAAGTCGCTCAGTGGAGGGGGGGGGGGGGGGGGGGGGGGGGTAGTGAGCAATAAAAATCACGTGTTTTTGCATGATTTGTTTCTCAAAGGGGGGGGGGCCGCCCCCCCCCCCCCCCCCCCGCCCCTGGATCCGCCACTGAAAGAAACCATATTGTCAATTGTTTTATTCTCTTATTAGTCATGATTTCTTTTTCACCGAAGAATTTTGCTTACGCGTGCAGAGAAATGTGACAATATTTACACTTAATATTAATAGGTGAGCTATTGTTGAGCTATAATAAATTTAAAGCTTGTTTCGACGATTGCGTAGTACATTTATTTGTTTATTTCTCCTGCTCACGTAACACGCCGATTTTTGGTCAGGTATGCCACCGACTTGCGGTGATCATGAGGCCCCTCTATCACATTTGCAGTGAGTATTGTAGAGCAAAAAGGGGGACTGCTCTGGAGATATTTTGTGGTCATTTGCAAATCTTATTTCGAATAAGCTTGTACATATATTTGCAGGTCGATATCTCCGATATGGTATATAGTACGGTGCATGCCGCGCCGCTGAGGCGGTCGCCCCCAAATTCTTGAACCAAAAACATTGTGCCAGAAATATTATCACAATATGTACTGGTCATCCATATACGTTTGTAATTTGTGTTATTATGTTTCTATACCACAGCCTATACCATTCTTTACTCATGTTCAACTGTGTGTGTGTTGTATTTATTCCTGATTTTGTATAAATTGTATAGTACATTTATGTTAATTGATGTTATATGAATTGAAGACACAGCCGGAAAAATATTTTTATGCCATGTTCTTTTGTGCATGATCAAATTTGAAATAGAACTTGAACTTGAAGTTTTCACGTCAATATGTCTTGTTACGTTTATAATTTAAAAAGACGGGCTATTTTTCACTGCACACATTCTTTGGCCGTCTTTGGCCGCCAAGAATAATTTGGTGGTTTAGACTAGTTTTTGGATTAAATAAAAACAAATTGTAAGTACTAGCATATATGATTGTCACTGACCCCCCCCCCCCCCTATCTTGGGTCTCTCTCTCTCTCTCTCTCTATCTTTCTCTTTGTGTCTCACTTTCTCTTTGTGTCCCTCTTTCTCTTTTTGTCTCTCTCTCTCTTTCTGTTTGTCACTCTCTCCCCATCCCTCTCTTTCCTCTCTCCATCCCACCACCCCTTCCTCATCCCCTCTCTCTTTCCTCCCTCACTCTCTTCACACGTCCCATCTCTCTCTTTCTCTTTCTCTTTGTGTCTCTCTTTGTCTCTCTCTCTCTCTGTTTGTCTCTCTCTCTCCCCATCCCTCTCCCTTCTTTTCCTCTCTCCCTCCTACCGCCCCTCCCACCCCACCCTCTCTCTCTCTCTCTCTCTTCAGCTCACCCGATCATGTTGTGCATATCGCACTGTTTTTGTACATCATACTGTTACACTCCTTCCATCCTTCATTCCAACTGATTTATATCGCAATGCTCCTCATATCTCCCTCTTTCTTTTTCCGTATCTCTCATTATGACATAGATACTTTTATATTAAACTTCTTTTGACAAAACCAATGATACTTTTTTGGTTTTAATATATTTATAAAATAATTAACACATTATTTATAATTTTCATGGCACTAATCCATCTTTTTATGTTATCACTGTCATGGATAAGAATAATTCTATACAAGAATGAAAACATTAAAATAGCAGCAGTCCATAATTAGGCTCAAGTTAGTCTTTAGTTTGCGACGAACCAGACCTCGTTGCGTCGGTTGAAGAGGGTGTAAGGACCATTATAACCAGCCGTGTAATAGTAAGAACTATCGTATGAGTGTGACGAGTCGAGAGCACTACCTAATTCAACACCAGCCTGGACCCAGTCATCCTGAGACGCGAAACCACCAAAGGATCTGTGATCGGAATGAAATGAATGAAATTGGGGTCAATAGTCAAAGAATTTCTTTGGTTTAGTCTGGGCACAACTTATTCATGCACAAGTTCTTAAAAAAAAAAAAAAAAACACGATCGTCACTTCTAGTACATTCGAAAAAAAATCAAATTGAAGCAATTTGACCTTTTTGAAACTTGCGAACATTACAGTGGCAATGACCGCATATTACGTAATCTGAACATAAGTTCTACTGGATATCCAATGGGGTACTGAAATTAATTGCCCTAGATCTGAGTTGATATTTCTAAAATATAGGGCTTTTAACAAATTGGGCTTTTTCCACAGCTGTTGTTCTCGCTAACACGAAATCTTCGCAATACGGCTAGAAATTGAAACGGAAAGGAACGGACACGATCTCCACCAGAAAATGCAGGTGCGTAGCCATGAGGGGGGGGGGGGGGCGGTGGGGCAATAGCCCCCAAACAAAAACGCCGGCCAAAGAGAGAGACAGAGAGACAGAGAGACAGAGAGAAGAAAAAAGGAAAGAAAAAGGAGCAGATAGAGAAACATGTTTGAAAATTCAGAAAAAGATTAAGAGTCGAGAATGATCCAACGAGTCGTCATATATCCTTCTACGATAATTCAATGAAACGTCAAACCTTCCGCGCTTCGTGCGGGAGGGGGTGAAACTGAATTCAAACAAGGATTAAGAGTCGAGAACGGTACATAGAATCGTCTTGTTTCTCTGAAAAGTTAATGTTACGTGTTCAAAGCTTCCGCGCTTCGCGGGGGGGGGGGGACTGAATTCAGACAACGATTAAGAGTCGAGAACAGTTCAACGAATCGTCTTCTTTCTCTAATAATTAAATGAAACGTCAAAGCTGCACCCATTCCCCTAGGGAGCGCGCTTCGCGTGCTCACTACCGCCCCCTAAAATAAAATTCTAGCTACGCGCTTGAGAAAATGTTTGATATGTCTTGCAAAAATCAAAAAGAATTTAGTAAG
Organism: Strongylocentrotus droebachiensis; assembly: GCA_035222895.1. Taxonomy (NCBI): domain Eukaryota; kingdom Metazoa; phylum Echinodermata; class Echinoidea; order Camarodonta; family Strongylocentrotidae; genus Strongylocentrotus; species Strongylocentrotus droebachiensis. The sequence continues at coordinate 86,609 of JAVYIG010000658.1, read as the reverse complement.
ATGTATGTGATCTTACCTGACGTAAGCACGATGAGCAGGGATGGTACTAAAGAAGACATCAGAATCACTAGGAGCTGGAGGGTTAGCGCTGTGTTCTGCTGGGATGAAGAACGATACGGTGAAGTTGCTCTCACATGCGGGGCCTTGACCCGGGATCACTCGGGTAGCGACCGGTGCAGTCATGGCAATCTTTTGATCTGTAAGAAGATTGAATGGCAAGAGCGTTATTTGACTATTTGTTTTATTTGGAGGAATAACAGGTTGGTGTGAGCACGATATCTTTTGTTAAAAACTATTCTCATTGCTCTTTTTTGCAAGAGGTGCATTATACCCCAGGCAAGAGTTCAGTATAGATATGATCAGAATGCAGTACAATGTATGAGGGGTCTTCCCAGGGGGGAAATGCTTTAGTTTCTTAATAATACCAATGTTTCTTGATACTTTTTTGGAAAGGTATTGTGTTTGTCTTTTCCATGAATGTTTTGACCGTCGATTATGACACCCAATTTAGTTGATTCAAACTTATTAATGACAAAATTATTCATAATTATATTTTCTGGTATTGTAGAACAGGTATTTAATACTGAATAGCTTAACATTGGTTTTGTCAAGATTCAAAGGAAGTCTATTGGCTTAAATCCATTTAGCTACACTGTTTCATTCGGTATTGACAATTGTTATTAGTTAATTTCATTTCATTTGTTGACCATTAACAAAAAATATATATACAAACATCAATACAATAGAAGAAAAATATCAAAGAACAACAACATAAAGAGTAATAATGGCCAGGGCCCCTGAAAAGCAAGACTGTAGGCAATCGGGGCCCTTCATACAAGTACATTATAATAGAAATATACATTTAAATGCACACGCACATAAACATACACACACACTCACTCACTCATACCCACACGACACAACGGAGAACAGATATAAGAGGAAGGAAAAATACAAGATAAAATAGCTACGAAAAGAGATCGAGATTATTTAAGGATTTGAATAAATGTAACTTGCACAATGCTTTGAATCTGGACAGTGTTGTGTTGTTTCTTGCGTCACTACTCAACAAATTCCATTCTTGTACCCTTATGAATCTGAATGAATAACGAACAAATTATATCTAGAGAAGGTTTTATATAAATCTTGATGTTGTCTACTTAAATAAGTATAAATTATTGAGTTTGTTTGAAACATATTAGACATAATTATATTTAAACATAAAACTCCAGGTATTCAATCTTCAGTTCAATAAAGGCATAATTTTATATTTAACAAAAAGTAGCGCGCTTGGAGTCATATAATTAGAATTAGTCAACAGACGTACTGCCTTTTTATATCAAATAAACAATTGTAAAGTTTGATTTGAAAGTATTGCCCCAAATTATTGTACAATAGTTCAGATGAGGAAATAAAATAGAATGATAAATATTAAGTGATATTCTGAGGGGTTGAAAATCCTTAAGTCTATACAATACACCAATACATTTAAGCAATTGATTACGAACATGATCAATATGTTTTTTCCAATCTTACTTTTCTTGGATGGTTACACTTAACAAATCCATGCAATCTTTCAATAGCAGTGTCATCTGCTAACAAAGAAAACTTCCATAATTTTGATGAATTCATAACATAATTTACATATAAAATAAATAAAAGTGGCCCCAAAACTGAACCTTGAGGGACATCGATATCTATATACATGTGTTTGGATTCGACACATACTGTTTACGACTTAACAAATAACTGTGAAACCATTAAAGCGGTATACCATATTAATTCAATTTTTTTCAAGAGAATTTGGTGATCAATGGTGTCAAAAGTCTTACCTTGGGTAAAGCCATTAACACCGCATAACAAAAATAACCACTGTTTAATTCTTGTAAAATGTATTAACTACAATTTAATATACTAAGTGAAGTAAAGAAACCTTTACGAAAACCAAATTGGCCATAAATAAGGATTTTGCCATCATTACAAAAATCATACAGTCTTCTGTGCATTATTTTTTCTAGAATTTTACAAAATATGGGTAACAAAGCCATTGGTCTACAATTTTCAATATTATTTATGTCATTTTTTTATATATTGGTTTAATCTTTGCAATTTGTTAACTATCCGGCAAAATACCACTCATAAAAGATTTATTAAATACATTGCACAATGGATGAACAAAATAATAGATACATTGTCAAACAACTTTTGGCGAAAAACCATCTGGTCCACAAGCTTTATTACATTTTAGAGTTGATGGTATTTCTATAATCTCATTGACAGAAGTTGGTTTGATACACACTGTTGGTCATAATGGTGGAATAATTGTTTTTACCCCAATTTATGGAATGATTTTAACAATGATTTATTCCTAATAGAGCTAGATAACAGTATACATTCTCAGATTTTATTGAATAATAATTTGTGAGTGTTTTTGTTTTTGTGTGACAGCTAAAGCATGTGTGTGCTACTATGATAATCAACTAGGGGACCTACATCCTTAACTCATAACTGACAGTAATGAGGATTAATGCCTCACGATTGAAGCCTCACATTAATATAGCTGATCGACACGGTGTTTATTCTGGGGCCTCACAGTAACGAGGCCATTGCTTAGCCACTGAATCATGACTGTACGCAGCGGGCGCTAGGGTACGTCGCCGCCCCCACAAATACCCCCCCCCCCCCCCAAAAAAAAAAAAAAAAAAAAAAAAAAAATTAATAAATAAAATAAAAATAGAAAAAAAAAAAAAAAAAAAATTAAAAAAAAAAAAAAAAAAAAAATTAAAAAAATAAAAATAAAAAAATGCAATGAATTATCAATAATTCATTGCATTTTGCCCCGACCCCCAACAGGAAAAATTCCTCTGTAGGGCCATGTATCATGGTTCAAGGCATGTCCACATATAGGATATAAATATACAGGTTACGATTCAATATTTTGATTATTGTGAAGATTTTATTTTTTAAATGGAAGTCGTTAAATAGAGGACGATAGAATAATAGATCGGGGAACTGACAATGAAAGAACATTGAGGGCGCACTTACTCTGGTCATTGTTTCCACGGATGTAGCTGAATAGACTTCGAAATCCTTGACGTACAGCTGAACGCCTATCCATGCTCATAATCTCAGTGCTCACCCATTTGGATTCACTGTACTGGCGCTCCTCGTATTCCTGTTAAAAAAAGATCGCGGAAAAGGTTTGCCTAAACATCATGCTGTGCTCTCAAGTTACATAGACACAAATCAATCATACAACAATAATAATAATACAAAGAAGAAAATGGCACCGAATATACTTTAAAGTTCGAGATCAGATGTGTTCTTCAAATAGTTTTTTCTTCATTTTTATAAACTTTTCGATCATCATCATGCTTGCATTATGTGTCCTACACTGTAAAAATATAATAGTCGAAATAACTCAATAAAATTGAGGAAAAGAATTGCCTTATTTTTATTAAGTAAATATTACCTACGGCATCTTAAGTAGAATTTACTTATTATTTTGCTGAATACATTTTTACTCAGTTAAATCGAGTTACATTAACGTAAATAATTTAAGTATTGTAATTATTTTAGATAATTAAAAAAAAACTATGATAGGATTACATATTGCACGATTTGGTACCCATCTAATCTAACAAGTAACATCCACTAATCATTCACTACTTCTATTTATGATTTAACCGTATATATATATCTACCACCATCACAAACTATTACATACGCTTCAATTCGACACATATTGAAAGGCTCCAAATTTTATATATACTTGATCGTAGCATCTTAAAAGGAAAATTGGTTGACAATTTCCTGAAATATCAAGTTTTTATTTATTTTGAACTGGGTAACAATTAAAAATTGTCTTGTCTTTGCTTAGCCATGTTAAATGAATTAGTAAATGTTTTAAAGTCCTTAAATTTTCATTCAACCACAAAAAAGAATTGTTTTATTTAAAAAAGAGTTTAATTTGGTCTTAATGAATATTCATAAATTATGTAAATATTTCTATTACGCACTGCATCGGTCCTTACTTTAAAAAGATAAGAATAATCAACATGAATTGTTTGAGTAATACGTATAAGTTCTGTTTTTGAGTTAAAAACTTAAAATTACTAAATTAATACAAGCTGAAATTACTTAAAGTTTTTATGTGTTTGATTTTACTTAAATATTCCACGTATGTTCTACTAAATTGAAAGTTTGAGTTAGCAAGGCTTAAATTTAGTGCGTAAGTGGCAAAACTAATGTTTTCAAGTAAATTCTACATGGAAAAAATAGGTAAAAATTACCAATGAACAAATTCTTTTTTACAGTGTATTCATTTGTGGAAATTAAGGAAAACGACACTATCAACCATTTTATTCTATGATTTGGGTTAACTATTCTAATGATTATTTATCTTATTGTTGGTACGTTGCTATTATCTATGTATACACGTACATTAAAGGTAAAGACCAGTTATGGTCATGCGATTGCATTGTGAAAAAAACGTTGTGGAATCGATCAGAAAAGGTTGATCCATGATCTAGCATCTAGCATCTGCAAGGTTCTGGAATCATCAAAATGATAAGAAATTTGGCCCATTCTTCGTTAAGTTAAAAGCACTATACACAGAAAGATGTATATGGGACTACCCTATATCTCTCACAGTCCATGAGAGAAACAAATTTACCAAATGTATGAATTAGTAGGCGGTTTCCCGGCAAATTTTTTATCATCATGTATTAGTCAAAACATATTCTTTCACATGATTGGTAATGAGAGCTTCCATTTCATTTTTTGAAACTGGGCGTTTCCAATACTGGTCTTTACCTTTAAGGCGGCATAACATGCGTCTAAAGTTGAATTGAGTAGGAACTCAGGGGGGTGTTTCGCAAAGACTAAGATTGACTTTAAGTTGGACTTAACCATGAAAGTCCATTTATGCCACTTGCTCCTCTCACCATTATGATCTTAACATAATATTTTTTCCTTCAATAATGAATTATCAAACAACGTGAATTCTGTAGATTTGTGACCATGATTTGTACCTCCCTTGAGAGACCAATGCCAGTAAATGGTGACAGCAAACAGTGGCATTAATGGCCTGCCATAGTTAAGTCTAACTTAAAGTCTTTGTGGAACACCCTCCAGGTTGCGTTTGAAGGTGTTGTCGTCAGGTTAATATTGCATACAATTCAAATATGTTCGTAGACCTATGTCTTTCTCTCAACATGTTAACACAAACAATGTTAAAGGTAAAAACCAGTTTTGGAAACGCCCCCCTCTCAAAAAATGAAATGGAAGCTCTAATTACCAATCATGTGAAAGAATGTTTTGACTAATACGTGATCATACAAATTTTGACGAGAAACCGCCTACTAATTGATATATTTGGTAAAGTATTATATCTATTTGGACCTGATAGATATAACGCACGTGTCGCGCACGTGTGCGTAGTCCCATATACATCTTTATGTGTACATTTATGTGTAACTTTACCAAGACTGGGCAAAATTTCTTATCATTTTGATGATTCCAGAACCTTGCAGTACACACCAATACTAATATGCTAGATGGTCAACCTTTTCTGACCGATTCCACAACGTTTCTTTCACAATGCGATCACACGACCATAACTGGTCTTTATCTTTAATCTCAAATATAATAAAATAGTCTCCAAGAAAGACGATGAGATCTTACCTCAGACGAATGGATTACGGTAAACGCTGGACAGGCTATACCGTTGCAGAACAATGGAGCTACTGGTGTGGCAACATCAGCTGGTTCTGGAACTGCTATCTGAGCTGAAAGACACATGTGTGTGGAGACCAACAGTAGAACGGTACTTATAAACTTTGCCATGGTTGGTGTGGTCTTTGAGCGCTGAGGATCAGATTGATTGCTGTCAAGTACTCCTTCCAATCTCAGGTTTCCTAATGGTGTCGAATAGACACATCGCTGTGTCTTTATAGTTTTGTCTTATCTTAGCAGTTACAAAAATCAGTTGTTTGTGTTTGCAGAAGGTTAGGTAAGGTTTCTTGCCAACATATTTGGTTTGATTAAGGCAAAATAAGGTGCGTTAAATAAGATTGGTTTGCCAACTCTAGAATTAAAATATTTGTTTTGTGATTGAGATAACTGGAAACTGTGAGGACTTGTTTCAAAAGTCACGCTTTATAGAATCATGCCTCGTAACATCGTTATCGATTGTCAACTGAACTGACATGAAAAAAGATAGATAGGCGTACAACAATGTTTGATAAAAGCAATTCCATGATTTTTTAACTTCACCCCAATTGTTACGTAACCAGTGGTGTAGTGATGGTCCTAGCTATTTTTCTTTCTTCGTGAGAGAGCTAGGGGACACAACGGATCTAATCATCATTCATTATAATTTAAATAAGTGAGAACAGCCTTTTTACCTTAGAGGGTGTGTACACTGTCTTGTAAAGGGTGTCTCTGTAAGTTGTAAAACTCCATTTTCGGGCATTTTCTTTTCCTTTTCTTTTCCTTATTCGCCATTCAATTGGGAATACACTGGCCAGCCAGAATACAGAACAACTAAAAAATTGGTGACGACAGAAAGAGAGAGAAAAATTCGTACACACTACTGTGTCACAGTGACACTGTCCATTCAGCTAATATGAAGTTCCCATACCTATAGTGATTTATAACTGTCAAAAATTAATATCTTTATTATTTTGGGGGGTCCGATTTCGCTCAAAATGTAACCAATGATCTTCTTCGATCCCTGATTTTGCTTTAAGAGTCATTTCCTATATCGAGGTCCTTACGATTATCTTTTATTGTCCATAACTTCAGGAATGAGAATTTGTGATACATGTATTTACATGGTGTACGGTAGATACATAAATAGACATCAGATAGACTTGACACGCACGAAGACAAGTTCAATTCCTGGAGTTGAAAACATATAAACAAGCTAACGAACAAGCTCACATAGACATATCATGCATCAAAATTATAATAATATATGTATACCTTTACCTTTACCTTTACCCGAGATTCTGGAAGAATGCTGTGTTCTCAGCAGTCGGGCTTCCAGTTCAATTTCATTTTCTTCCTTCTCGTAGTTGGGTGTCTTCTTGGTAAGTTTGTCTGGCTCAGTTCTGTGTCGGGTATTCTACTCATATGGGGAGCAGAAACGCTTGTCCTTCCATACTCGATCCAGTCTGGCTTTAAAGGCATTCACCGTGGTAGCAGTGACTACCTCTTCAGGAAGTGTGTTCCAGTCATATTACGTACAGTGCAAGCTCTACATGTATCAATAATGTATTCTTATTATTACGATTATTATCATTTTTATTTATACTGCTACTACTACTACTACTACTACTACTACTACTACTACTACTACTACAACCATTAGTAGTATTGGTAATGCCATATACATTTGTATTATTATTAATATCGTATAGTTACACAAATCACAATTGTTTTCATTCTCTTATAAATAAGGGTTTCTTTTTCACCTGAGAATTTTATACACGTGCATAGTAATGTGACAATATTTACACTTAATGATTAGTAAGTTTACCATGGTTGAGCTAATCAATTCAAATCTGGTTTCCGTATTTGTTTATATCTCGTGCTCACGTAACGCGCTGATTTTTGGTGAGATATGCCACCGACTGGAGGTGATCATGAGATATCCCCGACGACTTTTTATCTATTTATTTATTTATTTCTAATCTTTTGTCAGGGAAGCCCATTCACCAATCAGTAATGGTCTTCCACGGGGCTTTGAATAATCATGAACATATTTACATAAAAAAGCAAAGCGTTTATATAGAACAGTTACAATAAAATTTCATCGTACATTTAGAAAGATATCTAACACAGCAATAATAGACGTGGTACAAAAGAATACTCGTTTGCAAAATAATTATATATCATTAAAGGTAATACAAAGTTTTGGTAAGGGGTCATGAATTCGGTTCAAATGAACATATTGGAAGCATATGCGATCCTACAATACTCAGTGATGGTTGTCACGGTTGAAATCGAGTCTAAAGTTATGAAATGGTAAATAATAAACTCTTTATGTTGTATAGCTCCCTCTCAAGGTCAAGATATTAATTAAGCTATAAAACAATGTTTCTTGGCTAAAATTGACCGATTAGTTATTCTCATTTGAAAGTTATATATCCCAACTACATATTCTGAGATTTTCATGGTCGCAGCTACCAGTGTACGGCCGTAGGCGCTATTTACAATGTATCAACATTTACCGGGAGCACCGGTAAATTTGTATATTCAATTTTTCTCGAAAGCAGAAGTGTTTTAGGGGCTAAATTTTCTAGTGCTAATAATACATCCGCAGGGGCATCCAAATATATAACAATTGTAAAAATCACTATCCAACCAAATTTCAAAAATTCCCAAAACTTTGTATAACCTTTAACCTAGTTCAACTGTAATGCCAATAGGAAAATATTGATTAAGTCATGCACGTAGTGTCTTTTCGGCTGAGCTATTCACAAATTACAACTTTGTTTAAACAATCTCTTAAATGAATTGACAGAGGAAGCCGTAATTCTCACCGAATTATATGTAGCTTATTCCATTCAAATATAGAAAAACAATTGGGCTACACTTATAACAATCAGTGTGAAATCTTGGCACCCGTAAACATCCACTGTCTATTTGCCTTGTATGATACATATACATACATATTGATATTTATATAGCGCCTTTGCATAAACCCCGGACATAAACATGCTCAAAGCGCTTTACATTAGTAAATAAAAACGGAATAATTATTTTGCTCTCCAAGTGCAATCACTGTAAATTTGTTGTGTAAAGCTGTGTAGAGTTATTCAAAAAGTTGTGCACCAAATGAACCAAGCCTGGTTCATGATGGATAATGTATGGTCATTATGATTTATTAAGCCTACCTGAAGGTAAGAAGGGGCTAAGTTATGAACGCATTTGTATATCATCATGACGCGACTTAACTCAAACCGCTTGTCCAGTGTCATCCAGTTTAGACTTGTGAACAAATCAGCCGACGGTGTGTCATATTAATTGTCTTGTTCAATATCATTCTTGCAGCCCTCTTTTGAATTTTTCGCAACTTAGCTGTATGGGAATGAAATCTGTTCGACCATACAACAGTTCAGTAATCTAATCGTGGCAGCACTAGAAAGTTACAAAGTAACTTTAAGGATTGTTTTGGCAAAAAACTCTTTGCTCTCTTTATCATGCCAATGTGTTTTTTAGGTAAGTTTACTTACGTTTTCGATTTGTATAGGGTTAGGGTAGACCGATATTTTTTGTCTCTTTCGTTCGTTAGCCTCTGATTTGGATAGGGTCGCCTCCTCTCTTTAGAGACAGAAGCGAACCATAGGCGCTACAGTGTGGGTTCGGTGGATTGATCTCACGTACTACCAAACTTATGCCCAAATACTCTATGTTACCGGATCTGCATATCCGATGCATTTAATTTTGAATATTAGGCCTAGGCTATATCGGTTCCACTTACCGTAAACTTGACTGAAATAATCTGTTTAATAATAATAATAATAATAATGGGTTCTCGTATAGCGCTCATGTCAGTCAGATTTGACCCTCCTGGCAGATCCAAGAATTTCTTACCGGGGGGGGGGGGGGGGGGGGCACAAAATCGCATGGGTGAGAACCGCCCCTCACTGAGTAGGAAGCATTTGCAATTTTAAACCACATTATGCGCATTTTCAGGCACTTCATTTGAGAACCACATTTGGCGCATTAATGACCAACACCCTAATGTCCACCGGCACTTCCTGGAAAAAAACGAGGCCATCTGATTGGTTAGAAGTTAGAGAAAAGTGACATGTCACGTCGCGAGATCGACGTTGTATAATTATGCTGCGTTGCGGACAATGCACAAAGACAGTGGTTTGGTACTTCCTTAGTAGTACTTGCAAAATTTGTATCTAGTGTATAAACTGTGTTGTTATTAGGGGCGTCGCTAGACCTCTTTCAGTGGGGGGGGGGGGGGGTGTAGAGACAACCGATTTCACTTTGACACTTCATTAAAGTATTAGAGAAAGAAGACGATTCGTACGTTCCCGACTTTTAATTCTTCTTTCGCCCCTCCGCGCGAAGCGCAGAAGCTATGACTTTTCATTAAATCATTATAGAAAGAAGACGATTCGTTGTACTGTTTTCGACTCTTAATCGTTGTCTGAATTCAGTTTCCCCCCCACGTTTCATTAAGTTAATTGTTAGAAAGAAAGAAGACGATTCTACTGTAAATCCTTAGTTTCCCCCTTTCCGCGCGAAGCGCGGAAGCTTTGACGTTATATAAAATTAATAGAGAAAGAAGACGATTCTTTGTACTAGCTGTTTTCATTTCTTAATCCTTGTCTGAACCCAGTTTCCGCGCGGAAGCTTTGCCATTTATTGGAGAAAGAAGACGATTCGTTGTCTATTCTTAATCCTTGTCTGAATTCAGTTTCCCTTCGCGCGGAAGCTTTGACGTTTCATTAAATTATTATCATCCCCCTTTCTTTCTTTTCCCTTCTCATTATTCTCCTATATATCCCCCCTTTCGCTCCTCTGTCTTTCCCCCTTTCTTCCCTTTCCGCCTTTTCTCTCTCCTCTCTCCCCCTTTCTTCTTTTCCCTCTCCTTTTCTCCCTAATTCCTCCTCCCCCTTTTCTTCTTCTTTCTCCCTCTCTCTCTTTCTCACCTTTTCTTTCTTTCCCCCTCCTTTTTTCTCCCTTTCTTCCCTATTATTTTCCCCCGGCCTTTCGGCCTCCCCCCTTTTTCAATATTTTTTTGAATGGGGGGGGGGGCACGTGCCCCCTGTGCCCACCCCCTGAATCCGCCATTATCAATACAGAATACACTTTATATATTGTGAGTCTTACTAACATGAAATAACGTCACAATTGTAGGAAAATGGACAACAACTATAAACAATCGCAGGGTTTGGGTCAAGAAATTGTCTCCAGGCCAGTATTATAAAGAGCTCATTGAAACTGGCGACCATTTGGCGACCAATAAGGAGGAGGCTAGCCACCAATAATGCAAATTATAGTGTCTCCAAGTCGTACAATCGAAAAGGGAAAAAAAAAATCAGCACATCGCGGCCGACGGAGGTTTAAACAAAACAAATTGATAGCAAAAGAAGAATTGAGGGGCGAAAGAAGAATTAAGAGTCGGGAACGTACGAATAGTCTACACCAATTCAAAGCCGAGATTTTACTCTTTACTCTCATATTACATTACAGGAGCAGATCACATTCCGAAACTTTCGTCTGAGTCTTATCGTTTCAGATTGAATATAGACATAGGCGCCGGAAGTGGGGGTGGGGGGGGGGGGGGGGGCGCTCGCTTCCCCAACCAAAAAAAGTGGGGTGGGCAAAACGCATTTTCTCCCCCCCCCAAAAAAAAAAAAAAACACACACCCCCCCCCCCCCCCCCCTCAAAAAAAAAAAACAGTAGGGCCTACAGGAGTAAAGACAGGTTGTACTTTTTAAACCAAAAGAACATAAAACATAAAACAACCTGAATTGAATCACTATATTCCATTCAAAGAAAGTAACAGGAATTTATTAACCTATACATTCCGCATGCCTTTATATTCATCAATGGAGGTTTATAGAATAGCGTTACGCGCATATCGTGGAAATATTGTGAGAGGATGGGAAAGCGTTTTTTTTTTAATTTTTATTATAGGGGTGAGAAGACATGAGCCCCCTGAATACTGGTGAAGCCTACTGATTGGGGGGGGGGGGGGTATTTCTAATTCGATATCAGTGATTTGCAAATGCTGCTAAGATGAGATGATTTTCCGGTATTTTTTCTCATTTTTTTTTGTAAATCATAGCTTTTTATGCGTTTGTTGGAAAATTACAAATTCCCGAATTTACAGTCGGGAGAAAAATATGCTTATTTAGAAGCTTTCATGTCAGGGCCTGCAGAACGTCGGGGCTTGGGGGCTTGAGCCCCCCTCACTTTTTTGAAAAAGTACTATTAAAGGGGAAAAGAATAAAGAGAGAGAGAGAAAAAAAAATGAGTGACCTGCCAATTAATGAGGTAGCAAAATATGCTCATCTGATCGTAATTAATGCCTAAACCCCCTAAGCTTACGGGGGCTCCGCACCCTGGACCCCATCAACGGCCCTAAATTAGGCCCCTGGATGCTATTCTGACCGTAATTAAATACCTAAAACCTCTGGATCCCCGTTAAGAGCCCTCTTTCTGGATGCTCATCTCACCGTAATTAAATACCTAGAACCCCTGGGCGTCCGGGGGATCAGCCCCTTGGCCCCAGCCGGGGCAAAGCCCCTAGACCGGGCCCACGCCAACTTACGCTCCACTCGCTTCGCTCTCTACGCTCTATCTGATCGTTAATACTCCACTTTGAAAAAACGTTTTGAAGTCGGAGCCTGCATGTAACATGTGAGAGTGGTGGTGAAACAGATTTTTCTTCTGCCCCCCCCCCCCCCTCTGCTCATTACGCCACTGCCCTGGAAGATGAGCCCACTGGAATGTTTGCCCCCCTCCCCCAATCCACATCTGCTTCCGGTGCGAGGGCTCAAACTTGCAAACCAGAAGGCTTATCCGCACTATACAGAAAATAATGGCCAAAATGCGTTTCACCTTTGAAGGCTGTTTAAAACTCTATCGTATGACATTTTAAGTAAATCATGACCGACACGGATGTAAAGCTGAGATCCTTACTCTATACCAGGGGCGGCGATTTCTTTTCATGACCGGGGGGGGGGGGGGGTGGGGGGGGGGGGGGGGGGGGGGGGGGGGGGGGGGGGGGGGGGCGAAATGCGAGGAACGAGAGAGGAGTGACGTAATGAGCAAAAAACGTTTATAGGGGGGGGGGGGGGGAGAGAAAAAAATCTGCATCATTACCTCTCTTACATGAGAGAGGCCCCCGCGGAACGTTTTTCAAAGTGGGAGGGGCTAAAGTATTTGCGACCAGATAGAGCAAAGCAATTAAGTGGGGTGTAAATTTGGCGTGGGTCATATAAGGGCGGAGAGAGTTTTTAGGAATTTAATAAGGGTCAGATGAGCATATTTTGATACCTTATTTGTGACACTTGCATGCAGGTCACTAATCGAGGTGGGGTCCAGGGGGCGAAGCCCCCAGAAGCTCAGCGGTTTTAGGCATTAAATTACGATCATAATATGAGCAGCCAGGGGCCGCCTTAGGGCCCTTGGTGGGGTCTAGCAGGCGGAGCCTCTGTAAGCTCAGGGTTTTAGGCCTTTGGGGGAAGAGAATTAATATGGTCAGATGAGCATCCATTGGCCGCTTAGGTCCCAGGTCCGGAGCCCCCGGAAGCTCAGGTGTTTTAGGCAATTAATAATATTATGGTCAGCTATGCAACCAGGGCCCGCCTTCTAGGGGTCCTTGGTGGGGTACAGGGGGCAGAGCCCCCGAAGCTCAGGGAAAATCATGCCATTTCAGTAACATTTGTAAATTAGTCACTGGTATAGAATTAGAAATAGCCTAATTCACGTTTGAATTTTATCTGGTGGGGGGAGGGGGGGGGGGGGAACTACCCCCAAGCACGAGTGAGTGAGCATAGTGACGAGAGGGGTGAAGGTGACGAAAGTGACTATGCCCTCACAGGTTTTGAAGTTTTGTTGTGTTACAAAATTATATTCCTTAATTAGCAAAACTATAGTATGAAAACAAACAATATACTTTTCCCACTTCACTTTTTTACAATATTTACTTGTACATTTTGAAGGATATTATGCGAGGGAGCATAGCTCCCGAGTCAGAAGATTTTTGCATTTTTATTTGTCTAAACGCTGCACTCTTGGGCCCTCCCAAAGCCTACTTAGTGTGTTGCAGTCAGTATTTGCTGTACATTTTTTTTTGCAACTTTTTCGAATTTTCTGGGGGGGATCCCCCCTACAAAATTCGAGGCGGGGGGGGGGGGGGACGTGTCCCCCCCCCCCCACCGGGATCGCCGCCTCTGCTCTATACTGTCATATAGGTCACATGCCGAAACTTTTTGTCTGGGTCTTTTTGTTTTTAGATTTATAAAGAGCTCAAACTGGAATATCGGAAGGATCCACGCAACAAGACCCAGACAAAAAGATTCAGCATGTGACCTATGAGAGAGAAACGAGTAAGATCTCAGCTTTAAATTGATGTAGGCCATTATTTGATTAAATGTTATCAATTTGTGTTGTTAAAAAATCCAAATATATTCTTTTACTCAAGTTGTGGCCGTTACCGTCAGCTGCGATGTGCAATTTTTTTTTCTTCCTTTCCGATTGTACGATTTGGAGACACTATAGCCTCCTCATTATTGGTCGCCAGTTTCAATGAGCGCCACTAATTATCTGGAGATTCCTGGACCTGGAGACAATTTCTTGACCAAAACCCTGCGATTGTTTACATTTGTGACGCTACTTCATGTGAGTAAGACTCACAATATATAAAGTGTATTCTGTATTGATTATGTTACATGTCGCTATGATTAGCTTTGAGATTCTGTTTGAGCGTTTTCTTTGAAAACGAAACCCACTTTGTCCATACAAATAATCAGCATGATCAGCGCTGTGCCCTGTACTTAGCCTAGACCTAGCCACACATCATGACATGTAGACTCTACATGTAGCTGCTATCCTAGCCTGGCTAGCTGTGTATAAATAAAATTGAAACTGTTGAGACGACCTAGACCCAGGGGCGTCTCCAAAGGAGGGGGGGGGGGGGCGGTGGGGAGGGGGATGCGACACCCCACCCCCCCCCCCTCCTGTTAGGAAATCGTCGGTAAAATTACGCTGCCGTCGGGGAAAAAGAGAAAAGGGGAGAGGGGAAAAAAGAAAAGAGGGATATTATGGGAAGAAAAGAAAAGAGAAAAGGAAAAGGAAAAAGAGAAGAGAAGAAAGAAAGAAATAAAAAGAAAAGGAAGGAGGAGAGGAAAGAAAGGAAAAGAAAGAAAATGAGAAAAGAGAAAAGGGAAAACACAAAAACGGGGGATAAAAGAGAAGAGCCTGAGAGAGGAAGGTGGGAATAAAAGAGAGAGGAGGGTTGTTGGGTAGAGTCGTCTCGTCGAGGGAGCAAGAAAGACACGCATACATGTATATGTTGCTGTGTCGGTATTCTTGCTCAATCCTCGTGTACTAGAGTAGAGTCTCCGGTTTGCGGCATAGCCCGGTTTGCGGCCAGGGGTATCGGTCTTCAAAATAAAATAAATATGACTCAATAATAATTGAAACCTACGTACTGTGGGTTCCCCGGTAAGTTCTGCTTTGCCAAAAACGTCTGTAGCAGATGCTCCTGTTGGTAGAGTATCCGTCGGCGATGTCGGAAATCTACGGCACTAGTCGCCGATGAAAATTCCAGCAGGTGCTAACTTTTAAGTTAAGAGATCGAGGCATGACTAGATCAATATTGTAGCTCTATTTGTCCGATATTTGTCCGATATTTGTCCGATTGGAGGTGAAATTTGATGTTTTTGTGGAAGTATGATGGCTGTGGTCTGTCTCCTATCGCAGATATTTTGATTGTGCCACCGCATGGCCAGTTGCATGGGGTGGCCACAAACAGGCATGTAATTGCGTGTTTTTCTGGTTTGCGGCCAGGGGTGTCCATACACACATAACATGCGGGATCGTGTATGATGGTATGTGTGCTGATGTGTGTACCCGCTATGACCCGATAGTTTCTAGTAGTACGTACCCCCGTATGGGATGATCCATTCGAGGAAAAGGTGAAATTGTTTAAAACTTGACAAATTTACTGTACCTGTAGCAACAGATAAACATGAGAATTTGGGTTACCTGTAGTAATTTGGTATATGCTTTGATCGTGACGTAGCGCATAAAGCTTTGTGACGTACGCGTGCCGCAAACCGGGTAATGCGTGCCCGCAAACCGGGGAACACAAAGCATTTCGAAACGTGGTCAATGCAGACCACGCTGTGGGTCAGTTAGTTTATTTGTTACTTCTATTTAATAAGTAAGTATATGGACTCTATATTGAGGGTATTGAAGTATTCTGTGAGTATTTGCATAAAAATAGAATGGGCAGTTCCCGCCGATCGGCCGCACACCGGAGCCACTACTCTAGTTACTACTATATCAATGCAGAAGTTTGAAGTCAGTGAGATGTTAAATGTCGGTCGGCTGACAAGTATTTTTCCCCTATGAACTGTGCCTTTTATCCGCTGTGACGACTTCTAAGAGAGAGACTAATACTTGTATTTTCTCAAAGTTTCACTTTTCTATAATATCAGCTAAAGAAATCGGAGGTTAAAATTTTTTCGGGTAACTAAATTCAAACAAGGATTAAAGATAAAGGTGAGTTCTGGTCATCCGATTGCATTGTGAAAGAAAGGGTGTGGAATCGACCAGAAACAGTGGATCATACATGTAAGTATTGGTGTGTCAATGTACACAGAAAGATGGGACTACACGAACACGTGGCGTAAAAATCCGTCCTGATTTTTATGATGTTACATGACATATTTAGAATATGAAGGCATTTGAAGAGCCATGCTTTTCAGGGAACATGTTTTATCTAATGTTCTTCCACACTTGCATTATAACAACGATAATGCTCACAAATTATTTTTCACCTCTTCCCAGAACTCCACCTTCTCTTTAAGAGTCAAGAACGGTACAACGAATCTTCTTCTTTCTATAATAATTCAATGAAGCGCCAAATTTTCTGATCAGCCACTTCGTTTTCATTGTGTGCATTTTTTTTTTGGCGCCGCACACACGCTAAATCTCCATGTAAATTCAAAAACACATATTCAATCGTAACGAGACACGACGTAGGAAAATCAGCGGCGGTTTCTGTAGTTTTTCTCCCCCCCCCCCCCCCCCCCACTCCATGAATGGAGGGATACCATGCATGTTCCCAAAATGTCCGGTAAAGGGGGTACTTTTCACGTATCAGAGTCCGGCCCGTATTGACTTTTCACAGCAGAATTAGGGGGGGTGTTTTCAAAAGGAGGGAACATGCATCAACCAAAAAATTACTTTTTTTTTTACGAGGGCTCTTTTCAGATTTTCCCTTAAAAAAATAGCCCCCTTAATTATTTTGCGGTGGCTATTTTGGAGCTCAGGGGGGCCTTTTTTTTTAAAGGTTGTATTTTTTTTAAACACTGTTTTACCTAATTAAATTCCAAGCAAAGGCAATTATAGATACAATTGTAGCGTACATATGTCATGTAGAGTATTGCAGACATTCAGATACCCATGATTTATTCACTTTGTGTTAAACGTGTGGCTTTATGATTTACATATACATGTAACTAAAACTTGTCAAAAGGAGTGTTTTGTTTAACTGTTCGTTTTTCATATCCTAAGAAAATATTATCACTGACACGCAGGCTAGCGCGCTAGGAATTAATTTTTTTATGGGGGCTACTTTTCCCATTGCCTAAAAAAAACTAAGGGGCCACTTTCTTAAAGCCATATTGTAAGCTGTAACAATAAGTTGTGTTTTTCCTTAGCCATCATAATACTAGCAACCAAATTGGTAGGTAATATGTTATTTAGTCTTTTTTTCTGTCCCAAATTTAATTGTTATCATGGACAATGCAATCCCATTAAAAAAAAAAGTAGACTAGACCTAACTCCCTTTAAAATTGTGTTATTTATAACCATTAAATGTGAGTAAATATTTTTACTGTTGTCCTACATACCGATGTATTTGTTATGCCGAAACATGCAAAATCATGGCCTTATTTTGTTTATTGCACGTTTCGTTACAACAAATATATCAGTATGTGGGACAACAGTAAAAAATATACTCGCATTTAATGGTTTTAACTTATAAATAACACAATTTTAGACGGAATAACATTTTTTTTAATGGGATTGCATTGTCCGTGATAAAAATTAGGGCCAGAAAAAAGACTAAATAAACATATTACGTACCAATTTGGTCGCTAGCAGTTCAGCTCTCGTCACTCGCAAATACTTATTTGCTTCATACTAGGAGCGTGCGGGCGCGCGCTGGAGCTGAGCTAGTATTGTGAACATGTGCGAACTGCGTATGCATTCATGCTGTGCACGAAACTACTCTGTATTTCCATCGGGGCCGGTGGCCTGTCCAGCCGCCGGGAGCTTAGGCGCAGGCGGATACCGCTGTAGATCTAGCTACAGTAGGTACGACCGCCGATCCGCTGCAACTCACAAAACTTTTAAAATGTTGATGGAAGTTTCTAGTTTTAGAGTTGGTAGTTGGAACGGAGATTTCACTCAGACACATCAATAAATTGATTTATTAATTCCTAGGGAATATCAATTCATGGCGGGGGCGATTTTTCAAGATATATTGATTTTTTTTCGCCCTCGTCTTGATTTTTACTGTGGCGATTTCAAAGGTTTAGGGGGCGAATCGCCCGTCGCCACGGGTGAAGCTTTTCTTCACACACCTAATCGGAGATGAAGGTAGCCCATCCAATGTGTAAAAATTGCCAATTTGATAAGTGTAAGGATCGCATTGTACACATACAACCGCTATACTACACATACGCAATATATGCTTTGTGTATTGTATCATATCCGTCAGTCATGATCAGTGCAACGATGGCTGGCTACCAATTAAAATAGGCATGGTGGTCGGATATAATGAGAGAAGATGATGGAGGGAGGGGGGGGGGGGGGGTAAAGCGCAGTACTAAGGGGCAAATCAAAGAATTATACTAAGACCTCACCTCATGTATGTTAGAAATTAAAAAGTTATAATCTTCTTTTGAATTGCAATATTTCCCCGCACCATTATAAGTCATGCATGAATTTTATTATTATGTTATATATTTGAAAGGTGTTGTAACGATTCAAGCTCTATTCGCCCATGTTTCATCACCTTGTGTGTTCTTTCTTCAAACTGTATATTAGTTGCAACATGTCTTTGATAAATCATTGTTATATTCGTTTTCATGTGAAGTCAATCAAAATGGATTGTAGTATTGAAATGATTTGTTATATTATATTCATTTTTCATGTGATGTTAACTTCGATGATTATTGTGAAATTGTGAACATACATCAATAAATAAATAAATAAATAAATAAATAAATAAATAAATAAATATGCCTTTTCTCTGGGAAAAGGGGCATTGACTCTTTAAATACCAAATCACAGAAACTATTCACCATTATGTCACCGTCATGTACATATTTTCTATGGATATAATTTTTCACGATCTCAACTCTTTACCACATCAGCGCCAGTTATGTATACATTGTCGATGGATAAAGTGGAATATTTATTCTTCACCACCCTACGCTAACTTTTCACCATCCTAGCATCATGTACATAATCGTCTATGGATAAACTGTAATATTAATTCTTCACCACCCTACGCTATCTTTTCACCACCCTAGCGTCATGTACATTGTCGGTGGATAAACTGGAATGTTAATTCTTCACCACCCTACGCTAACTTTTCACCATCCTAGCGCCTAGTACATTGTATATGGATAAACTGAATAATCACCACCCTATAGCGCAATGTACATTGTATATGGATAAACTAGAATATTAATTTTTCACCACCCTATACGCTAACTTTTCACCACCCTAGCGTCATGTACATTGTCTATGGATAAACTGGAATATTAGTTTTTCACCACCCTACGCTAACTTTTCACCACCCTAGCATCATGAACATTGTCAATGGATAAACTAGAATATTAATTTTTCACCACCCTACGCTAACTTTTCACCACCCTAGCGCCATGTACATTGTTTATGGATAAACTGGAATATTAACTCTCCACCACCCTACGCTATCTTTTCACCACCCTAGCGTCATGTACATTGTCGGTGGATAAAGTGGAATATTAATTCTTCACCACCCTACACTAACTTTTCACCACCCTAAAGCCATGTACATTGTCTATGGATAAAGTGGAATATTAACTCTTCACCACCCTACGCTAGCTTTTTACCACCCTATAGCGCCATGTACATTGTCTATGGAAAAACTAGAATATTAATTCTTCACCACCCTACGTTAACTTTTCACCACCCTATAGCGGCATGTACATTGTCTATGGATAAACTGGAATATTAATTCTTCACCACCCTACGCTAACTTTTCAGCACCCTATAGCGCCATGTACATTGTCTATAAACTGGAATATTAACTCTTAACCGTGTTAGTTTGTGTCAGTTATGCCTATGCCCTCAGGGTGACCATATGGTAGGAATACTTCCCAGCAGAGGCGGCCCTCCTTGGGGTAGTAGGGGTACAGTATCCCCCCCCCCCCCACTTTTAACCCCTATTAACTAGTAAAAGTGCCCCTTCCACTTTTAAACTCTGATAAGTGCCCCTTTTATTTTGACACGTGACCCTTTTCCTTCGACAAGTTCCCATTTTCCTTTGCAATAAGTGTCTATTTTCCATTCTCATAAGTGCCCTTTTTAATCTCTAGTAGGGTAGGTGTGGGGAATTGGAGACCCTTAAGCACATTTCCATAATTTACATAAACATGAAAAATGTTACACATACAGAAAGTTTTGTTTTCTCTTCAGTAACTTCTTCTCTTTATTGGGAAACAAAATTGTGGTCATGATGTAACTGATTAATAAGATAAAAATGATTAATGACGTCATCACCAAAGGTCTCTCATTACCTACATGCGTAAGTAATAAGGGACAGTTACAAATCAAGACATTTTAAATACAATTTGAATGAAAATGGGATTGTTATAGTTAGTTCAAACACTTTTTGAAAGAGATACATGCAGCCAATGAACTTACTGTAATTTGAAACGATTTTGAAACAATGTGGCCCAAAATATTTCTGTACATGTTGTTTTACAATGACATTGATTTCTTCAATTTGCTTTCTCTTCTTCTTCTTCTGCCTTTTCTTCTTCCACTTCTTTTTCGTCTTCCTCTTCTTCTTCTTTCCTCCCTCCTTCACCTTCTCCTACTTATCATCATTATATTATTTTATTTACTCTTTATTCTATTTTCTTTTCTTCTCAAATTCACTATCCTTGTACGTCTCTAGAATCTCATACGATACTACTCCCGTTTTCGGCTCCTATAATACCTTTTAAATTAAATAAATCAATTCAATTTATTATTTCATAAAAAATCACATACAATATATACATTAAGAATTTTACTGGATCATTTGCACCCGATAAAGCCGATGGCTTGAGAGAAGTGGGTGGACCCATAACATAAATGACAAATGTGGAAAATACAAAACATTAAAATTCACAATAAAACAAAATGCAAGACGTATACAGGACATTACAAACTAAAACACAATAATAGTACAGAACGACATAATTTATATGGTAATTGTGTGCATCAGGGAAGTCATATATATGTGGCAAGAAGACGCAACTTGAATTTCGACTTGGAAGAACTAAGAGTGGTCACATTTTTGATTGAGTTGTCAATATTATTCCATAATTCCCCTCCTTTTTATTGAATAGAATTTACCTTTCGTAATTTTAAACGTGCATAATTATGGCAAGAAAATTTTATTTTTTTGTCTTGTGTTAACATTATGTTTCTTGTCAACTGTAACAAATGAATTATCAAACACGCGTGCACAAAAAATTCGATAAACGATACATAAAGACTCCGGTTTTAATTGTTATATTATCAGAGAAATATAATGGCAGTTTGAGCATAGACGAATGGCTTTCTTTTGTAAAGTATATAGCCTGTTTAACTGGAGGCTACAATAATCGAAATAAGGCAGGACAATGGCATTGTAAAAAGTGAAAAGGGTTTTGAGCGGTAAAAAATA
The DNA here is from genome assembly GCA_035222895.1 of Strongylocentrotus droebachiensis. Classification (NCBI taxonomy): domain Eukaryota; kingdom Metazoa; phylum Echinodermata; class Echinoidea; order Camarodonta; family Strongylocentrotidae; genus Strongylocentrotus; species Strongylocentrotus droebachiensis. The sequence continues at coordinate 64,902 of JAVYIG010000658.1, read as the reverse complement.
ACGTAGCTTACTCAACATACCTATAGACATAGACACGAATGGAGTTGATTTGATTAACCGAAGTTTAGGCGCGGATCCAGGATTTCTAAGGGGGGGGGGGGGCCAAAATTTGAAATTATGCGAGCCAAATATTGGTACGTAATGGTGACCAGCAGTGACGTAATCGGGGGGGTGCAGGGAGGGGCGAGTTTCCCCCTCCCTCCTTGACGTTTCATTAATTCATTAAAGAAAGAGGACGATTCGTTGTACCGTTATCGACTCTTAATCCTCGTCTGAATTCAGTCCCCCCCCCCCCGCGCGAAGCGCGGAAGCTTTGACGTTTTATTAAATCATTAGAGAAAGAAGACGATTCGCTGTACCGTTCTCGACGCTTGATTGAGCCCCCCTCCCCCTCTTGCGCGAAGCGCGGAAGCTTTGACGTTTCATTAAATTATTAGAGAAAGAAGACGATTCGTTGTACCGTTCTCGACTCTTTATCCTTGTCTGAATTTCAAAAATGTTCTTTGTCTACTCCTTTTTTTCTTCCTACGCCCTCCTCCTTTTCTCTCCTCTCTTTTTGGGGGACCAACCCACGGCCCTCCTCCCCCCCCCCCCCCCCCTGGGTACGTGCCTGCGGTCAGATGAACATATGTTGATACCTTGTCCACCCCGGAAGCTCAGGGGTTTAAGGCAATAATTATGGTCAGATTAGCATTCAGAGGTCCGCCTTTGGGCCCTAGGCGGGGTCCAGGGGGCAGAGCCCCGGAAGTTCAGGGGTTTTAGGCATTTAGTTACGGTCAGATGAGCATTATTTTGAAACCTAATTGTGACACTGCTAGGTCACTAATTGGCGTGGGGTGCAGGGGGCAGAGCCCCCGGAAGCACAGGGATTTTAGGCGTTTAATTTCGGTCAGATGAGCATCTAAGGGCCCGCCTTAGGGCCCTATATAGGTGGAATCCAGGGGGCAGAGCCCTCGGGGTTTTAGGTATTTAATCACGGTCATGTGAGCGTATTTTTATACCTCATTATTTTTTGACACTGGCAGTTAACTTTTTTTTCTTTCTTGCTCTCTTTCTTTCAATTTCTCTTTAATATACTTTTTCAAAAAAAGTGGGGGTGGGGGGGGGGGGGGCTCGAGGCTCCCGATCCCCGCCGTTCCGCGGGCCCTGACATGTAGGCATCTCAAGAAGCATTTTCTTGCCTGGCTGTAAATTTAGGAATTTGTCATTTTCCAACAAGCGCATAAAAAGTTTAATTTACTTAAAACTGAGGAAAAATCTCAGAAAATGATCCCAATAAACAAAATCACGTGAAAATCACGTCAATATCAAGGTATCGACTTGAGGAGAGTTACGTTCTTCAAACACCGGACATTTACGTAAATGTGTTAATACGTTTATTGCACTAGGTCACTTAAAACACACGTACACTAAATCACGCAATTGTCACTGCAATATCACCATTATAATGACGTGATTATCCCTACCTTGGAGACCATGGTTTGGAAACCTAATACTCCCGTGTTTTTTTGGTTATGAAATTACATCTTCATAAACGAAATTATCGCGTCACAGAAACACGTGAAGCGTAAGTGATAGTTTTAGTCAAAATATCTGCGTGAAATTCACGTGAATATTACGTCGAAGAGGAAATATATTACTGTAACCCGCGTTCAACCCAATAATTACGCAAATGTTACACAATAAATAAACCAAAATAATGACGTTCTCATCCCGTTTCTGAACATCGTGTTTTGGATCTTCCATAATTACGTCCAGGCGTGCCGGAAGCAGTTTGGGATTAGATGGGGTGGGGGGGGGGGGGGGTGGTTGCAAACATCCCAGAGGAGAAAGCTAGTTGCAACTGGTCCAGTTGATGAACCAGTTAATGCCAACTGGTAACCCCGGAAATTAAAATGGGCTAAATGATCCAGTTGATCCAGAGCCATTAGAACCATTTGGTAAAACTTCCAACCAGTTGAACGGCAAAAACAGTTCAATACTGGTACGTCTGTATTTCCAATGTAAAGGCATTGGTAATAAGTAGACTTACATAATTTAATTTAATCGAAATTTTTTCATATACTTGTATTTTATTGAAATTATTTAAGTTCTAGTTAATGTTTTCCTTATTCATGTTTAATTAAATGTAATTTATACGAAGTAGCGAAATGTCCTAATAACTGGTAATTTATATTTGTAGTATTTTCGAAATGAATTGCATATAACTAAATCATCAGTAATTAAGAAATATGCTGTAAATTCAGATAAACTGTTTAAAAAACATAGATCTGCACGCACCCCATATTCAATATGCAAATTAATTTGTGTCAGCTGGTTCAACTGGAAACATGCCAACAGTCAGCCAGCAGTCATCAACTGGTGCAACTGGAAATATGCACACAGACCGGTTATCAACTGGTGCAATGAAAAGATGCCAACAGTCAGTTATCAACTGGTGAAAATAGAAATATGCCAACAGACACGGGATTATCACCACGGAACTTAAATGGTAACTGTGAAACCATCAAGACACCCAAGAATAACTCATTTTTCACACCTGGAAATCACGGAATACCCAGCTTAGATTAATAATCCGTTTGAGTCACGAAATCATCACCGCGGAACTGCTGGCAATTTTGAATACCATTTACATAGGTGTTTTAAGACACCTAATAATTACTAATTTTTCACACCTAAATATCACGAATTCACAGCTTAGATTAGTAATCAGTTTTAGCTACGTGATCATCACCAATAAAGTTATGGTAACTTTGAAACCATTTAAAAAGGTGTTTTAAAACACCTAATAATTACTAATTTTTCACACTAAAAGTCACTTATGCCCAGCTTAGATTAATAATCGGTTTGAGTCACGAGATCATCACCGCGGAACTGCTGGCAACTTTGACTACCATTTAAATAGGTGTTTTAAGACACCTAATAATTACTAATTTTTCACACCTAAATATCACGGATTCACAGCTTAGATTAGTAATCAGTTTTAGCTACGTGATCATAACCAAGAAAGTTATGGTAACTTTGAAACCATTTAAAGAGGTGTGTAAGACACCTCAGAATCAACCTTAGATAACCTGTGAAACCAATCGATTAAGGTGCTTACAAGACCAAATAATTACTTATTTATCACCACCATCAATTAACGGACAAAAAACTCGTTGCTTGGTCAAGTGGTTATTTGGTCATAAACACGTGATTTACAGAGGTAAGTGGAATCACGTTACTCCAGTCGCGTGATAAATTGATGGTTTTTAGGTTAGATGAAAACGTGAACAGGAGTACCTTTTTTGTTTAAATGAAAGCACGTGTCGATAACGTTTAAATTTAGTTCAAAAGGCACCATACTTTAAAATCACTTAAAATACACTCCCAAAAGAGGTTACTTTTTAGTGTTTTGTTTATTGGGATGTCATTTCAACATTAATTGTAAACTACCGTTATGGAATTAGAAATAAACCACGTTTGAATTTTATTTCCCGCAAGACCCCCCCCCCCCCCCTCCCCTCCCCTATCATTTCGCCAGTGCCCCCTCCCCCCCCCCCCGATCTACACCTTGTTGGCGGGAAAATTGCAAATGATATCTCTTACCTTTCTTCATTCTCTTTCTTTTTCTTTCCCTTTCTCTCCTTTTTCCCTTTCCCTTCCCTTCCTTCTCTCTCTTGTAGGTTTGCTGGGGGAAATACCGGAAAATCATGTCATAACAACAACATTTGTAAATCACTGGTATCGAATAAGAAATACACCCCCCCCCCCCCCCCACATCAGTACGCCAGCGTTCGGGGGCTCATGTCTTCTCACCCCTATAACAAAAAAACAAACACGCTTTCCCATTCTCGCACAATATGTCCACGTTATGCGCGTATCGCTAGTATAAAGACATCCATTGATAAATACCGTATAGGTGGCATGCGCAATGTTTATGAAATTTAATTCCTGTGAACTTTTCTTTTCTTTGAATGGAATTGTATATGTGATATAATTCAGGATTTTATTATTGTTATGTTCTTTTGGGTTAAAAATACAAACCATGTTTACTCCTTTACTGCTTTTTTTTTTGAGGGGGGGGGGGGGGGGCAAAAATGCGTTTTGCCCCCCCACCCCACTTCCGGCGCCTATGATATAGATGGTAATATCAAACTTATCTATTGGAGAAAGTTCGTCTCATTGCTCATTTACCACTACCCCTTGTGACTATGACATTCATAGTTAGCAACTGGGAAAGTATTACATTCAGATACTGTACAAGATTGTACATTAATTTCAATTTTGAAGAGATCATAATGATGATTGTTAGCCGACACAACCAGCCGTTTTACCATTTCAAATCGGCCTGCATATTCAGTCAGACCGCAGCGCGCGCGTTAATGAGGCTGAAAGCTGATTTTTACTCAGCGATATCTGGCGATCACATAACATTTACGTCTGCTGAATTTCCATGCGCTTTTCAGTGAGATTTGTAGGGGTGTACATGTAGCTGCGTTTTTGGTTGTTAACTTCATTCAACATGGCAGCATGCAACGGAAAATCACTCTCGAGATTTTCAGCATCAGTTTGATATGTAATTTGCCATATTTCGCAATTTGTAAACAATACTTTTTCACAATTTTTATTGACGTTATTTTTGTAACATTTCAACTGCTGTTTTGACCCGGGAATTTCACTTTTGGTTCCTGACTTTGGGACAAAATAAATTTGTCCACTTTGAGATTCGTTCGAAAGATGAAAAGTCACTGATCAAAAATATGTCAAAACCTAATTGACGCAAAATCATGTTCTTTTTATAATCATAGTAATTAAGACCCTAAAAACCCGGAAATTACCAATTTGTTCTTTTTATGATAGCGCGAAATTATGTGATTTCATACTCGTGCACGCTCGCCGTCTGAGCAATGGCAATGCATAACTGATTATTAAACTCCAGGGAGCTCCGCCGCGCCATCGACTAGCCGAAAAAAAAATTAGAAAAATGATTAAAAAAGAAATATAGTAGAAAAGAATCATCTGCTTGGCAGGTGAGGTATTTGATCTCGGATCCTTAGATTGTTGTCAAGACGGCTTACGCGCACGTGCTTTACAGGCGCACACCACAACGCATGGTTACCAAAATGTGGTATTCAGAATATTAATAAACCAAAGCGAAACATATGTGACGTAGTTGACGTAGTTGACCAATCAAAACTCTCTATTATCACATCGGCAAAATTTACTACTTTTTTTAATTATTCATGAACATGAGCGTGATCTTTTTTGGTTCCTGACTTTGGGACAGCGTAAAATATAATAATTTTGATATCATTGTAAAGAAAAATATTTATGCTTTATGCTGATTATAACATCTTCTTGACGCAAGAATGATTTCTATGTGAAAATCAGCCCTACTCTTTAGATAGATTTATCGTCGAAAAACCCCATTTTCAAGGCGAAATATCTGTTTCCAAAATATATCTAACATGACCGTCATATAAGTATATAAAGAGTGCAACTTCTTATCTTTAAAATAAGACCCATTTCATTAGAAATGAACAATTATAAAGGCAAAAATTGCCGATCGGGAAGACCGTCTGCACTACTCATTACGTATGCAAGACACGTAAATTCTTGCATACGTGCTGAGTAAAATAGAGGGTTTTCGCACCGGCTGCGGTCTGACTGTATTTATGACGTACTATCAAGTCCATGATCAGGAAACGTATTAACATGTTAAAGTACAAACACTTTTCCCATAATTATATACTACATAAATAAGATAAGACAATGTTTCAAACAAACAACATCAACAGAAGGCGCTTACTTGCATTCTATAGCATGTGTCAAAATGTGCCTAGTGGTTATGGAAAAGGGATTAATGGTATTTGCCCATTTTATTGTATGTCTGTTTACGTTTATATACACAATCATGCATGTACGCTTTTAGTTTCAAGTTTCAAGTTTCAAGTTTTATATATCTTTCTTTCATAACACACATTACAAATATGACATAAATATAAAAGAGTGAAACAGAATATGGCGTTACAATAGAAAGATGAGGTGACCTTGGTTGAAAGCAAGGCTTGTGGATTTAAGGTCCTTCATGAACAAACTCGTCAAATAAAAATAATGCGTACATTTAAATGCTTACAAAACTAAACTAACTAAACAACTGAGAAAATATTAAACATAAGTAAGTACAATAAAATCTACTGACTACTAAATAATGGCTTTAACAACAGGAACAGGAATATACTACGAGCAACAGGACTGAAACACAGACAAAAACTAAACAAGACAGACAGATGAATAGATGTGAGCAACGGGAGTAGAATTATGCTGACCTATATAGCAAATAATTTTCTTGAATATTGATCACAACTATAAATCTAGACGATATCGACTCAAATATAGTAACTTTTAAACTCTAATATGAGTTTATTTTTCTTACTAGAATATTCAAAATGTTATTTTAATGTTAATTAATTCGCTCAATAACGATTTATGACAATAACTCCTCCCTCTCCATCTCATGTTTTACCACCGCCCTTGCAGACATTTAATATAGTGTTCTGTAGACAGGCGCGGATCCAGGGGGGGGCGAGCGGGCCTTGCCCCCCCCCCCCCACGCAAACAAAAAATAAAAATGGAGAGAGAGAAGGAAAAGAAGGGAAAGGGAAAGAGGAGATAAAGGGAAGGACAAAAGAGGAAGAAGAAAAGAAAAGAAGGGGGATATCGTCTGTTGCAATTTTCCCGCCAACAAGTTGTGGATCGGGGGGGGGGGGCAAAAGGCCCTAGCCTCCCCCCCCCCCCGCCCCCGCTAAAAAAAAGAGAGAAGGAAGGAAAAGGAAAAGAGGAGAGCTAAAAGGGAACAAAAAAGAGGAAGAAAAAAAGAAAAGCGAGAAAAGAAGGGGAGATCAGTTGCGGTTAATCCCGCCAACAATGTGTGGAGCGGGGTGGGGACCAAAATGACCTTGCCCCTCCCCCCCCCCCCCAGCAAACCTAAAAAAGAGATAAGGAAGAGAAGGGAAAGGGAAACAGGAGAGAAAGGGAAAGAAAAAAAAAGAGAATGAAGAAAGGTAAGGGATATCAGTTGCAATTTTCCCGCCAACAAGGTGTAGATCGGAGGGGGGGGGGGGGGCACTGGCGTACTGATAGGGGAGGGGGGGGGGGGGCTTTGGAGAAATAGAATTCAAACGTGGTTTATTTCTAATTCCATAACGGTGGTTTACAAATAATGCTGAAATGAGATAATTTTCCGAGATTTTTCCTCACTTTATGCGTTTGTTTACAGCCAGGCAAGAAAATGCTTCTTGAGATGCCTACATATCAGGGCCCGCGGAACGGCAGGGATCGGGATCCTCGAGCCCCCCCCCCCACGCTTTCTTTGAAAAAGTATATTAAAGAGAAATAGAAAGAAAGAGAGCGAGAAAGAAAAGATAGTTAACTGCCAGTGTCACATTATAATGGGGTATCAAAATATGCTCATCTGATAATGATTAAATGCCTAAAACCCCAAGGGCTCTGCCCCCTAGGTTCCACCTAGGGCCCTAAGGCGGGCCCTTAGAAGCTCATCTGGCGGTCATTTAATGCCTAAAACCCCTGATTTCGGGGGGCTCTGCCCCCTGGACCCCACGCCAATTAGTGACCTGCCACTGTAACAATTAGGTATCAAAATAATGCTCATCTGACCGTAATTAAATGCCTAAAACTCCTGGACTTCCGGGGCTCTGCCCCCTGGACCCCGCCTAGGGCCCTAAGGCGGACCCTGAATGCTAATCTGACCGTAAATTAAAACCTTAAACCCCCGAGCTTCCGGGGCGGACAAGGTATCAACATAATTATGTTCATCTGACCGCAGGCGCGTAGCCAGAGGGGCGGTGGGGTAGTCCCCCCATAAACGCCGGCCAAAAAAAGAGAGGAGTGAAAAGGAAGAGGACGTAGGAAGAAAAGGGAATAGACAAAGAAATTCAGACAAGGATTAAGAGTCGAGAACGGTACAACGAATCGTCTTCTTTCTCTAATGAATTAATGAAACGTCAAAGCTTCCGCGCTTCGCGTGGGGGAGGGGAGGGGGAACTGAATTCAGACGAGGATAATTTTTGAGAACGGTACAACGAATCGTCTTCTTTCTGTAATAATTTAATGAAACGTCGAAGCTTCCGCGCTTCGCGCGGAAGGGGGGGGGGGAATTAATTTAGACAAGGATTAAGAGTCGAGAACGGTACGACGAATCGTCTTCTTTCTCTAATGCTTTAATGAAACGTAAAAGCTTCCGCGTTTCGCGGGGGAGGGGGAAAAACTGAATTTAGACAAAGATTAAGAGTCGAGAATGGTACAACGAATCGTCTTCTTTCTCTAATGATTTAATGAAACGTAAAAGCTTCCGCGCTTCGCGCGGGAGGGGGGAAACTGAAATTAGACGACGATAAAAAGTCATAACGGTACAACGAATCGTCTTCTTTCTCTAATGATTTAATGAAACGTAAAAGCTTCCGCGTTTTGCGCGGGTGGGGGAAAAATGAATTTAGACGAGAATTAAAAATAATGAAACGTAAAAGCTTCCGCGCTTCGCACGGGTGGGGGAAACTAAATTATTTTCGAGAGCGGAACAACGAATCGTCTTCTTTCTCTAAAAATTTTATGAAACGTCGAAGCGGGGGGAAAACTGAATTTAGACAAGGATTAAGAGTCGAGAACGCTACAACGAATCGTCTTCTTTCTCTAATAATTTAATGAAACGTAAAAGCTTCCGCGCTTCGCGCGGGAGGGGGAAACTTTTTTTTTTTCGAGAGCGGTACAACAAATATTCTTCTTTCTCTAATAATTTAATGAAACGTCTAAGCTTCCGCGCTCGCGCGAAAGGGGGGGAACTGAATTTAGACAAGGATTAAGAGTCGAGAACGGTACAACGAATCGTCTTCTTTCTCTAATGATTTAATGAAACGTAAAAGCTTCCGCGCTTCGCGCGGGAGGGGGGAAACTGAAATTAGACGAGGATTAAAAGTCATAACGGTACAACGAATCGTCTTCTTTCTCTAATGATTAAATGAAACTTAAAAGCTTGGGGGAAACTGAATTTAGACGAAGATTAAGAGTCGATAACGACACAACGAATCGTCTTCTTTCTCTAATAATTTAATGAAACGTCGAAGCGCGGTAGGGGGGGATGGGGATGGGAAAACTGAATTTAGACAAGGATTAAGAGTCTAGAACGGTACAACGAATCGTCTTCTTTCTCTAATGATTTAATGAAACGTAAAAGCTTTCGCGCTTCTCGCGGGATGGCCGGGGGGGAACATAATTCAGACGAGGATTATTTTTGGGAATGGTACAACGAATCGTCTTCTTTCTCTAATAATTTATTGAAATGTCAAAGCTTCCGCGCTTCGCGGAGGAGGGAGGGGGAAAACTCGCCCCTCCCTGCACACACCCATCCCTAATTACGTCACTGCTGGTCACCATTACGTATCAATATTTGGCTCGCATAATTTCAAATTTGGGCCTCCCCCCCCCCCCTAAGAAATCCTGGATCCGCGCCTGTCTGTAGACCAAGACAACACAAACTTGTTAACAAATTCGTTGTTATTTAAATTCTCTCTAGTATAATTATATGCAAGATAAATTCAATGTTGTACAGTCAGTTTACATCTCAAATGCAGCTGTGCACATATTTAAAACATTAGACATGGCAACCAAGTCACAATGAAAACCACATATTATTAAAAACATTTACGAGACCAGCTTTGCCTTCGTGCTTCATTATGTTGTCATCCCTTTGGAATTAAGTATTATGTGGAGGTCCTACATAAACAGCACAACAATTTCACCGTTCATTTCCGATTCTCTTGAATTCATAACGACTGAAATAAGATAAGGGAACAAGGTGTAATTGCGCATTTGCCAGGTATATTGAGGTTCATTTGTAAAATATATTCCACATATTACAGAATGTTGCAATATAATGTTTTCTCTACAGTTGTATTAGAAAAAAGATATACAGGCTAGTACAATAGAATTTTAAATTCTTGACGATAATATTTTGGAGAGTGCAAGTTTTATAATTTGTTTGATAGTCTGTTAAATAAAGAGGACTGTTTCATTGTTAAAGTATCTCACCCGTCTACATTTCAAGCACTATAGGTTTTTTTTATTTTTTTATATAGGCGACAGAAGGGGATCGCAACTGTTTATTTCAGTTCATCCTCGTGAAGCAATTGCTTATACATAAACCCAACGATCGGAAATAATAAATCTCTTAAAGGTTTTGTTTGAATCCCATGATCTCTTTTTCAGCCAATATGACAGTCTGAAGAACTTTGCAGGAATTGTGAATATGTCACGTATGTCCTATCTGTCAGCAGTGTCCTATAGTATTCAAATTATGCAAGGAAACCTATTTACGTTTAAGACTTCACTGTCAGACGCTATTGAGTGAATGATTGACTTGCTTTGGTAATAAAAAGAGCTGTAAGCTAAATGTACATTATTTTGTCTATTATGTATGACCAACCATTCGGTACAATGGTCTAAAAATCAGACTAATTAAACGAGCGTGCTCGCTAAATTCAATTCGACAACTAATGATCATTATTTTCTCACAAAAAGACATTTTTAAACCTTTTTGTTTTGAGGGAAGTTCTAAATTATTATTATCTTTCAAATGACGTTGGAATTTAACCTCGTCATTATTTTTGGCCTGCACATAGGACATAGTACCCGTTTTAACTTCAATAAACTGTATTGTAATTGGGTAGCGAAAGGTTAACGTAGGGTGGTGAAGAATAAATATTCCACTTTATCCATAGACAATGTACATGATGCTAGGGTGGTGAAAAGTTAGCGTAGGGTGGTGAAAAATTAATATTCCAGTTTATCCATAGACAATGTACATGACGCTAGGGTGGTGAAAAGTTAGCGTAGGGTGGTGAAAAATTAATATTCTAGTTTTTCCATAGACAATATACATGGCGCTATAGGGTGGTGAAAAGCTAGCGTAGGGTGGTGAAGAGTTAATATTCCACTTTATTCATAGACAATGTACATGCCTTTTGGATGGTGAAAAGTTAGTGTAGGGTGGTGAAGAATTAATATTCCAGTTTATCCATAGACAATGTACATGGCGCTATAGGGTGGTGAAAAGTTAGCGTAGGGTGGTGAAAATTAATATTCCAGTTTATCCATAGACAATGTTCATGACGCTAGGGTGGTGAACAGTTAGCGTAGGGTGGTGAAGAGTTAATATTCCAGTTTATCCATAGACAATGTACATGTTATAGGGTGGTGAAAAGTTAGCGTAGGGTGGTGAAGAGTTAATATTCCAGTTTATAGACAATGTACATGGCGCTATAGGGTGGTGAAAAGTTAGCGTAGGGTGGTGAAGAGTTAATATTCCAATTAACCATAAACAATGTACATGGCGCTAGGGTGGTGAAAAGTTAGCGTATAGGGCGGTGAAAAATTAATATTCCAGTTTATCCATAGACAATGTACATGATGCTAGGGTGGTGAAAAATTAATATTCTAGTTTATCCATAGACAATGTTCATGATGCTAGGGTGGTGAAAAGTTAGCGTAGGGTGGTGAAAAATTAATATTCCAGTTTATCCATAGACAATGTACATGACGCTAGGGTGGTGAAAAGTTAGCGTAGGGTGGTGAAAAATTAATATTCTAGTTTTTCCATAGACAATGTACATGGCGCTAAAGGGTGGTGAAAAGCTAGCGTAGGGTGGTGAAGAGTTAATATTCCACTTTATTCATAGACAATGTACATGCCTTTTGGATGGTGAAAAGTTAGTGTAGGGTGGTGAAGAATTAATATTCCAGTTTATCCATAGACAATGTACATGGCGCTATAGGGTGGTGAAAAGTTAGCGTAGGGTGGTGAAAAATTAATATTCCAGTTTATCCATAGACAATGTTCATGACGCTAGGGTGGTGAAAAGTTAGCGTAGGGTGGTTAATATTCCAGTTTATCCATAGACAATGTACATGATGCTAGGGTGGTGAAAAGTTAGCGTAGGGTGGTGAAAATTTAATATTCCAGTTTATCCATAGACAATGTTCATGACGCTAGGGTGGTGAAAAGTTAGCGTAGGGTGGTGAAGAGTTAATATTCCAGTTTATCCATAGACAATGTACATGTTAGGGTGGTGAAAAGTTAGCGTAGGGTGGTGAAGAGTTAATATTCCAGTTTATAGACAATGTACATGGCGCTATAGGGTGGTGAAAAGTTAGCGTAGGGTGTTGAAGAGTTAATATTCCAATTAACCATAAACAATGTACATGGCGCTAGGGTGGTGAAAAGTTAGCGTATAGGGCGGTGAAAAATTAATATTCCAGTTTATCCATAGACAATGTACATGATGCTAGGGTGGTGAAAAATTAATATTCTAGTTTATCCATAGACAATGTTCATGATGCTAGGGTGGTGAAAAGTTAGCGTAGGGTGGTGAAAAATTAATATTCTAGTTTTTCCATAGACAATGTACATGGCGCTATAGGGTGGTGAAAAGCTAGCGTAGGGTGGTAGAGTTAATATTCCACTTTATTCATAGACAATGTACATGCCTTTTGGATGGTGAAAAGTTAGTGTAGGGTGGTGAAGAATTAATATTCAAGTTTATCCATAGACAATGTACATGGCGCTATAGGGTGGTGAAAAGTTAGCGTAGGGTGGTGAAGAATTAATATTCCAGTTTATCCATAGACAATGTACATGGCGCTACTAGGGTGGTGAAAAGATAGCGTAGGATGGTGAAGAATTAATATTCCAGTTTATCCATAGACAATGTACATGGCGCTACTAGGGTGGTGAAAAGATAGCGTAGGGTGGTGAAGAATTAATATTACAGTTTATCTATAGACGATTATGTACATGATGCTAGGGTGGTGAAAAGTTAGGGTAGGTACGTGGTGAAGAATAAATATTCCACTTTATCCATCGACAATGTATACATGGCGCTGATGTGGTAAAGAGTTGAGATCGTGAAAAATTATATCCATAGAAAATGTACATGACGGTGACATAATGGTGAATAGTTTCTGTGATTTGGTATTTAAAGAGTCAATGCCCCTTTTCCCAGAGAAAAGGCATATTTATTTATTTATTTATTGATGCATGTTCACAATTTCACAATTCATCGAAGTTAACATCACATGAAAAATGAATATAATATAACAAATCATTTCAATACTACAATCCATTTGAATTGACTTCACATGAAAAAGAATATAACAATGATTTATCAAAGACATGTTGCAACTAATATACAGTTTGAAGAAAGAACACACAAGGTGATGACACATAGGCAAATAGAGCTTGAATCGTTACAACACCTTTCAAATATATAACATAATTTTTATGACAAATATGCATGACTTATAATGGTGCGGGGATATATTGCAATTCAAAAGAAGATTATAACTTTTTAATTTCTAACATACATGAGGTGAGGTCTTAGTATAATTCTTTGATTTGCCCCTTAGTACTGCGCTTTACCCCCACCCCCCCCCCCCCCCTCCCTCCATCATCTACTCTCATTATATCCGACCACCATGCCTATTTTAATTGGTAGCCAGCCATCGTTGCACTCACGGATACAATACACAAAGCATATATTGCGTGTGTGGTAGTATAGCGGTTGTATATTATGTACAATGCGATCCTTACACTTATCAAATTGGCAATTTTTACACATTGGATGGGCTACCTTCATCTCCGATCAGGTGTGTGAAGAAAAGCTTCACCCCGTCGCCACCGTACACTGAGTGGGGGGCCTGGGTTTTTCTACATGATCAATAGAGGTCGTCTAGACTAAACAGTTTTTAATACACAAAAAGTATTAAACGGTGCCAACGAGCTTTGCGCACAGTCCCATTACGTGGCGTCATTTCCCTGACCTTTTTTCTGATAACTTATTTTGTATGTCCGCGGCATGGCAGGCACAAGAGAGATCAGACTCGACTCCACACCCCTCTCAGTCTCACATTGAGATGATCGTCTCACTGTCAAGTCAAGTGGTCATTGTTTTTGTTGATGTTGGTTTAATGGCCATTGATGATTGACATTGTCCATTGCCATGATCGCGACATCAGGGATTCTCCCACATCAGTCGTAAAAAACTAGTTTTTTTTAAATTTTAATCTGTTTCTATTTTGATTATTTGAATTTAAACGACTTAAATTTCTATTCCTTTAATTGTATTATAAATGACTGATGTGGAAGACTAGTCAACGCACCCTTTCGGCTTTTGACGGATGGTCGCGTTAAAGTTAACGTGACGCGACGCTACCCACCCTTTCGGCAAAATGGAGATATAATGTTGTACACTGTACATATAAATTACTTTAAAGAAATACTGTAAATGTAGATTTGTAGCTAACAGCTACTACTACTAGCTAGTTTTCAATGAAGCCAACACAAATAGTTTGCCTTATAAATACATTCATTTATTTAATAAGAGATTAAAAACTGTGAGAAAATGTTTTCAGTACAGAATTTTGTCATTCTCCTTCAACTGCTTTTCATTTCTTTCCTTACCTTAGCTATTGGGAGTTGATGTCATGCCAGGAGAGTCATGGACTACAACTACATGAACCAGCCAGGCAACCCAAGCCAGCACCAGCACCCAGTCACTGAGTACATGCACCCTACCACAGCACACTCACAGCATGGCGTATACCAGCAATCCATACCACTGCACCAGCCATCCCAGATACCCTATACTGCCGGTATGCTGCCCCCTGAGTTCAGGGTCGGGATTGGCAGTGGGCATGCACCCGTTGATTCGTCACAACTTGGGGAGGTGGCCAGGAATGAAAATGTTGTTACCATGGTGACTGTATCAGGTGAGTAGTCAACCGGCCATTGCCAAAGTGGAGGTGTTATGGTGACTTTTTATCAATGGGTTGAGGGTTCAAATCCCACCCCGGCACTCATATATGTTCTTTGTCAAGTCATTAATCCACATCTGCCACTCTCTACCCTGGTGTAAATGGGTACATATAGTACCTGATATGCTAGAACCCCAAATGTTTGGCAATAATGCAATTTGTTGTAAAAGACCTGTGTATTCTGCTCTGGATTCAGCCTTTAAAAATGAATGGCAGCATAAACAATTTTGAATATACTGCATCCAAGTATTTTATCTGTTGATTTCTTTATGCAGTGCCTCCAAGTACAACAGCATTGTTCATGGTGAAGGAATTCCTTATAAACCCTCCTAAAACAAGATGAAATGAATAGATGAGTAAATATATGAACCTTGCCTATTAGTTTATGAACGTTTCCCTTGAATGAATTTCAAGAGATAATATGTGGAGGAAGGGGAAGGGGTAGGTGTGTGTGTCTTTGTGTTTTCTTTTTTAAATAGTTGTATTACCAGATCACACCTGAAATATTTTCCTTGAGAACAATCTTACAACTCATTTCTGTTTCAGGAAAGAAAATCTAGCTATTTTTTAGCCAAACGTTCAATCCTATGCACCTTTGATATGGAGGAGTTCATGGATGCCCATATCATACATGTATGCGGGCTGCACACATGCAGGCTGTGTTGTTTAGAACCAATAACCAGGACGACAAGCTTATTTGTCAGCCATACTAACATGAAACAATCTTGAATGAATGATTTCTCTTTAGGTATCTATGAGTTTCGTAATATAAAACAAATGATGCATGTTTTCATTCGTCCATTATACAATCTATCCGCCCTTGTTGAGGCTGTGTGTTTCTACCACACTCGGCCTAACGGCTTCATGTGATTGATACATTGTAAACACAGCCTCAACTCAACAAGTGTGGATAGATCGTATAATGAACTCAGCGTATGCATCATATGTATAATAACGTTGAACGAATGGCAGCCAGCGATAGCCAATCAGAAGGACCCTTTTTTATTGCAGCGTGGGCAAATAAGGCTGAAACCAGTCGCACGTAAAGCGTGTGTGCGGGATGGGAGCGGATGTAAGCTAAAGTTCTACGTGCCAAGTTCATCTTCAGGAGGATTTATATTACAGAAAAAGCCAACAACTAGCATGTAACAAAGATGTGAAAGTCAAGTTCGTAATCAGAGATGTGTTAAAGGTATAGACCAGTTTTGGTCATGCGATTGCATTGTGAAAGAAACGTTGTGGAATCGATCAAAAAAGGTTGATCATCTAGCATATAAGCATTGGTGTGTACTGCAAGGTTCTGGAATCACAAAATGATAAGAAATTTGGCCCAGTCTTGGTGAAGTTACAAGCACTGTACACAGACAGATAGGACTACGCGACATGTGCGTGACACGTGCGCGATATCTATCCTGTCCAAATAGATATAATAATTTACCAAATATATCAATTAGTAGGCGGCTTCCCGGCAAAATTTGTATCACATATATTATTCAAAACATATTGTTTCACATGATTGGTAATAAGTGGTTCCATTTCATTTTTTGAGAGTGGGGCGTTTCCAAAACTGGTCTTTTCCTTTAAGATTAATTAATTTTGTTGTTTGATTTCCATGCTTAGATCAGGATGTTCATACAACACTCCTTCAGATGCAGAGCGATTTAGCACGCAACCACCCCGTGAGGTACACAACACCAACCATTGCTGGGCATATTCAAACATCAGGGGCTAGACCAGGCAGTCACCAAACACCACTAACAACCAGCATGGTGCATATCAGACCCAGGCAGGATACAACTGCGCTGAGCACCGTCACCCTTCAACCACACATGGTACCAGCAGGAGAGCAATCGGCACCACCACAAACTAGCTCAGCACCTAGCCTTGCACCATCTGAACAAGCAGAGGCACCGGTAGAAGCTGCTGGTACCACCAGTGAACCGGAGGAAGCCCCTCTGGGTGGCCCTCTACCAGAAGGGCTGGCGTACAGGAAGCTCGGGCAGAAAACTGTCTGCGTGGTTGCAGATCGGACACTCCCTGCAGGGGTCCGCTTTGGCCCTTTCAAGGGAGCATTTGGCAAGGGCCCTATTCACTTCAATAACATCTTGTCTTGGGAGGTAGGTTACCACCAGGGATCTGCACTGAAGATATTTATTTTCTGTAGTAGTAGTAGTGGTAGTGGTAGTGATAGTTGTAGTAAAAGTAGTAGTAGTAGTGGAGGTTGTGGTGGTGATAGTAGCAGTGGTAGTGGTAGTGATAGTTGTAGTAAAAGTAGTAGTAGTAGTAGTGGAGGTAGTGGTAGTGATAGTTGTAGTAAAAGTAGTAGTAGTAGTGGAGGTAGTGATAACAGCAGTGGTAGTGGTAGTGATAGTTGTAGTCAAAGTAGTAGTAGTAGTAGTGGAGGTAGTGGTAGTAAAATTAGTAGTAGTAGTAGTTTTACTAGTAGTAGTAGTGGTAGTGGTAGTGATAGTTGTAGTAAAAGTAGTAGTAGTAGTGGAGGTAGTGATAATAGCAGTGGTAGTGGTAGTGATAGTTGTAGTCAAAGTAGTAGTAGTGGAGGTAGTGGTAGTAAAATTAGTAGTAGTACTAGTAGTAGTACAGGTAGTAGTGGTAGTGGTAGTGATATTAATAAAATAGACAGTGATGACATAAAATATCTAACAGTTTGTTTTGACCGTTGCCAGACCTCATCCTTGTCTTTATCTCTTGCCTTTCCTTCAGCTGACTCTAGAGGGCAGGGTAGTTGGTTTCCTGAGCCCCGTGAAGGGTGAGAAAGCCTGGACCACCATGGTAAGATCTGCACAGCATCTCAGTGAGCTGACGGCTGAGGCTGACCAGTACAACGGTCGTATCTACTTCACTACCATCAAGGAGATCCAACCTGGTCAAGAGTTCAAGGTGTTCTACAGTGAGGAGTACAGAGAGGGATGTGGCTTCAAGAGTGGTCTGGACAGTCTCAAGTATAACCCAGGT
Source organism: Strongylocentrotus droebachiensis (assembly GCA_035222895.1). Taxonomy (NCBI): domain Eukaryota; kingdom Metazoa; phylum Echinodermata; class Echinoidea; order Camarodonta; family Strongylocentrotidae; genus Strongylocentrotus; species Strongylocentrotus droebachiensis. Next base: position 47,064 of record JAVYIG010000658.1, on the reverse strand, counting down.
AAAAGATAAATATTAAAGAAAAGGTTGAGTTCTGGGAAGAGGTGAACAATAATTTGTGAGCGTTACTCATTCTTATTATGCAAGTGTGGAAGAACATCAGATAAAACATGTTCCCTGAAAAGCATGGCTCTTCAAAAGCCTTCATATTCTAAATATACATGTAACATCGTAAAAATCGGGGGGGGGGGGGGCGGCTTTTTACGCCACGTGTTTGTGTAGTCCCATATACATCTTTCTGTGTACAGTGTTTGTAACTTTACCAAGACTGGGCCAAATTTCTTATCATTTTGATGATTCCAGAGCCTTGCAATACACACAAATTCTTATATGCTAGATGATCAACCTTTTCTGATCGATTCCACACCGTTTCTTTCACAATGCAATCGCATGACCAGAACTCAACTTCATCCTTAACCATTTATTTTGGGTTATCTAATCCTTTATTGCTGGATGGGTTAAACTGGGCATTGTGGCGTGCACCTGTAATCCAGCTAGCAATGGAAGTTACAAACTGATTTAGCCAAGGACGCAGGTTCGAAACTGAGTCACATCTTTCGGTTGGTGATGTTTAAAGGTCGGTCCCCAGACGTAACTAATCATATCTGATTGATACACATCTGTGAAAACCCAATACACACACACGCCTGTCATGAAGAAAAGGCTCTAATGTACAGTAAGTGAACATATACACCATGACAACAAACAAAATACCACTCAAAATTACAAGAAGTTTACTTTTCATGTGATGTATATTGTCCACTTCTTGAAACTGGTGACCAATTCAGCGATTCACGAGACTCATTCATATGTAACTTCATAACATTGCCTAAGAAGGGCATAATTTTCTTCTCAAAATTCAGAATGTATAAATTTTCAGTGGACTTGGAAGAATGAGAATGCAAATTTCAAACAAACTAGCTAATGTCAAATGGGAGTAGAATGATTTCTTTCTGGTGCCATTTATAAAGCTTGACGTAAGGTGCAGGTTAGTCCATCCCCAAATTTGCCACTGAGATTTATTTTCTTAGTTTTTTTGTTTTCTTGGTTCGCTTGCATCAGGCAGTAGCCTTTCTTGGAAACTGTTCAGTTTATTGTGATGATTATGATTTTCAGTTTGCTTTCTGTGTGTTACCTACGAAACAGGCAAGTTTTGAAAATGCTTTATTCTTCTCATGCATATATGTATTTTTATTTGTCCTCTGCTTTTTCTGCATACAGAGTCCAAAGGTTTTGAGTGCAGCTTCTGCCCGTGTCATTGCAGCAACTCCAAGAGTCTCCTGCGGCACATAAAGCTCTTTCACCACAAGGATAAGCGATCTGACATTGACGTTGAGATACAGCAGATCAGAGATGACAAAGAGTCTTCTCAAGAGAGAGATGAAAGAGTTACGTCGGTCGATGAAGGAGAGGGAGATGCCAGAGAAGTCTCTGAGGGAGGAAGATTCACCTGCGGCACTTGTGGCAAGCAGTTCCAGAGTCAAGGACCTCTGATCATGCATGAGAAGTTCCACCAGAATCTGGCCATCGGAGAAGATGCAGGAGAAGAGGAGGACGATGACCGATTAGATTACTTCCCTTGCCAGAATTGCGGCTTCGTTTGCCCCAACAAGTCCTCCCTAGCAAATCACATACTGGGTCACAAGAAAGCACCCTTTGGATGTAATGAATGTGGGCAGGTCTGCAATTCGCGGAAGGCTTTGACCGGGCACAAGAAGGCGGAGCATGCAGTGGCATCGGAAGGTGCTGGTGGTGAAAAACGGTTGAAGATTAAGTTGCGGGTACGGAGGCACACTTCTGGTAAGAATTTTTGCAAGACGTGTGGCTACTCCTGTGCAGGTCCGAAAGAGTTTCAGAGCCATATGAAAGGACACAAGCTGTATCCCTTCGGGTGTCCTGAGTGCGGATGCCTCTATGAACAAAAGAACGCTCTTTTGCTTCATCTTAAGGAACGGCACAGTACCTCCGATGGAAAAGGACAACCCGGTCAGACAAAAAGTGACAAACACAAGTGCACTAAGTGTGGGTTTAATTGCTCTGACGAAAACTCTCTCAAAACACATGTCAAGAATCACGATAAAGCTCCATATGGATGTGATGTGTGTGGGCTGATGTACACCCAGAAACAATTTGTAATGCGACATAAACGTGTGAAACATGGTGCTGCCTCCCCCGACAAGCCTAGCGCCCTCAACTCTTCGCTTTCCCCTTGGACGTGTACAGATTGTAACAAGACTTACGTCAATGAGAAGAGCTTGACGAGACACCAGAAGGAGAAACATGGGAAAGTGTTTGAGCCTCAGTACCAGCTCAGTGGTGCCAAAGGACAAGGGCCTGGTGATTTTGAATGTGATCTTTGTATACAGAGTTTCACAACACCAACAGCCTTTAATGCACATCTTCAAGAAGTACATGGCATTGAACCACATCCCAGTGACTTGAAGAAGGGAGGAACCAAAAGAAAGGTTCCCGTTCTTCCAACAGGAACCAATGTGGCATCAAAGGATGCACAGAGCAATGTTCTAGGGTCGACTCGATGCTATATCTGCGGTAAGACATTCATCAGATACAGCTTCTTGCACGATCATCTGAGGCAGCATCATGGCATTGAGCCATTGACAAGAGGAGGTTCCCAGGCACCGGAGACATCGCAGATCAGCCAGATTGAACAGAATGGAACAACCCCAGCAGACGACCAGGACAAGGTCGAACAGATTGACATGCTCGGGAAACCCATGGACTATTACAATCGTCCCCGCCCTTTCAAGTGCAAGCTGTGTCCTCGAAGGTTTGTCTACCGCCACGTCCTCAAGCGCCACGAGTACAAGGTTCACCTCGGCGGAAGCAAATTCACCTGCAGCTTCTGTCAGAAAGGCTTTGACATGGAAAGCCAGCTGTTGGTTCATGTCCAGAAGCATACCAAGAACCGACCTTTCAAGTGCGCCCTCTGCACCCGCTCCTTTGCCTCTGAAAGCGCACTTGATAACCACCAGAAGGAACACACTGGTGAGAAACCCCACAAGTGCGATGTCTGCGAGCGTGGGTTTGGCACTCGTAAGCTCATGAACAAACACAAGTCCCGAGTCCACAGCAACAGGGAGAAGAAGTTCATCTGCTCCTTCTGTGGCAAGAAGTTTCTGGCCGGTAAAGATCACAAGGTTCATGAGAGGCGGCACAAGGGTATCCGACCCTTTGTGTGTCTGTCCTGTGGGAAGGCTTTTAAGGACAAACACGCTAGAGATGTTCACATGCGTATCCATACTGGTGAGAAGCCGTACGTTTGTCGACAGTGTGGCAAAGCGTTTCCCCTACCTCACAGACTCACTGATCATATTGTGATGCACACAAAGGAGAATATGGAACAGGCAGCAGCAATCTCGGCCATTGCAACCAACATACAAACATGAAACAAACCCGTCTGCATGATTTAAGACTTGAACCACAAACCATGTGATCCACATTCCACAGTCCAGTGACGAATCCACTAGACCACTTCACCTCTTCAAATATCTACAAATACAATAGGATTTTATTGTGGTTTATAATAATATTCAGTTCTTGTATAGCGCATAATTCGTTATGAAATAGCATCTCTATGCGCTTCCAAAGAGCTTTGGAAATGATTACCCTAGCTTTAGCTACGGCAGCCGTAATCAGCGGACATTTCAAGGAATAAACCTACCAGGTCCCCATTTACCTCATTTGGGTTGAGTGTGGCCAATGTAGATCAATGTCTTGCCAAAGGATATAAGTGCCGCGGCGGGACTTGAGCCGGGGACCTTGTGATCCACAATCCAGCGACATATCCACTCGACCACGAAACCTTTATCTCATTTCTTTGATACTAAAGAACATATATACAGGATTGTGAATGACAGGACTTGGTCTGATACCCTACTAGTGTATTTTTATTTTTTTTAATGTATTTATTGTCCATATACATGTAATGGAATTGTTTACATGCATACATACATGTAACCATGAGAACAGTAAGATCATAAGGCAGTCAAAAAAAAGGATTATACCCGGTAGGAAGTACAAGTGGGGAAGATGAATGAGAAATTGAAATTGTTTATTTCAGAAAAATATGTTAAAATCATGGCAACGAAATCTGCCTTTGGAACCGAAGGGGTTTTAGAAGAAGAAAAAAAAGAGGTGATAAAAAAGTCTCTAAGTCTATTAAAGCAGGATTCAATTGATTTGTGTGTACAGGTACATGCATAAACGTGACAGTAATGGTTGTAATGCTCATGATTGTGTATATATGTTACTCAGTTTATACCAGCCTATGAATCAATGATCATAATAGTAATGATAACGATAATAGTGATAGTAGTAATAGTAATAGAATAAGGGAAGGAGAAGAAGAAGACAAAGTGAAAGAAGAAAAAATATGAATGAGGAAGAGGAAAAGAAAAGGAAGAAGGGTGAAAAGGAGGAAGTGGGAGAGGAGAAGAAGGAGGGAGATGAAATAGGAAAGAGGAAGAGGAAAAGAAGGAGGAGGAAGTGGGAGAGGAGAAGAACAAGGAGGGGGGTAAAAGGAAGAAGTGGGGGGAGGACAATAAGAAAAGCAAGAAGAATTGGATTTTATAGCACCTTTTCTCGAGGATACATTGTATTAAATGTAGTTTAAAAGGAGTAGTACTTGTTATAGTTAAACATCATTTGATGTGGCTTATTTTTCTTAATTTCATTATTATACGGCTCAATACTGTCCTGCATTCTACTTTGCCAATACATGTACATGTATGTTTCCTACAAATATTGGTGGGTATGATAATAATAATAGTGGGTTCTTGTATAGCGCTCATGTCTCTCATGAATTTTGTTAATTTTCTAAAGACAGTTCATGATTTGTAGTTTGCTTCAAGTTTCTTTTTATGCTTACATTGCACTGTATTAGAAATAAAAATAAATGTATTGATGAAATTACATGTATAATAACAAGAAAGTTTGAACCATGTACATTTGTTTGTTTTGTCTACCTTTCATTAGGACTTGATCAATAAATATAATTCTTGAGGACAAACATCTAAGTATAAAATCTGTAGAAGATTCAGAAACTTGATTATTGATAAGATTCTAGAACTTTTGTAACAAAGCCCTTGTGAGTAAATGGGGCTGTAGTAAAGAAGATGGAGCTCAGATAGCAAAATACCTTTTGGTCTGATGTGGAGTATATGTGGGTGTGTTGCATCAGTGTTCATGGAACTAAATACCAGCATTAGTTTGCTTAAATAAGTTGAATTTTTAGAGGATCGAGACAGAAACAATCAAGACACTCTTCATACTGCTGTAATAATCTATAAGATGGCTTCTTTATTACATGAATACAATCAACATACATGTAACTATACGTATGACCACAAAAAATTATTTGGCATTTGACCTATATGTGATTGTCTATTTAAAATTCCATTATAGCATTACACATATTAAATATAAATGTAAGATACAAAGAACTAACACATTTTCAATAGTCTTTGTACAATATCAATGTAGTCGAGGGGGCATCTAATAATGTATCTTATAAGGATTGGTGTTACAAGATCGAGAAATGTGAAACGTATTTAATACACTTTACGTTGTCGTAAAAAAAAACCTCTGCAGCTTTCACACATCATATCTGAACTAGCCGTTAGGGTTGGGGTTGCAATTAAATTTAGTGTCAGTTTAGGATAAAGAACAACCCTTGTAATAAGTTCATTTGTATGAAAGCAGATAAACAAGATGAACAGAATGGCAAAAGTTGGAAATAAATCGGACCAATAATATGAGAGTTATGAATGTTTCAAATAGGAGATCACCAAGTCTATGTAAATCTCAGGTTGGCAGTTTGGTCAGAGGATCGTGACATATTTGCAGATAAATACTGTTTGTTTTGTAAAATAATCTCATTGATATCTGTTTTTCTCCTGTTTTATCCTTTGGGGCCCTACACATTATATTATTATGGATAGCATATTATTAAAGGGCCTCTAAAGAGAATAGATCATATTGATTCATAACTTTTTTGAAAAATTGAAATTTAGTCATTTTGTGTACATGAACAAATGGGAAAGTTGTCCGCCACTACATAACAGAGACATTAACTATTCAACCAATTCGAAGAGCCCATACCTATAGTGATTTCACCTTCTAACAATTCAGAACTTTCTCATTTTTGTCCAAATTCAATTGAAAAATTGAAATTTAGTCATTTTGTGTACATGAACAAATGGGAAAGTTGTCCGCCACTACATAACAGAGACATTAACTATTCAACCAATTCGAAGAGCCCATACCTATAGTGATTTCACCTTCTAACAATTCAGAACTTTCTCATTTTTGTCCAAATTCAATTGAAAAATTGAAATTTAGTCATTTTGTGTACATGAACAAATGGGAAAGTTGTCCGCCACTACATAACAGAGACATTAACTATTCAACCAATTCGAAGAGCCCATACCTATAGTGATTTCACCTTCTAACAATTCAGAACTTTCTCATTTTTGTCCAAATTCATTCAAACTGAGAATATGATTAGTGCAGTAGATATTGGAGCTTATGTCAGGTGATCATTTACATAATAAATTGGCAGGAAGAAGGCAATGTATAGAGATGTATATGAAATATTATGTCATCAAGAGTTGGTATTAAGAAACAAAATGTCCATGTTTACTACAATCCTAGAATGCATTCAAATGGTTCTAATGAACTGAATCGCTGCATGAATGGAGTAAAAAGACAAACAGAATAGGAGTTATTTAATTGAACATATAATGCCAAGATTACACAGTGGATTCAAAAGTCAAGTTCCGCTATATTGGAGAATCAAGTTTTCTGATACCAGGGGAGTGTTTCACAAAACTTGTCGTCAGTGACAAATGACGGTTTTTGTTATAAGCTACTGAAATCCTTGCTTCTGATTGGTTATCAGCAGATTTGTCACTTAGTTTGTTTTTTGGGTCATTTGTCATTGAAAAAAGCTTTGTAAAACAACCCCCAGGAGATTCTAAATTCTATACATTTTCATAAAACAACAAATAGAATAAATGTAAATACAGAGGAAATGGGGCTTCTAGAGGCAGTCAATATAAGAAAACCTTTTATAAAGTCGTTAAAAATCTAAACAAAAAATACAAATATTTCATGATTGGTCAATAAATAAATACATGTAGACGGCACAGAAGTTCATATAGAACTACATGCACTTCACTGTGGGGTGGATGTCGCCATCACACTTATTTATAATGTACACTGTAGTTTGTTGGCAAGGGAGAAAAGGGTATCAAGTTTTGAAAAATGCAGAAAATGGCATTTTGGGGTGTCACGGTCACCCCCAAAAGGTGGCCAAACATTTTGCTCGTGCACCGATTGCTCTGGACTTTATTTTCGTCAGAGATATAGGCCCGAATTCACAAAGGAGGTTTGTCGACAAACCTTGGTTTTTGTACGTCATATGACGTGTTTTTTACAAACCTGGTTTGTAAAGAACAAAAGGTGAATTCGGGCCATAAGGTTAGGTTAAGGGTTATAGAATACCTTCTATCATTTATCCTCTAATGAGCTAATCAAATAGTTAACAACTGGAGATGACATGGTAATTCTGACAATATCCATACTTATTGGGGACTTGATCCCCTATAATATATAATAGCGGTTACTTGGAAGTGTCGATTACAAGAATAACTCTTGAGATAATGAGCAACACAATTCCTTTTTTATCAAACAATGGCAAGAAGGGCAAATTGGCATGAAATGAAGAAATATGAACCAACAACACTGGAGACAAGGATGGACTTAAACAAAAATACATTATATGATTTGGTCGTATGATACGCTGGCAAGCTAAAAACATCTAAGGACCTAGGTACAGATTGATGCTTGTATCTATTAGATGCTTGTTTTTATTATACATACTAAACTCATGTAGCATTAAGCAACAAAAAACATTTTCACAACTGATCAAAAGCTTTATATTTCATGAACCATAGCTATTCAAAACCGACACATTTTTAAATATGACACCAGTTGTGGGTCCTCAACAGAAGGAAATGTTAAACTTTAATATGAATTTTCAAGCATATTAATGATGATCTACTAGGTGGTTTCTGGGTGTACAGTAAATAGCATCCAACGGCTAATTGCTAAGGTTTAGATAAAAAGACATGTAGGAAAACCCGACACATCTGACCTATTTCCGTGACAAAAATAAGCAACCGTCATCTTGACATTGTCAGTCATTTTTGAGAAAACACCTTAAAACAGGCAGAAATTTTGACAATAAGAATAATAAGGATTAACTCCATTGTTTACATGATATGAAGAAATCAATTCTTAAAATTTCTGTGTGCTTTTAAGAGTAAGACATGAAATTGTGCACTTTGACAGTTGCCTACTTTTGCCAAAGTAGGGCAGGCTCACTTTGGTGACCGAGATATGGTTTGAGCCTCTGGCAGGCTCACTTTAGTTTGCCCGATAGAAAGATGTTGTAGAAACCTTACTAGTCTCATCATCATTTTTCATCGGTTACCGCAGCAGGTTCGAGGCATGGCTCCACCTCCACCTGTTGTTCTTCTGAAGGGCCACCTGCTGCTGCTTTGGAGTTACGTAAGTCATGACGTATCATATGGGTGGACAGATGGTGACTCAGGGCAAAGGTCTGCTTACACACTCTGCATTCAAACGGCCTCTCCCCTGTATGTACATGCATGTGAGACTGCAGGGAGTACTTGGTCCCAAAGGCACGTCCGCAGGTCAGGCACACATGGGGCCGGATCCCCTTGTGGCACTTCTCGTGTCGCGACAGCGCCGTCTTGTGCTTGAACGTCTTGTCACAGAAGCTGCAGTTTAGGAACACAGTCGGTGCCATGTGCATGCGTCGCTTGTGGGTCGTCATGTACTTTCGTGTTCGGAATCCCTTGCCACAGAAGTCGCACTGGTAGGGCCGTTCACCCCGGTGTTCTGGAAGGTGGTTCTTGAGCGCATTCTCCGAAGAGAAGGAGCGTGGGCACTCCTCACACTTGAAGGGCCGTTCCAACGTGTGTTTCCGTCTGTGCACGATAAACCTGGTCTTTTCATTGAATGTCAGAGGACAGAACTCACACTTATATCGACCACTGTTCGTATGGACAGTCATTTCATGCTTGTACACTTGGTTGTGAGCGGAAAACTTCTTTGGGCAGTACTTGCATTTGAAGACCTTTGGTTTCTTGCTGGTGATAAGTATTCGCTTTCCAAGCATGTCCTTAGGTAGTTCAGGATGGAAGGGTTCAGGTTTATCAGGTTCTGCTTCAGGTCCAACGTACCTCGTCATCTGATCCTCAATGCTACCTCTCATCCAACGTGTCCCAACAAAGATCTTATGATCGTGCCGTAGGTGGAACACGAAGCACCCCTTCCGCTTGAAGAACTTGCTGCACTTAGGGCACTGGAATGAAGAGGAATCGTGAGAGAGCATGTGTTGCTTGAGTGCCCTACGATGCTTACACTCTAAACCACAAACCTCACAGATGGGTTTGATGTCTTTGGTCTCTTGATGGAACGCAGAATGTTCCCTGAGGCGTCCTTCCGATGGGAACAACTTCCTGCACTTCTTACAGGAAAATCTCTTCACCGTATCTCTTTTTGTACTTTGCTGGGCCTGATTTTTACTAGCAATGGCTCGCTTCCCTGCTTTCTTTAATGGGACAATTTTCAATTCCATGAACTTCTTGATCTTCTCTTCTTTAACCTTTTTCTTTTGCATGTCCTCAGCAACAGGTTTCTCTTTCGGTACCTTCGGAGCTGTTGCCCTCTTCTTGCGGAATGAACTGATCTGCTCTAGCCTTGGTGAGGTGAAAATTTGTGATTGAACATCAAGCTTGGAGTCAGGATTGCGTTGGTTCTCCTTGTCATGTTCAAACTTGAGATGTCTTAACAGGCTCTTGGCGTTGGTGTAACGGCACTTACAGTCTTGGCACTCAAACCGCTGGGTATCTGTGGGCACAGAAGGTAGGCATGGTAGGGTAAGAAAATGCAGTCAAATGGAATGAGGACAGGGGGGTGTTTCATAAAGCTGTTCGTAAAGTTATGCATGACTTTACTAACGACTTGAATATGAAGTGCCAGATAGGATGCCCAAAGTTTTTCCAGATGTTTTAACAAAGTGTGATTATATTTCCAAAAACCTCAGTTAAATTATGTCAACAAATATACTTTGCATTAAAGAATGTTTGTGATAATACAAATTTTAATCTACACCTGCACAGTTCAACTTTAGGTGATGCAGTTAAAAAGGATTGAGCATCCCATTTGGCTTTTCATAGTTAAGTCATTCGTAAAGTCATGCGTAACTTTACGAACGGCTTTATGAAACGCCCCCCAGTAGCAAGAAATAATTAGTTAGCTGAAGTAGAAAAATATAGTGGCTCATAAAGCTGAAAATGTTCAGCAAACGACTGCATGTGTCCTATTTAGACTTCTCTTCCGCTATCTCAAACCTCTCTTTAATATCAGGAAAGGCATGTTTCTAGTTGGAATCATGACTCCATGCAAGTGCCCACACTGGCCTTGTGGATCCTAGATGGATGAAAGCAGCTTTGAGGTGTTCCTCTTATGTTTTTTTGTTAATTGAATAAATTTGGCATATCAACATAAGATAGAAAATAAATGTTAGAACGACTACAGTATATGACACTTAGGTGTACCTCATCCAACAAAATACCAAAGAAAGGGTACTTTCTGTATTTTTGTTTACTAAAAATATTCAGGTAGAGCAGCATTATTTCATTTTATTTTTATCGTTATGTACATTTGAGTATGTAGTCATTTTGCAAAGACATCTCCACGCATTATGAATGTCATTGATTATTAAAGCACAACACAATTTTTGCAATCTCCAAACAACAGCTATAAGCCAGTTCGCGGTTGCAGTCTGAGCATGAGCAGATAAAGGTCATTGCAGAAAAAATTGTGAAATACACGGAGACAAAATATGGATATGTGCTGATGAAAGTTATGTAATCATTATTCATTCATGCACAAACAGTGCACTCCATGATATACAGGTGGAAGTGTTCTTTGAAAAGGGGAAACAAAGGCAATTTATGTAACACCTACATGTACATCACTGTAGGAGTGATTATTTCAAAATGTACAAAGTGGGACCTCTTCATGTTTTGAAGATCTGTGGATATTCGGGGTCACTGCAGCCATGTGCTAACCGCGAACTGGTCTATTACCTTGATGCACATGGAGTTCATCCAGACCAGCTTTGAATCCAACCCTCATTCTGTACTCTTGACTGTAGAAGACTCTCAGCTCTGTTCCTGCCTTGACAGGTTTGGTGATGCGGAAGTAGATATCCCCATAGAACTGGAAAGCCTCCATGTTCTGTTCCTGGATGTTCCTGGCATACTGGACGTGGTGCATCCAGTTATTAGGGTCCGTGGAACCATCTAGGTAGAACCATGTCCTGCCTCGAACACACACCTGTAGGGTCGAGGAACACAAGATAATCCTCTAATGAAGTACAGTGTACTTGCCTTTTGACATGACAGGAACAAGTCAGTCAGGATGATGTATTTCATGATATGCTACTTTATGTATTTGTTAACACTAGAGTCCAATGTTGCAGGATGTTTTTGTGATGGACATGGCAATTCCTTAAATATTATGTTAACCAATTGCATTCCATATTTTGAGTAAAGCCAGTAGTTTGCACTTCAGAATTGTTGGTATAGAAGTCTTCATCTGACCTCATGAGATCTAAATCCATTATAAACCACTGAGTATGGCCGTCTTCACCGGTTCTCTTCACCCCCCCCCCCCCCCTTGCATGCTTCGTCCCATTTCATATACAGTCAATCCTGCTTTAGTGACCACCTGTCTGCAACAAGCACATTTTTTTGGTTTCCCTTGAAAATTGTTTCTTGTTGAAACATGTACTAAAGGAACCTGTCTTCAAAGACCACTTTTTGTATTTCCCTTGGGCAGTCGCTTTAGACAGGTGTAACTGTAGTACCCTTACAAGAGGTTTGAACAGAAGAGACTACTGAATCCAAGACTTACCTCCCATGTTGATGGGTTGTAACATCCCAATCCTTCTCTCACAAACTCTCCCGTGTATGGCCCAAACTCTCCTCCTTCCAAGTCCTCTGTCGAGATCACGCCGCAGATCTTACTGTTCTCGTCCGACGTCTCGATAAACGCCAAACCCGAAGGAAGACTTGACGGCTCTGCCCTTGTACAATCCGGCTTCCAGGTCTCGTCAAACAAAGGTTCCGTCTGGCAGCACTTGGTAAATGTTGGGGCGTATTCCTTTGGTCTCTGGTACTGGACCTGGGGTTCAACTATCTGAACCATTGGCTGTGGATGAGTGTCCCTCTTCACCCTGGTTCGAGGAGGACCCTTCTTCTTGCTGCTAACGCCCGTTAGTGGGACAGAGTTCATGCTGCTTATGGCAGGGTTGCGGTGAGGCGGTGTTGCACGGATGGTGCTTTGGGTTGTAGCAATACTGTTGTGGGTCGAGTTGGAGAGGTCTTCAATGTGGTAGCTAGGATCTGGTGTAGAGTTGTGAGTTGAGAGTTGTTGTAGAGGTGGTGGAGTTGCTATAGTGGTGGACAGTGATGTGGGTACCTGTTGGAGTTGTACAGTATTGTTGGATAGATCTGCCCTGTAGTGAAGCGGTGTGGTGTTCACTGGAAGTGTAAACAAAAGAACGAATGACTACCTCTACATCGCTCAATAAAAACAATTAAAGAAACTAGTTGAAAGCTAAAGATTTGGATATAAAAGTCTTATGCCTTTATCAGGTAAAATTGTACTACATCCCGAGCTAAGACTTTCACAAAGACTAAGATCGACTTTAAGTTGGACCTAACTATGGCAGGCCATTCATGCCACGGGTTGCTCTCAACATTGGTCTCTCAATTATGATCTTTAGATAATATTTTCCTTTAATAATGAACTGTCAAAAAAGGTAAACTCTTAAAGAAGCTAGGCGGAGAAATTTCACATAATCACTCAAAATGGGCAAATTACACATGTCCGGATAGCGTAGACCAATTTGAACACACCCATTCTGGTCCAAAGTCTTGTGAAAATAAATGAAACGCGGTAAGAAGCTTTTTCCAAGAACCTCCTCAAACTTCTATTCCTGGCTTGAACAGTTTGTTCGCGCAGTAGGCCGATTATGACGCCACTGGTTGGGCACGATCGCAATTATAGGCCTCAAGCTCGCCTCTCGCACAGCTCGCGTGCGGTATTTTGCATAGGCATATACGTAAACATTATCCAGACTTTGCATGCTTCATATCCTGACAAGAAAGTGGAATAACAATCTCTAGAAATAATGTAATTACATATAATATTAAGCAAATTTAGGTTGTATAATACGAGGGGTGAATCGTGCAATTCGATTTGTCCAAATACCCTTCCGTTCTGTGTAATTTGCTGAGATGTTTTGCATTTGTTCGGGCATCATGCCTTGCCCTTGGCGTGATAGTGATTGCTGTTGATTATATACGGAGACCATATGATGAGTGAATCGCGAGCCAATTCCCTTTGCATGTTTATGTCCTGCAACTGCAGTTCTATTTATGAATGGTGCATATTTGTAGTTGATTTTCGCCAAATATAACCTCACATCTGATCGTCTTTGTTTTGTTATCCGTGAAATTTGCTAAAGAGCCCTACATCCCGACAAATTCGAAAATGTCTCGCCCAGTCACCCCAGTGACAATTAAGGTGCATGACAGATCGATCGCCAGTTGAGCGGGGCCTGGGGAGCTGATCGGCAGCTGGCAGCTCAGCCAGCTCGCGCAGATATACTATCACTGGACTTGCACCAGCATCGACGCCGTCTTCTCCGAATTGTTCTCTTTTTTCCATCTCTCCTACACCCCCATCATCATCATCGTCACTATCAGTACCACTGTCACTAGTTGTGGAGCTGTGCTCATCAACTTCGAATTCTAAATCGAGTAAAACCTCTTCTTCGAGCTCGGACATTTTGATCAGATATTTAGCGTTCGAGTGGCGTTTGTATACGTATAATGCATGCAGGCGAGAGTTGTGTGAGAGCTCTTGGGAGCGCTCTCGCGCTCATGTGCCCAACCTCCTACGTCACTAATCGTACGTCACAATAGCAGGCCGATCGAGGGCGGAATAATCGGGTAGTAATTTCACCACTTTTAATAGCAGATAAGTCAATTCTGTAACAATTTTTGATAACTAAATATGAACCATTAGAAAGATTGTAACATTAACTTTGCAATGATACCAACATTATTAAGGTTAAAAGCCTTTTGAAACCTTCGCTCTGCTTCTTTAAGATTTGTGACCACAATTCTCTTGAGAAACCAATGCCAGGAATGGTGAGAGGAACTAATGGCATGAACGGCTTGCCATAGTTAAGTCTAACTTAAAGGTGAATTCCATTCATATTGAATTAGATATCGTTAGAAAGGTTATTTTCAGTTCTTCATTTTTGTTTTTAGGTTCATTGTCAATAAACATAAGGGGAAGGAGATATAATGGAATGAAGTTACGAGAATCAAGTTTTTCTGAGAGAATTTCGTCTACGATACCATAAGGAGGTTTGGGCGTGTGACGTCATTCCGTGGACTACTCACAACACGGTCACCGCGCGCATTCTATTCGCAATCAGATAGCACTGCAGGGTACATAATCAGAGTGAAAGTATAGATGTTATATCGGGATGATAATCATCAGTAAAAATGACAGAAGACAGCTCAAATGAACTAGAATAAAGAGTATGATGAAGAAGAAGTTAGTGGCAGTGATGATGGTAAAGAAAGTGAAGATGATGGTGAATTGGGCGAATGTAAAGACGACAAGAATGTAAACGCTGATCGAATCGTGATGCGGGAGTTGCAGCTGCAGCTACCCTAGGAAGCTCCGAGACGACGCCTACGCCAAAGGCGTCGGATCGAGCTTCAGCGGGTGCATAGGGAAACATTCAACCAGCGGGTTGGGCGACATTATCTCAAAATATGCAAAGGGAGTAATTACAATTTTGGCTTACTAGGTTGCTCGACTTCTCTGAGCATCTGGATGGCCACTTGAAATTATAATTTGAAGAAGTCTTCGATGGGGAAAATGGGGTGATTCTTCGTCCTACCCCAACGATTCTTCCCTGTTGTATCGTCGATTCAACATGCATGGCGAAGAGAAAGTACCGCACTACCGCGCCGTCTCTTTGCTGAGTTTTTTTCTCGATCAGCAGACATTTCAACTAGACACGAAGTATAATTACAAGCCGAGGTATATTGTTTTAGCTCACCTGCATTCTGATCGCGGTCTCCTTGCTTAATTTGTTTAAATTGCTTAGATTGACAGACGTTTCAGCTAATTATAACCCGAGAAAAACAACTATTATCTCCCAAAAATGTCACGCTGCAACTCACCGAAACACAGTGATCACTGCACTATACGAATGGCTGAGCTGAGCTATCGCGAGTTTTCCCCGTGCCACGAGATTCAAGTTACGCTAATTATCAAAACAAAACATAGGCGAAGCCGGTGTGTCAGGATCTGCAAGACGATCAATTTTACAGTACCAAACGTCAATATTTCAAGGAAACCAAACATCGGGAAGTAACCAATGCTTATATAATTGAAAGAATGTTTATTACTTTATTGTATATTCGATAAAACACTTCATTAAATATCACAAAAATTGCAAAATCTACTAAACAAATGACCCATGTTTGTGTACGTATTTACATTGAAATAATACGTTGTACTTCCGGGTTTAGGAACAGTCCACGGAGATACGTCACATACACTACGTCACGAACGAGAATATCACCGCTTCCGGGTTCCTCTGCTTACACTATTGATCTTTCTAAGTCTAATAATAATTTAACAACACATGCAAATTTCTGTCAATCAATATATTGTATTCCTTATGTCATCAGCATTCCAACAATAGCAAACATGCATATTTTCATCACTTTCTTCCCAATTCACCTTTAAAGTCGATCTTAGTCTTTGTGAAACACCCCCCTGGCCACCTTGCCATTTCACATTTCCAAATTAATTACCTTGCATAGCTGTTGTTGGGGCATGATCAAAGTCATACCCTCTCTGCCCAGGGCTGTCCCTGCTCGTGATGCTAGGAGACCCTGAGGTGAGGGGTAGCCTGGCAGGGTGCAGCCCATCCAGTCCTGGTCCTGGTCCCTGACCTGGGATGGTGCCTGCTACAGAACCAGGAGCTTGCAGAGGGTTGAGGTATGGACCAAACCTATACACAAAAGAGAGATGGAGAGAGAGAAAAAAAAAATGTCATAATCTGGATTTATATACCAGAATGAATTTGGCATCACTGCAAATATCATAATTTTATCTGTGTGACCAATGAGTAATTTGATGCTAGAATCTGTTCAGAAGTTTCCATGGGTACCTTGCCTGTGCTGAAGGGTACTACTCACTGGTGCTGGTACAGTGAAACCTCAGTATAAAGAGCTCCGATATAACAATGTATCTGTTGTAACATTGTGATTTTGCTGGTCCCAGCTCTTTATATTCTTCGTGTTTTATCCTGATATAAGATTCCTGGTATAACAAGGTAATTACCATGGTCCTAAGGAACTTGTTATAACAAGTTTCCACTGTAATTTCTACTAACCTAAGTCCCGGGTACCCTGCCTGTATAGCATGGTGTGCTGGAGGGTACTGTTGGTGCTGGTAATGTAAAGGATGCTGGTTCTGAGGGTGTCCTTGGCCAGGTTCTGGGTTTGAACGGGTCTCCTGCCGGTCATGAAGATAATTATACTCCATGGTCCCAATTCAGTCCCTCGATTTTCTGTACATTTCTGAAAAGAAAGAAGACAAAAACAATATCAATGATGATGATGATAATGATGATAATAATAATAATAATGTGAATAAAAATAATAATATTGGGATGCCAAGGATGGTATTGCAGTATAAATTTCATAATGTACATAGAGAGTGGTACAACAATTATAGGTCACCTAACAAGATATAATTAGAAATGAGTAGCATTACAAATTACAAGCTATGGAAAGGAGTGAACAATTGGAAAAGATTTTCCCACAAATTGTTTCTATTCAAAGTATTTCTTTGGCATGTTGAATCTATCTTGATAGCATCTAAAGGCCTTGTTCCAACATGAAACATGATGTTAATGTTATTTATCCTAAAAGATCTTTGCTGTGGCACAATGAAATATCATAAACATAGTGCATCTCACATTACACGTACATGTAAGGGTTAAACTCATTCCATACTGGTATTAGTTACAATTACTATTTGTTTCTCTATTCTCTTCTCTCTACCGGTATACATATTCATTTCACATCATTTGCGTTCTATTCACTTACAATGTACATATTCATTTACTCAATTGCTCAACCCAATCCCTTCCTCCATTCATCTCCTCTACATACCAAGTCTTCCATTACACCTGGTACAGGGTGTACAGTGTGTACATGTATGTTACTTTGTTCTCTTCTCATTCTTTATTCATGAATCTTGTGTGAATGCTTTAGGTATTTCCAGTTACAGTTGCATGTACATGTACATATCATTGGTTCTCTTCTCCTTGTCCCTTTTGAATACTCAGTGTAACTCCCAAATCCTATTTTGCTATTGTATGATCATTTGAGTATACATGGTACACTGTACTTTGCTTAAAAATGTACAACATGAGGCTGCATAGGAGCTCATAATAAAAGACAGACAGACCTGCACTGGACATGATCTGAGTCAGTCGTATTAATTTAGGGCTCTCTACTTTTATGTTGGAGATTTAGGAGAGAGGGTAAAGTGAGTTTGGCAGTGGTTTTTGGATGATTGGCGTTTTAGAGATATATTGGTGAGAGGTTTATTTTATTAGTTAACACATGCATCGATCATCAAATCTGATTATAAACATATAATTTAAAGTTATATTTAGACATGGTTGCCTCTTCAGTTAACAAACTGCTATTTATCTCCCTGAGGACCTGCATGATAAAAAAAAAAAGGTACAGTGTAGTATACTTAAAGATAAACTTGAGTTCTGGTAAAAAAAGAAAATGAATTCTCACAGAATCTAACAAAACTTACACTGAATGTTCAAGATTACAAATAAATGTCATGTGCCAAACAATTTTGGAAGAAAATGTATACTGGCTGAGCAATGAGCATAGAAAGATAAGGAAATCAGGATAGTACTAGCCCTGACACCATGTGTGTTGTGGCATATACATCTTTCTGTGTAAGTGATTGTTACTTTACCAAGACTCTGCCAAATTTATGATGATTTTGATGACTCCAGAACCTTGCATTACACACCATTACTTCTACACCTTTTCTTTCACAATGCAATCGCATTACCAGGACTCGAGTTTATCTTTAAAGACTCGATTATCGATATGTAAAAATTCAACACATAAATAACATGAGAAACAAAGGTTTTGAAACCAAGGATAAATAACATAATAAGATGAAATATGAATTTAAAGTGCTTGTAGTGAGTAGATTCTTTTTTAATCTATGATGAGGGCATTTTGCTTTCTTAATACGATTATGAGCAGATGCTTGAAAATTCCTCGCACAGAGATGCCAACCAAGAGGTTGGCATCGCTGTCATGATGTCATCACCATCATCATCACCATCATCATCATCACCATCATCATCAATCATCACCCTCATCATTGTGATGATGATGATGAGTGATGACAGAGATGCCAACCTCTTGACACCAAAAAACAGACAGAGTATCCTAAAAGAAAAAAAATCAGATTTCGGAGAGAATTAAGATTTTCACGAAAACTCGACACTACCAATGGCCGGTTGGCCCCGGGCCAGTAAAATTTCAGAAAAATGT
The DNA here is from genome assembly GCA_035222895.1 of Strongylocentrotus droebachiensis. Classification (NCBI taxonomy): domain Eukaryota; kingdom Metazoa; phylum Echinodermata; class Echinoidea; order Camarodonta; family Strongylocentrotidae; genus Strongylocentrotus; species Strongylocentrotus droebachiensis. Next base: position 28,243 of record JAVYIG010000658.1, on the reverse strand, counting down.
GATACTGCATGGTAGACTACTTACATGTACGGTCTAGTAAAATGTTTGCTCTTTCATTAAAATTTTTAAATTTCAAAGCCTGTTCAGCATCTAGACAAGGGTGATCTTCTGCCGACGGTGGACGGCTTGTGTGAATTTGGGCTGAATATGCCAAAGCGGTCTCGCCAGCGCCAACAATAAATCGGGACAATGTCAATGACTGTCGATGTGGTGCTTTACCTATGGGTGCTATGGGCTAGGCCTGGCTGGCTAGCTGCGCTACCACGGCCACGACAAGGACATCGACACGACAGTCAATGTCCCCGATTTCGTTTTGGCGAAACCGACACGATTTGAGCCTTAAAAAATAACAAACAATGACAAATAATAATACCTCAACCTATACTTGTTCTGAAAACATTTTAAACTCCACACGAAGTCATATTGAACAGTTTAAAAACAGTTTATCACTCACATTCAGCTTCACTTCGCGGCCTAGCCCCCAGATTGTTACAGCGTAAAGCGTCTGTGCTGTTGAAAATCATGCCAATTTGAGTGTAGTGAAATTACGTCCGGTCTCGAATCTGGCTAGGCTCAGCGCTAAAAAAACTCTGGTGTAAAATGAAAGTCATTCTCTTGCTCATTTTCTGTTCATGGAACTTGGCCTTTTCTTTCCTATAAATACTTTTTTTAGGCGACTGCTGTTTTTGTCTTGCATGGTTACATACAGAAAAACAAATTCTTGTCATTGTTTAAATCGTTTTAAATTATATCTAGATTTAGCAGAGTTTCTCCCGTTCTCAAGACGTCTGAATTTGTATACCGGGTATTTCCTTTCCATATTCTCAAAACAAATTCTCACCCCTCCTCCTACTTTTTGGCACCCTCCTTTTTCCTAATTTTGTTAATTTATTTTTTATTTTGTTTCTTTAGGGGGCCGGGGGGGGGGGGGTCATCTGATATAAATAAAATGACAACAGCAGGATGTTGTGTTTGTAGCCTACAGCTAGTGTACACAATTTTAATGAGATACAATATTATTTGGGCCTCGATCTGTAAAGTGCACGTACTAATGAAATTAGATCAAGAAAGTTTGTAATGACATAATGACATCACATTTTATGTTGACAAGAAATGAAATTGAAGATAACAGCTACTTACATATATGTTTAATTTCTATGGGATCGAATCCCCCCCCCCCCCTCTCAATTCTTCCTCTCTCTCTCTTTCTCTTCTTCCTCTTTCATCTCTCCCTTCCTCTCTCAATCTGTCTTTCTCTTGGTAAGTCTCTCTGCCTCTCAAATCTAAACTCCCCCTCTTAAAGGGTACCAATCAGGCATCAAAACATGTTTTAAACTTTTGCTCTTGATGATGTGGCTGTACTGTGGTACTGTAGCCATGAGCTTTAAATATTACCTCTCAAAGAGATATTGCAATTGAAAACAAGGGAAACGCTCTCGGCGGTCTCGCCTGCATAACGCAATTCAATATGATAAACCAGAACGTCAATGACGTAGCGCTCATCCGCATCTCGCAGCAACAAATATCGTAAATTTTATCTGGTATACTTTTGAACTGGTCAAAAAATAAAAATTTGATGCCCTGGAAGGTACATAATTTCATTTCATTTGCATAAAGTACCATAAATAATCAATGGAGCAAAATCTCACAATTCTGTGTAGAAGTTTAGTGTTCCAAATTTAGCTCTACCAGATAAGGCAAACCAAATCAAAATCGGTCAAGAAATGAGGGAAAAGAAGCAATTTTTGTTATTTTGGGAATAAATTTTGCATAAATTACCATAATTAATTAATGGAGAACAATTTCAAAATAATAATAATAATAATAATAATAATAATAGCCTAATAGTCCACTCCAATTCTGTGTAGATGTTTAGTGTACCAAAGTTAGCTCTACGATATAAAGCAAACCAAATCAAAATCGGTCTAGAAATGAAGGAGAAGCCTTTTTTGTGATTTCGAATAAATTTGCATAAATTAGCATAGATAATGAATTTCACGATTCTGTGTAGAAATTTTAAATCCCCCTCCTAGCCCTATCATATGAAACAATCAGAATCAAAATCGGTTGAAAAATAACGAAGAAGAAGCATTTTGAAAATCTTGATGTTGATGCCATAACAAAGTCTAAGTTTGTTGACCTTAAATGACCTTTGACCTTAACTTAGTGACCTGAAATTCTACTAACATGATTGGGGAGACTTGATAACCCTATAGTCCAAGTTTCATTGACTAAGAACTTATACTTTCAAAATTATATCAAAAATTCAAAAACTTAACCTTAGGTTAAGTTTTCAATGATGATGCTACAACATAGTCCAAGTCTGTTGACCTGAAATGACCTTTGACCTTGACTTTGTGATCTGAAATTCTACTCACATGATTGGGGATACTTGATTACCCTATAGTCAAAGTTTCATTGACTAAGAACTTATACTTTCGAAATTATATCAAAAATTCAAAAACTTAACCTTAGGTTAAGTTTTTGATGTTGACGCCGCCGCCGCCGCCGCCGTCGCCGTCGCCGGAAAAGCGGCGCCTATGTCTCGCTTTTTTGCTACGCAGGCGAGACAAAAATGAGCAATCTTATATGGTGAACAGTAAAACATCTTATTGATACAACTACCTACTCATATACATGTAGTATATAGGGCTCACACGGAACTCGAGTCACATATTGGTACACTTAATAAACCTCACCCTAAAAAGACACAGCTCACTAAAATAATAAAATTATTGAATTATTTTAGTGAGCTGTGCCTTATTAGGGGGAGGGGGAGGGGGAGGGGGAGGGGGAGGGGGAGGGGGGGGGAGGAGGGGCTTGAATCGTAATACCTTTTTGAAAAATGACAAGACTAGCAAGACAAAGGGGTTTCTTGTGACTGTTCCACAGACAAATGCTATTACATGATTTTATTTTGCACAAATAAATTGCAAAAAAAAAGAAGAAAGAATTACAAGACTGTCACTAAATACAAAAGGGAACTAGGCAAGCTAAACTTATTCAGGCAAGGTCATTAGTCTTTGTCCAAGGTGACTATAAAAAATAATATTACAAATATTTTCTTTCAATAATTACACACAAAATCCTACAAAACATTTAATTACATGATACATGGAAGCAACATAGAAAATGGAAGTCCTATCACTAATATACAATAACGTTTTTGTTTTTTTCACTAATAAGGAAGAAAATGTCAAAATTGTTGGTGCCTTAAGTGACAGTTGATGTGTTCTACTGAACTCACATTAATCTGTCTGGACTTAAATATACACAAGCACAAGTTATATACAAATGTTAAAATAATACATTTATTTCCTGCTAATAGCCAGCAAAATGTTGACTCGTAACCTTGAAAGCAGAGACAAAGTTGTGTTTTTCTGGCTCTGACGGAGCAGCCAGGAATATCTATGAGCTTTCACTGTTTTAAACACCAATATTGAATACTATCCGTTATTTCATTATTTCCAAGACATGGCAATTACTTTGTCCAGTGAACATTGCATGTTGGAATGATTATGAACATTTGTATAGAAAATATTCATTACAATAGTCCCTTTACACCCCTCCCCCTTTGATTGCAAATCAACATATGGTAATAACAATTATAAGGAGTATCTCATTACAAATATGGCATCTTGTAAAATATGATTATTTTTTTAAAAACACAATAACTGCATCAAATAAAATCATCTGGGTTTTGTTGCATAAAACTTACCATTGATGGTAACCTATAGTAACTTCCATGGAAATCTTGATTTGAATGGCTGTTGAGTGATGTTGCCATGGTAGTTAATATTGATGTCATGGTTACCATCAATGGTAAGTTTTATGAAACGGGGCCCTGGAAGATAGTTTTGCCTAAAAAATAAAAAAGTGCTGTACAGGTATATTGCTATATCAAATTTAATCATTAAAATAAAATCAGAAACTTTTTTTTTAAAACCAAGAAAATACATTTCTCCAATGTATTGACCAGTACTGCTTCATGATCATCTGTTCACAGTAAGGAATTAATTTATAATGAAAACAGAAATGAATGTAGTTTTTATTAAATGGAAGGTCAAGTTGTGGTAAATTTGTTCAGAGGAACGCCAAAGGAGAATCGCCCCCTCAAAATAATTACTCACCAAATGCCCACATATTTGAACTTAAAAAACCCTCACAGTATACATAAATTCCTATGTATTACATAACCAACATCTCTTGATTTACTTCCAAATGGTTTCTATCACAGAGTCAGCACTTGCCAAGTACCTAACTTTATGTTTGAAACAGTTACCTACTGTTAGACTGAATGAATTCAGTTTGGAACCTATGCTTACATTGAGTCTATAAAAACGTAAATTTACATCCTAAAAAACACAATCTCCTTCAAACATTTAACTTTTTAAGACTACAGTGGGAGAGTAAGAAAGCATCTAGGTTTGCATAGAACTATGGGGGAACTGGGGGGTGTTTCACAAAGATTCTAAGTTGAACTTAACTCTAAGTTGGACTTCAAAAATTATGGAGAGCCATATGTAGCCTTAAAATAAAATATATTCAAAAGCAAATATTCAAGTATTTTAGAATTTTCATAAATTCCAAATCAAGAACATGAAATCTTCCATGATAATAGAAAATATGAATGATATTGAATCAACATTTTATGCCTTTTAAAATAACTTTTACAATATTTTGTCAAAGATGCTAACGGCTTTCCATAATTGTTAAGTCCAATTTAGAGAAAGGTTCAACTTAGGATCTTTGTGAAACACCCCCAGGACACCTCGGGGAACTGGCCTGGTTAAAGTAATGAAAACACTTCCTATATGTACACAACAATATACAAACAATCAATTAAACATCAAATATACTACACATTATCACAAAATATGCATAAACAGGAACATTGCATTTCACATACGAAACATGAATTGTTTTTTCGTGTTTCTAAACATCGCTTTTTTTATTCTACTTCTTTCGAGCCTCCTCAACAAATCAATTCTACTTTTCAGCAATATAACGTTCAAAGCCTACCTCACAATATACGATTCAACTGCGATTGGGTCTTAGAAACATTTGCAATAGCATTCGATGTGAAAGTTTAACATAAATGATCTAAATGACCTAGGTCCTGAATTGTCATCATTATATGAAAAAAAAAAAAAAATCCTGTTAGACCAAGTAGACCACCAAGACCGACAATATTGATCCCACAAAAGTTGTCAGAAGGCCTTTTCGACCAACATGTTAGTCTTATAAGACGGTCTTGTGGACCCTAGCCTCGGAATATGGGAGATTGCGATTTTCCGTGTAGACTCTGTATTGATTTGAAGTGTCGGCAGACCAGTCATGTGACCAGTCATGTGACCAGTCATGTGGCTTACGACTGTGTATGGATGAAGTCAGTTTGGCCGTTTTTACACTCGAAGGCTAGTTACAACGCGCTGCAAAATTTTCTAATTTTTTTAGAAGTCATATCCTCACTCAGAATTTTAGTCAGGAAAATGTCTAATGTTTAAAGATAAAGTTGACTTCTGGTCATGCGATTGCATAGTGGAAGAAACGTTATGGAATCGATCAGAAAGGTTTATCATCTAGCATATATAAGTATTGGTGTATACTGCAAGGTTCTGGAATCATCAAAATGATAAGAAATTTGGCTGAGTTCTGGTAAAGTTACAAGCACTGTACACAGAAAGATGTATATGGGACTACACAGACATAAAAATCTGTCCTGATTTTTATGATGTTACATGCCATATTTAGATTATTAAGGCATTTGAAGAGCCATGCTTTTCAGGGAACATTTTTTATCTGATGTTCTTCCACACTTGCATAATAACAATGATAACGCTCACAAATTATTTGTCAGCTCTTCCCAGAACTCAACTTTCTCTTTAATACTGCCTATCTATGAAGAACGGATCGGAATCAGATCGGAATCAGATCGCAGTCGGATCGCATACAGTGCTGTGGGCTTGTACACAGGAGAATGAATGAATGAATGAATGGTACACAAGCAGCACTATATCACTCACTATCTTTGGTTAATGCTATCACCAGGATAAGAATAATATCCAGAGATATATTTCATAAAAACATGTTTACAAAGTAAATATCTACCATAACAAACAATCTGAAGACAATGGGCTTAATGGAATGGGAATGCTTCTACCTTTTAAATGTCAATTTTATCAAACGTGTATAAGTCACACAATCCCTCTTTAGGGATGGTTGAAAGATTGATATGAAATGATGTTGTATCACAATCATATGATTCTATCAACCAAACACATCATGGTATTAGAATTTGAAGGGCAAAAAATATGTACAGGGGGGTGTTTCACAAAGATCCTAAGTAAAACTTTAACACTAATTTGGACTTAAAGGTTTTGGAGAGCCATTTGTAGCCTTAAAATGAAATATATTCAAAAGCAGAAATTCAAGTATTTTAGACTTTTTATAAATTCCACATCAAGAACCTGAAATTTCCTTGATAATAGAAAATATAAACGATTTGAATCAACATTTTATTCCTTTCAAAATAACTTTTACAAAATATTTTCAAAGATGCTAACTGCTTTCCATAATATTTAAGTCCAACTTAGAGATAAGTTCAACTTAGGATCTTTGTGAAACACTCCCAGGCTTCTTATGATTGAGTTGTACAAGTAATTGGAAGGAAACAAAATTATGAAGAAAAAAAACATTGTCTCACATAAGTGACAGATGCAAACAAAATGTGTCCTTTTATCATTCACTGGGTCTCTTACATTTATATAATGTATGGCTGGCATGCAGATGAGAGATTCAGACAAAATAAATACATTCTGAAATATTGTCCCAAACAACAACAAAAATGGCAGGCATAAATTTGTTACTTCCTTTAAGAAAAATCCAACAACAAGTTGTTTTCAAATCTAATTCTTTGGGCAGTGAATAAAGTAAACCACTTATTCAGTATAATTTAAACATCTTAATAAACAAAACTCTACAACATATTCCCAATTACGGAAACCATCCCTTTGGTTTGTTTTAAATTTGGCATATCAAATACAAAATATAATAGGAGTTGGTACATGTATACCAAAGCAGAATACTATGGCAACATATCCTCACACCTTCTGCTCAATTTGCAAAACATTAGAAAAATTCTACAACTTTACTAGATTTATACTCCATCAAATTTCCTCTAAAGGCCTGGCTTGTTTCATCATAAAACAGGGCCTAGGTCCTAGTTACATTTGTAAAGGATTTAATATAATGTTTCTAAGCGCTTTACATTGTAATTACTATGACCTCATTATTTGGATTCATTGTTATCAGCGCATGATCATAGCGCACATGCTCTGCTCCCTGGGGAGTATGAATACACGATATATGTTTGTATCAAAATACAAAACATTAAAGAGATTATTGGTACTACAAATTTCGAAAAGTAGTAACAAAAACAAAAACAGACATACTAAAGCTTTTCATCTTGCCCTCATCAGAGTATATCCCAAGATTCGGTGCCCACAGAAAGAGTTCCTGAGGACTCTTGCATTATTCTAGCTAGCATTGCTACAGCCTGTTGTCAATAAAGGCATCGTTTAACAATGTTAAATCTGAGATGCGCGGTCCTGCGTGTTAACAGTGTCTGTGATATGGTGCAATATTGAAGCTCTAAAAAATTGCGCTTCAAAATGATCATGAAGTGCCTCAAAAAAGTAAATATCTTTTATTATGTATATTTATGACATTAACTCTTGGTGAAAGTATCAACAATAAATATATAAATAAATACAAATTTGGCTTTTAGAGTAAATTGCAAAAAAGAATGTAGTGCAGCAAAATTAAGTCGGTGTACATGCATTTTGCATAATCATAGGTTTCTAATACCCTCTAATCCCCTCAACAAAATATGACAGAGTTCCCAATTTCAGCTTTACTTTTTGATGGAAAATAGAGTTAATAAGCATTAAAGGGCCTTCTAGATGTTGGAGCATTGATGCTCGTCCCATACATAACAAAATATGTTGGTAACCATGACAGAGTTAATGGCCAAAGGTGTACCGGTACATAATACAGTCATATACAAAATAAAAAACATTTTTAGTCGCGAAGGGCTTAGCAGGCCCAGTATTAAGGAACCAAGTTATAAATATACATAATAAAAATGTTTAAAATGATTAAGGACCTTTGGGACTAGAAGTGTAGACCCATAGTCCTAAAAAAACACTGAATATTTAAAATGATAAAGGGCGTTGGTGACTATTTGCAGAGTAGACCCTCGTCCCATACATTAAAAAGAATGTTTAAAATTATCAAGGGCCTTCTAAAACATGGACTCTGGTCCCATACACAGCAAAAAATCTTTGCTTCTAGACTCTGGACCCAGTCCCATAGGTAACAAAACATGTTTGTAATTTAGACAGGGCATCACTTTTTTCAAGGGCCTTCTAGAAAATGGACTCTGGTCCCATACACAGCAAAAAGTGTTTCCTTTTCCACTTTGGACCCAGTCCCATAGGTAACAAAACATGTTTGTAATTTAGCTAGACGGGGCATCACCTCTTTCTCTCAGGGGGGATTGTCCTTGATCATGTGAGGCCTCCATGGGTGGTGCTGGATGGGTAATGTATTGATCTGATAGAAAGCCAACAAATAAATAACAAATAAAAACAAATGTGCATGAAACAAAAGCAGGTCTCTCATAAATAAATAAATAAATAAATAAATTAATAATAAAATAAATACTAAGAAATAATTTTAAAAAGGTAGGTCTTCTGGAATGAAAAGCTATTGTGATTTTCTTTTTTTTTCTCTCCAAGCAAATTAAAAACTATGAGAGAAATAAAATGTCTTATTGCCTGTGGAGACAAGGTTCAGTTTCCCTTGCCTATTATTGTCTAGTATGGTGAAAAACGGACCCATGTCCAATGTCACATTTGCAAAATGGTGCAAAAGGGATGCACCCTTAAAGCCAAGAATCATTATAAAAATAAACGTGTATCCAAGCATTATATTATGGTACCATGAACATTACATTTACAAATTTATAACCTACTTTAGAGCGATGGTAAGCTTTTTTTACCTTTGGTTATTTGGTACTTTTTGTTAGCCAAACATCAAACAGTTGACAAAAAAACCTCACATTATACTTCTTTACAAAAGTTTATCCACATTCTAAATACACACACTACGTTTTTCATCATACTCCCGGCAAGATAATGATGCATTTTAAAAATTTACAAAAATAAAATGAGGATTTTCATGACGTAGGAAAGTGCTTATTTCCATGATATTTGAATCCCTTACAAAAAGAATACTGTTAGCAGAATTTACATATACACAGGTGATGATTTAATGATAATCATCAATTCAAAACAAATATCTACAACATTCCTTTATAGGAAAAGCTATTTCACAGTGTTGGTCTATCATCACTGATTTGATGTACATGTATGTACATGAATTGTATAAACTACTTTTAATAGTTGCAATGCATATCTCTGCATTATATTTTAATTACATTACACTCAATTCCTATACTCACTCAAGAAATTAGAGGCAATTATAGGCAGCCCTGTTTCATAAAACTTTTGATCAATAACAAGTGCCACAGATCTATGACAAATCTGTTTATAGCCAATCAACTGCAAGGATTTCAGAAGCTTATATTATTATCGCATCTTGTTCTTGATAACATGTTTTATGTAACAGGGTCCAGGATATCAAATACGTTGACTTTCCAGAGAACATATAGTACTCCCTATATGAATCCCATTCACTTCACATAAAATACACAATGCCTAGGTTTAATATACAAATCGACTGTATGTTTTTAACTCATGATTTGCTACGGATCAAAACGCTAGACTACCATGCGGTTTGGAGTATACTGAACATGTACACGGCATGTGTGACAACAGTCCACTGTGGCAATCCACTACTTGTTCTATTGGTTACCCCAAGCAGCTAAAGACTTAAGCCAGGGCTCTGCACAGACTCTTTTGGAAGGGAGTCCAGACTGACTGTTTTAGAGTCTGTATGCACAAGCTCTATGTATGGTTGTCAAATTAGGGGGGTCCAGACTTGGATTTTGGGCGCCCATGTCTCGCGGGCACCTGTTGGCGTTGAGCCCCGGTCACCCATGAACCTTGAAAATGTTGAAGACATTACTTTCTACCTTTTGAATATGAGTTGTCTGTGCATTCTCTTAGCTTCATTGTTGAGTTTTGTCCTTATGGCGTCTTTGACTGCTCTGGCCGGTACACCGGTCACTCGCTGGACGTAATCTGTGATTTGAATGGAATTGAATGTATTCACCACTTTCATTAAAAAATCAACATAATAACAGATTTCTTACAAATATGAATTAGATACTTAAATCGAAAACACACAGAAATTAGAGAAACAGGTCACTGAGTGTTGAAACAAAAAGGCCAATCATAACAAGGTTATGATGTTTGAAGTCGGGATCACTATATAAACAGGGTTTCTAGCATTTCAGGATATTTCCCTAAAGAAGTTTCAAATTTCCAGGATCATTACTCTAACCTATTTCCAGTTTGAAACATCTTCAAAAGGTCTTAGAAACGTCTTCGAAATGTTTCTTGTCATAGCCTACAGACAAATTGATTACCGTACATTCTTTTTGAGTAAATGCAATACCAAGGTGAATAGTGATAACACCAGTAGTAATTTCTGGTATGTCTTTGGTTTTAATTTGTGTTATTATGTTTCTATACCAAAGCCTCTACCATTTTATACTCATGTTCAATTGTGTGTTGTATTTATTTCTGATTTTGTATAAATTGATAGTACCTGTATGTTAATTGACGTTATATAAATTGAAGAAACAGCCGGGAAATGATTTTTATGCCATGTTCTTTTGTGCACGATCAATAAATTTGAACTTGAACTTGAACTTGAATTATGCTTTTATGAAACGCACCTGAAACCTGTCAAGGACTTACCAAGTATTGCTTCAACTTTTTCTGGATCTAATCTGGTCTTGTTGGTCGGTAGCCCTGTGGTCCTGGAGATAGTGTTACTGGTCCCGCCCAGGGTGGATCTACTCAGGATCTTCCGCGGGAAGAGACACATCAAGAGGTCAGAGGTCAGCTTGCGGAAGTTTGTATGGTTGCACCGGTCTAGGAGTCTCTTGTCAACCTTCACATTGTTACTTAGGCTGATCTCAACCTGAGAGTGTCAAAGAAAGAAAGATAGTCAGTGTGGTCTAGGAACCACTGGTTCTACATTAGGAGTCTCTTGTCAACCTTCACGTTGTTACTTAGACTGATCTCAACCTGAGAGTGTCAAAGAAAGAAATATAGTCAGTGTGGTCTAGGAACCAATGATCTTACATTAGGAGTCTCTTGTCAACCTTCACATTGTTACTTAGACTGATCTCAACCTGAGAGTGTCAAAGAAAGAAATATAGTCAGTGTGGTCTAGGAACCAATGATCTTACATTAGGAGTCTCTTGTCAACCTTCACAATGTTACTTAGGCTGATCTCAACCTGAAATTGTCAAAGGAACACAACAAACCAATTAAGTAATTTAGTAGTTGGCTCATGAGGAGGGAAATCAACACCATTCCAGTGTTTACCCGATAGCAGGTGTTTAAACCGGCTTGATGTAATGCTCTCCCTTCTAAACCCATTCTCCCATATGGCAAAGTAATTATCTTACACCCAAATAAAAGACTCTCCAAGACACTAGGGGGTATTTCTTGATTGGACTACGGGTTTGCTCTGTGCAGACTTGTATACACATTAATGATATTCCACCATGTCTGGTGTCAGCGAATTATAACCTTTTCCACATTGACGACCCTCTCCCTATAAATACATACATCCCTGTACTTGCAAGCTTGCCAGAAGCTTGTCTGACATAACAGCTGATACATGCAAGCTGAATTTTAATGCAGATAAATGTGATCACATATAGTAGGTTATGCTGATAGCTTGTCATATATTATTTCTTGGAAACAACATCCATACATTTTTAACATTTCCATCCATATCACAGAGATGCCAACTTTTGGAAAACAGAAATAGGGAGGATTTGTAACCGTCACCAAATAATGTGCGCGTAGCGCACATCTCGAGCGCATAGCGCCCGACCCATGCGGCCGGGGTCCAGGGCCCGCCTTAGGGCCCTGGAAGCTCTGGGGTTCTAGATGCTCTCTGGTGCAATCTGAGCTTTATTTTGGAGTATTTTACATGTGTATTTAGTTAAATAATTCCCACTTTGTACAAAATGCATGATGAATTCCTTTCAGACTTACGAATAAACGGGTACTTGATACTGTATTCGGTCTTATACTTCTGAGACCATTTCTTGGTCTTCTTTTGCTGATTTTCGTCCATTTGGATTCTGTGGCAATATCCACGCATTGGTTACGGCGATCCATCAACAATCTTTCGCTACTCTTTAATTTGTCTTTTTACATAGTGGAATTACTACATGCTAAAGTTAGCAGACGTTATTTCTTATTCAATTCACAGATATATACTGATAAGCGCCCTCCCCCCAAAAAAAAAAATTAAAAAAAATCATAATTTAAAAAAAAAAAAAAAAAAAAAAAAAATCATAATTAAAAAACAAAAAAAAAAAAAAAACAAATCATTTTTTTTTAAAAATCGGGAGGATAAGGATGGTGATCGTAAGGTCGGGAGTTGGGGTGTATTATCGGGAGCCTCCCGACGAAATCGGGAGGGTTGGCATCTCTGATATCAGGGGTGATAGTGAGCACTAAAAAAAAATTGCATCTAACAACAATTGCCCCTTTTTGAGTATGAAAATCTGGAAAATCTGGGCAAAATCAGGGAGGGGAATCGGGAAATGGGGTAATTATCAGGCCTGCAATATGTTTATTGGCCTTTTCACTCAATACAGTCTCTGATTTCACAGGTATTGACAGTTTCCTGAAGACTTACCGAATCTTCTGTCTGCTTGCCCCCCGGTCTCACGATGAGCTTGCCCCGATCCCGTATCCTGACCGGTGCCACGCTACCCCCCGTCATGTGGGAGACATGCTGGAGCACCGTCTGAGCGGCTGACTGGGGCACCGGATTGGACAGACTCTGCTGCATCATGGCGAGCTGAGAGGGTGCACCGGCCGGGACCATCGGCGGGATCATCGTCGGCTGACCCATTAAACCCATTTGAATACTGGATGCCAGGACGGGAAGGACAGGTGCTCGTGGAATATGCACCTGTAAGGAGAATAATGATAATAAGATATTTCTATACCCCAATTGCATAATGCCTCCAAGCGGTTTAGAAGGAAAATAGTTGATAAGGAAAGGAAACAGAATTTGCATTACAATTATGTCAATAAGCCAGTCCACGGTTGCAGTCGGAGCATGAGCAGATAAAGGTCATTGCAGAACAAATTTTGAAATTGTGGAGACAAAATACTGGATACATGCTCATGAAAGTTATGCAATCTTTATTCATTTAAGCACAAGCAGTGCACTCCATGATACACAGGTGGAAGTATGCTTTGAAAAGGGGGAAACAAAGGCTAACATTTGCTAACCGTGAACTGGTCTATTCAATGAATGACAATTCAAAGAATGAAAACTTCCTACTTTGAGGTGACCGCCAAAGATTTCTAGGTATTACAAGTTTAATTGTAAATCGCAAGTATATTTCCTCAACTACAAGTAAAACTGCTTTTAATCTATTTGCACAGTAGGGTATATTTTACTTATAATGATGGAGATGGTGACCAACACATTTGCTTGGGCAACCATTGCTCCAGGCTTTACTTTCTTAAAGATACACACCAAAGGTTAGGGTTTAGGGTGTGAGTTAGACTTAGTATAGGGTTAGGGTTAGGAATATTGTTTGGTTGTTCAGGATTGAAGAAAGGGATTCTGTTACTGAAGGAATTGCCTACGGAGCACTTGTTGCTGCAGCAAGCGTTGAAAAACCTGAGTTACCTGTTGTTGTAAGTGATGTGGCAGCATATCATGATCCATTGCTGCAGCAAGTTGTGGCAAGGAAACCTGCGAGAGTGGTATATGTGGTAGCGATACCGCTTGAGATGACACAGTAGTCACCACCTGTCCCCCGACCACACCCATGGATGATACCGGTATCACAGCATTGTGCGTGGAAGAGGGAGGGCCGGATGAGGGGTCGCCGTTGGCAAGGCTTTGGCAGCGTGAGATGGTGATGGCTTGCGGGGAAGCGGAGGTGGACGGTACTGCATCCTCTTCAGGTGGGCCGTTGTCAGGGGAGGGGCTGAGATGGTGGGAGGGGCTGAGATGCTGGGAGGCATCACCAGGGGCGGGTGCACCTCGTAGAGTTGCGAGTAAATTAGGAAGAGCTGCAGATAAAAATGTTTTAACACACCATTTAATAATAATAAACCTCCACTTAAAATCCAATCAACAACAGAAGAGTTTGAATGCAAGAACCGATATATGCCATTTTCATGAAAATGAAACTAAACATAGTGTCATTATGCTTGCAGTGAGAGATATTTAATGCAAAATATTGGCATGATTCAACACACTACCTAGCTCAAGTCATTTTATTATGTTTTGCTGCTTTTGAACAAAGACAGACATACATGTACGTCACTCAGGGGTATCAGCCTATACGGAAATGTATTAAGCAGCACATGAATTTGGTATCATATGATTTAACATGGCGACACCTATCCAAAAGTAATGACCGTCGCTTTACATTGCCCCATGCTTACGTTTTTGTGTAGTATACATGAATATAGTTTGCCGAGTGTAGGCTTACTGTACGTCGGCCACTACGGCAATCATCATACAGGCGCAATTATGCTTAGACTATGAGAATTGATCAGAGGGCCTGAAAATCACCTAGAATGAGCTATTTTGTACACAAAAAGGCCTAAACTATGGTCTGAAAATAACTAGCCAGGGCCTGAATTCAGGTTATTGCCTGAAAACTGGCATCCCTGATATATGATGCTATTCATATGCTCATGGATAAATCTGCTTTTGCAGTAAGAAATTGAAAAAAAGTATAAATTCTAGTAATTTCCTTTGGATATAAATTTTTGAGAATGTGAGCAGCCATCACTTTCCTGAAACTATTTCAATAAGCCCAAATCGTTACTAAAATGGTGCCTTACATGAACATAATGCAGCATTAAAAATTCTTTAAAAATTACATTTTTTTGTATTTAAACACTTCTTTACAGGAAAGTGTACGCACCATTCTGTGTGTTTAACTCTATTTTAATTTCTTCGTCTTCGTTTTTTTAAATCAAATTACTCAGGTTTATTATGATTACCGTTATAATTTCAGTGTTCATTAGTAAATATTTAATCAGGACACACTTCTGTAAACAACTATTTGTATCTTTTCTAATATTTAATAATTAACCTAGTATGTCGGATTTCCTGTTTGACCTCTTTTTTTAATTGCTCTTTTTATTAACACACATGTCACTATTATCATGATATGTAACTACGATGCATTTTATCACTAAATGTATCATCTTTAAGAATAAAAGCATGTTCTTTTTTTATTTTCAAATTAACCTCTTAATGCACATAAATTCCTCCGCTATCCTCTTTACTTTCTACTCACCGTCATTGAGTGCGATGGTTTCCACTAGTCTGTCAACCTTCTTACGTAGTTCACCGTTTTCTTTTCTAAGAGCGTCGTTCTCTTCCCTTAGCACTGCCAGCTCATCATCAGGAAACTATAATATCAAAGAGACAGTACACGGAAGAGTATTACTATAGGTTCAGTAGTAGGACACTTTTTCCGGCCAACTCGTCAAGAACTTACAATATTTAAACAAGGGAAACGCTCTCGGCGGTCTCGCCTGCATAACGCAATTCAATAAACCAGAACGTCAATGACATAGCTCTCATCCGCATCTCGCAACAACAAATATCGTAAATTTTATGTGGTACACTTTTGAACTGGTCAAAAAATAAAAATTTGATGCCCTGGAAGGGACATAATTTCATTTCATTTGCATAAAGTACCATAAATAATCATGGAGCAAAATCTCACAATTCTGTGTAGAAGTTTAGTGTTCCAAATTTAGCTCTACCAGATAAGGCAAACCAAATCAAAATCGGTCAAGAAATGAGGGAAAAGAAGCAATTTTTGTTATTTTTGGAATAAATTTGCATAAATTACCATAATTAATTAATGGAGAACAATTTCAAAATTCTGTGTAGAGGTTTAGTGTACCAAACTTAGCTCTACGATATAAAGCAAACCAAATCAAAATCGGTCGAGAAATGAAGGAGAAGAAGCCTTTTTTGTGATTTCGAATAAATTTGCATAAATTAGCATAGATAATGAATTTCACGATTCTGTGTAGAAATTTTAAATCCCCCTCCTAGCCCTACCATATGAAACAATCAGAATCAAAATCGGTTGAAAAATAACGAAGAAGAAGCATTTTGAAAATCTTGATGTTGATGCCACAAAGTCTAAGTTTGTTGACCTGAAATGACCTTTGACCTTAACTTAGTGACCTGAAATTCTACTCACATGATTGGGGAGACTTGATAACCCTATAGTCCAAGTTTCATTGACTAAGAACTTATACTTTCAAAATTATATCAAAAATTCAAAAACTTAACCATAGGTTAAGTTTTCGATGATGATGCTACAACATAGTCCAAGTCTGTTGACCTGAAATGACCTTTGACCTTGACTTTGTGATCTGAAATTCTACTCACATGATTGGGGATACTTGATTACCCTATAGTCCAAGTTTCATTGACTAAGAACTTATACTTTAAAAATTATATCAAAAATTCAAAAACTTAACCTTAGGTTAAGTTTTTGATGTTGACGCCGTCGCCGTCGCCGCCGCCGCCGTCGCCGCCGCCGCCGTCGCCGCCGCCGTCACCGGAAAAGCGGCGCCTATGTCTCGCTTTTTGCTACGCAGGCGAGACAAAAAAAGTAGACTGCTTTGAGGGGAAAAATTAAAACTCTTGCCCAAGTTGACCTCGAAACTGCATTGTGCCCTTTGCTTCATCTCAGTAAATATTGCCGTCTCAAGATCACTGAGCGGCGGCAGTTTTAAATGTGAACTCCCACCCCCCACCCCTTCCCTTTACCCCATACAAAGCGCTTTACTACCTACAGCCTTACCAATCAAATTCACCATTATCATTACCCCGGCCACTGGATTCTATAATGATCCTGCACTTTCTAGTGCACACTCTCCACTCCCTTGGGAGCATTCCAGCCAGTTGCCCTATTGACATGCATGCACATGCAAATCCTATCTCATTGACATTCGCATCCTACCGGGTACACCCATTTAACACCTGGATGGAGAGTAGCAATGTACAGGTGTCATGGTCGAGTGGTTAACCCTTACTGTACTGGGGGGGGGGCCTGGGAGGCCCCCCCCTCGACATTTTCGGAGATTGCGCCGCAACCGCTTGGAATTTTGAATTGTCGTTTCATGACTTTTTTCCCTCAAGTCTTACGCACATTTTGATACCATTTTCGTCGAAATAGGATATACCTGTAAGGCGTTACATAACAATTAGTATGCGCATGTCATCAAAAAAACAAGCAAAAAATAAGAATCGCATCAAAATTTGCATAAATTATCATTATTAATTACATTAAAATAACTTTTTTGTGTTAAAAAAGAAGTTTCATATGAATAATGAGTTATCACATTCAAAAAGTGGAGTTTGACACGTTTTCTGTAAAATGCATAAAATTAGCACATTTTGCATAATTAATTAGGCTAACGACAAAAATTTGCATATTCGGAAAAAACTAATTATACCATCTTGTTCCTTACGTAGATATATACAAACATGCAAATTTTCGTGTTCATCAGACAATCGACGGCCGAGATCATAGGGGGGGGCCTCCCAGGCCCCCCCCCAGTCAGTGGGTGCTCAAAATAGCCCAGTACAGTAAGGGTTAAGTCGCGGGACTGTTGATCACAATGTCAGCGGTTAGATTCCTGCCGCGGCACTTAAGTCCTTTAGCAAGACATTGATCTACATTTGCCACACTCAACCAAGATGATGTAAATGGGTACCTGGCAGGAATTTTTATTTTTCTTCGCTCTTTAAATGTATTATTATTATAAGTGATAAAACTCACTGGACTGCGACCTCTACACTCTACCCTAAGCGCTCTTGAAAGCAAGCCTACCTGCATGCTTGCATCTTTCTTGCCTGAACTGGAAGTCGTCCTACAAACAAAAGGTTCCACAGCTCTCTGTCGTCTCCTCACCTACAAAAAGCAGAGACAAAGAACACCATGGGCATGTAAATCACATAGCATGCAGGCATAAACATGGGTAACTTTTACAGTTTACACACTGTAAATTAGATATGATCGGAAGGAGAGGGGGGGGGGGGGGGGGGGTTACGACCCTCATCTAACTCTTTGTTTGCGTAATAACTCATTCTCTCATCGTCATTATTGGCCGCACTGGTCATACATACTTGGTAGATAAAATGATTTCACAAGGCAATCGATACCAGAGAGGGTGTCGTATACATTTTTGTTTCATTCTTTTACCCTTAGAGATGCACAGCCCTACATATTATAAGCGTCAGTGATATGGTGTAATATTGAAGCCCTACAAATTTTCAACTCAAAATGATCATGAAGTGCCTCAAAAAGTAAAAATCTTTGAGTGATCGGTTTTACCATACTAATTTTTCCCACTAGACTGTAGTGTTACAAAAAGCATTGGGAAAAACGTTTTTGAAATTTTGAATTGCAATCATAAATATCTTGATAATCAAGCGGGTGATTGGCTTGTAAACATCATGAGATTCCTGACTGAAGGTTTATAATGATGATTGCAGCATGAGCTAAATCCGGGATTTTGTTTAGAATCTGAGTCAATCAGATACCCAATCCAACCTCTACCCTCCTTTTTGTTCCTTGTCTCAGATTCTTCCTACTTGAGCTCACTCTGCCCTGCATCGGCACAATCACTTCAGCACTTCTTTTCTTTTTCAAACCATTAGACCCCCCCCCCCCCCCCAATCCCTTGTAGCTACGCCACTACTAATTACCTGGCTATTATCAGTATCTGCATTGTAGGCCTGATCACCGTCATAACTTACACCCATGAACTGACGAGGTCTGTTGAAGCTACCCCCGATCTGCTTCCTCCGTTTGAGAGATCGGCTGCCGTGAAGGATGGAATGAGCTACAATAGACAAAAAAGCATACAGTAAAACATCTTTCATATCAGAAGGTACATGTATTCATGCAAATCATTGGCTTCGCTTGACAATACATTATGGGTTGTATTCTCGAAAGCGGACTAACTTTAGTCCATGGTTTAATCCACCGGCTAAGTATGGAATGCCAAGTGTCCATATGAATATATTTTTGAATAATTTGATATGCCACTAAATTACCATGATAACATAATTATATCATAGTTATATAGTTGTGTATTAATTATGCTATTACATTTTATTACAATTTAGTGACTGATTGAATTATTCAAAAACATATTCGTATGGACATCCCATTGAAACGTGTGTTAATGAGATGTTGGTGAACTTGTACTAATGACAGTTTCATAGGCATTATGAATAACATGCTTCTGTGCATTGAGATAAGCTGCCATGAGTGATGGAATGGGCTAAAGCATAAAAACCATACAACAGAACATCTTACATGTATACGTCTGGAAGTGGTGACTATCACAACTGACTCCCATATAAATTGGTGAATTGGGTCAAATTGAACTGAATTGAATCGATTTGTATTAGGTTGAATTGTGTTGGATTGACTGCAGCTGAGTTGAATTGAATTGAACTGAATTGAATTTAATGGAGTTGACTTGAATTTAACTAAATTGCACTGATTTGAACTCAACTAAAAACTGACTGTAAGTGAATTGAACCGATCTAAACTGAACTGAGCTGAAAGTTCAACTGAAGTGAAAAGAACTAAACTTAACTGAATTCAACTGAACTTAAAAGAACTAAACTGAACTGAAAAGAACTAAACTGAACTGTATTGACCTGAATTGAACTGAACTGAACTGAATTCAACTGAACTGAAAAGAACTAAACTGAACTGAATTGACCTTAATTGAACTGAACTGAACTGAATTCAACTGAACTGAAAAGAACTAAACTGAACTGAATTGACCTTAATTGAACTGAACTGAACTGGATTGGACTGAACTTAACTGGACTGAACTGGACTGAATTGATATTTTCTTACCTGCCCTTCTGCCTTGTATCTCATTCTCTAAGCTCTCCTCCATCGTCGTCCCTTGTAGCTCCATATCACTCGTCAAGACAACCACGTTGTCGTTCACTTCACCGGTACTGAACACAAAGCCCCTCCCACCATCCTCCGTCTCCTCCTCCCCCTCCTCACTTGCTCCGCCCCCTGGGTGCTCAGTCTGATACCATTCCTTTGAGTCTAAGACACCATCACCACCGTCATCGTCCGGGATGTCGATGATGTCGCTTTCTGCTCGGAAGAAAAAATGTGCATGAGTGTAAACGATGATTTACATGTAATAATCCAGTTCACGGTTGCAGTCTGCGTATGAGCAGATAAAGGTCATTGCTGAACAAATTGTGAAATACTGGATTCGTGCTCATGAAATTTATGTAATCATAACTCATTAATGCACAAGCAGTGCACTCCATGATACACAGGTGGAAGTATTCTTGAAAAAGGGAAACAAAGGCTATTTATGTAGCAGCTCCATCACTGTAGGAGTGATTATTTCAAAATGTACAAAGTGGGACCTCTTCATGTTTTGAAGATCTGAGGATATTCGGGGTCATTGCTGGTCTATTGACTCTAGGTTGATAATAGGAGAGTACACAAAGCTTAATAAATGTAATACAAAGTTTTGGGATAGGGTCATGGATTCGGTTCAAAAGAACGTATTGGAAGCATATGCGATCCTACAATATTAAGTGATCGTTGTCGCGATTGAAATTGAGTCTAAATTTATGAAATTGTAAATAATGAACTCTTTATGTTGTATAGCTCCCTCTCAAGGTCAAGATGTTAATTAAGCTAATAAACAATTTTTCTTGACTAAAATCGACCGATTAGCTTTCCCGTTTGAAAATTACATATCACAACTACATATTCTGAGATTTTCATGGTGGCAGCTACCATTGTACAGCCGTAGGCGCTATTTGAAATTCATCAAAATTTACTGGGAGCACCGGTAAATTTTCAGATTAAATTTTTCTCGAAAGCGGAAGTGTTTTAGGGGCTAAATTTTCTAGTGCTTATAATACATCCACAGGGGCATCCAAACATATCAAAATTGTAAAGAATCACTATCCACCCAATTTTCAAAATTTACCAAAACTTTGTATTACCTTTAATGTAATCCCTAATGTTCGAAAGTCCATCTTACACTTTGCCGGTTCCATCTTCATCTCAAGATAAGAAGCTACCTCCATTGTCACCACTATCTGTAAATAAGCTCTGATCTACCCCATAATAAATACAGTGTGGCATAGGGTTATCATTTGTGTAGCATATAAGTATTCACCATTGTGCAATCTCTCAGCTATGGGAGGGAACTATTTTAAGTTCCATGAAGCAACCGACCATTCAGAAGCTACCTCCATTGTCACCACATTCTGCAAATAAGCTCTGATCTACCCCATTAGACATACAGTGTGGCACAGGGTATTTAGTATTTACCATTGAATTCTTGGTTGTGTTGGTCTTCCTCTCCTGTCTCTGTCGTCTGTAAGACACGACTTGGGTTGTTACTCTTCCTTCTTGAAGAATCCTCCGCCATCATTCACCTGCAAAAAAGGAGAGAAGTAAAATTCCCAAATAATAAGTGTGCAGCCATCATACATGTAGGTCTAGATGATATTTCAGTCAAACCCTCTAGCCCTTTTTGTTATGATTTCACTTAAGTTTAAGTCTTACTCTTAGACTAGGTACATGTAGGGTGTCTGGACGATTTTTCAATCTTCAATTTGGGATCGTTTTTCACCATTTAAAAAAAATATGTGAATAAAAAATGTAATAATAATAATATATTTCAAATTTCAAGAATGACCGATGTTTCTATCAAAAGATACAGCTCCTCCAAAACTCTGCAATATTCATTTCATTTTGGTCGGAATCGACGAAAAAGACACAGAGTTATTGTTTATATGCTAAATTTAGCCAAACAGCTAGCAGATGCTCCATCGCGCAATGTGCATGCGTATGCATGGCGTACGCATGTTGCTAAGCTGAATGCGCAAAACCCGACCACGTTGTTTCCGCGATATTGCCATTGACTTATAACGTGTACTTACTTCCGGGTAGGAAACGTACGTGGTCCGAATGCATATTTATGTGCGATGTAACCATGGTTTGGACTGAGCGGAGCTCACGCCTCCCTAATTAGCTGATTCAAAAAATGTGGGAAGGGTATTTTCAAACTGTTGGGGCGAATGATCCCTTGGGGCTAGCAAAAAAAAAAGCACCTGGATATTATCCTTACGTCTAGCCCTACTTAAGCTGCGGAGGGCGCGACTTAGGAAAGTGAGTCGTCTCGGAGCTAGGATGCAAACAACATTTCAATCGCTGTTTTGACCAAGATATTTTTAGAATTCTGGGGGTGGCCGCCTATGGGGAATATGGAGAATATGGAGAAAAACCTGCTCTTTCATATGACACCACACTTATTGAGTTTCACCTTCAGGATCACGAGTAATAAAGGTTTGAATTTCAAATTTTTTCATAAAATCATTGACCAATTTTGCATGGTCGCGCAATGCACGTAGACCACATAGGGATCGTGCAATCTCTCTGGGAAGGATTTTATCACACAACATTGGGTGCGCGATCAGACACCCTACTTACCGTATTTGCCGGCAATAAGGCCGCAGCGCCGTATAGGCCGCACCCCCGATTTTGACATTTAAAAAAAAAAAAAATGAAGCAAATACAGTAACTATTTTTTAAGTTTGAACAATTCTCATTTTCGTCATTCGTACAAACTGGAAATTTATTCTGACATGTTCGTTGATTTTTCTATTTTATTTGTGTGCGATGCCGTGTGTGCATCAGTTATGCGCAAGTTTCGGCGCTTGTTCAGAAACGTATCCAAAATTTGACCCGTAACTCTGGCGTGGAGATACCCTACTAAAACATACCCAAAATGAAGTAAATATTCATTAAATGGCCAAATAAAGATCATGAGTTAAAAGTTGTTATGTTTATTACCCGTTTCGTGTCAATTTTCTTGTTATTTGAGTATTTTTCGGAAAAACGATGATATTACCATACACTTTTTCTCAGGTTTCACGGCAAACCGCTGCAGAATACTAGTAGTAGTACTACCGATGCTGGGTTGCGGGCGGGCGCTCTCCTGTGTGAAGTTATCTACCGTAATGAGGATCTGAGACATTACGGTAGATAACTTCACACAGGCGCGCGCCCGCCTGCAACCCACCATCAATATGCACTTGTATTCTGTAGCGGTTCACCATGAAACCTGAGAAAATGTGTATACACTGTAGATCTACTAATAATATCATTGTTTTTCCGAAAAATACTCCAAAAATAACAAGAAATTTGACACGAAACAGGTAATCAACATAACAAATTTTAACTCATGAGTCATGATCTTTATTTGGACATTTAATGAATATTTACTTCATTTTTAGTATGTTTTAGGCCTAGACCTAGTTGTTGTTGTTGTTGTTGTAGGTACATTGTAATAGTTTAATGGCGTTCAGTCTAGGCCATATCTTTAATTTTATAAGAAAATCAATTATACATAAGAAAACTGTGATTTGTAATGATATAATTAATTAATCAGTAGTCTAGCGCAATTTATTAGGAGTCTCTGGATGGTTTGCAACTTCGTGTTTCTGCTTTTTTTAAAGTTTAATCTGGTCAACCCGGTTTTGATTGCATGGAAACTAGCTTTGCTCGATTTAAAACAGCTTCTCGGCTACTCGGCGTGCGTGCCTAGTCCTAGTAGGGTATCTCCACGCCGGAGTTACGGGTCAAATTTTGGATACGTTTCTTAACAATCGCCCAAAGTTCTTTGTGCTAGCTGGCTTGAGGCTTGACCATGTTGACTTGAGCCTGATTGATTGAGGCTTTGTTTACATGAAAAAAATACATCATTCTTCACGCAGCTGGGGTATACATGTCCATGGGTGCCACTTAACTAGGTGATATCAATATCATAGGCCTATTACCTAGCCGTTCACTTGAGGCTAACCCCGCAATCACTGACAATGACGATCATATCCCTCGCTTGCCTTTTCCCCATGCCCCATTCCCCTAGCCTGTTCTCCTAGCAGAGCCGCTCCGCCATCTCCCGGCTCGCTCCCTTCCCTGCCTGCTTGACCTCGGCTCGCGCTCGGCGAGCCTCAAATGGATCAAAAATGCGGTAAATTTGACAAGATTTTCAGGCATAACTTTACAGAATCATGACATATTAAGTCTTTAAATTCATAAAAACAAATACATGCTCATACGAAATACTTGAATTGCAAAACCAAGGAAATAATTACCCGAGTTCTCAGCTGTCTAGTTAACGAATCATAATTTCCGAATTAGAGTCTACGGCCATTTCAGATTCAGTTTTCAACAATGATTGGAGAAGAGTCGAGAGGGCGCTCTATACAAAAACAGAATGATGATGATGAGCGGCCAGAAGGAGGAGGTACCAGTCCGAGTGATGATGATGGTGAAGATGATGGTCATGATGATGATGATGTTGATCGATATGATGCCTCGATGGTGATGATAATGCTGATGGTTCATCTACCATGCATGATGATGCCGTGCTGATGAAGATGATGTTCGTAGCTGAAAAGTTGTTTCAAGTTTGTGTGGGTACTTTACACCTGTAGCGGAGGGGGGGGGGGGGGGGGGGGCAAGCGTGTAGCCAGGATTTCATTTTAGGGGGGCGGTAGTGAGCACGCAAAGCGTGCGAATCACTTATAGAGCGCGCGTAGCGCGCTTCCTAGGGGGGGTGTGTGCAGGGAGGGGGGAGTTTTGCGCGGAAGCTTTGAAAGAAGACGATTCGTTGTGCCTTTCTAGACTCATAATCCTTGTCTGAATTCAGTCCGCCCCTCCTGCGCATAGCGCGGAAGCTTTGACGTATTATTAGAAAAAGAAGACGATTCGTTGTACCTTTCTCAACCCTTAATCCTTATCTGTATTCAGTCCCCCTCACGCGCGAAGCGCGGAAGTTTTGACGTTTCATTAGTTTATTATTAGAGAAAGAAGACGATTCGATGTACCGTTCTCGACTCTTAATCCTTATCTGAATTCAGTTTGCTCCCTTCCCGCGCAAATCGCGGAAATTTGGCGTTTCATTAAATTATTAGAGAAAGAAGACGATTCGTTGTACCGTTCTCGACTCCTTTCCCTTTTTCTTCCTACGTCCTCTTACTTTTTTTCTTCTCTTTCTCTCTCTTTTTTTTGGGGGGGCCGGCATTTTTTTTTTTTTTTTTTTTTTTTTTTTTTTTGGGGGGGGGGTATTTTCTTCTGCGGCACAGATTGGGGCTTTTTTTTTAAAAGGGGTCTTGAATTTACCCTAACCCTTAACTTTCCCATAGGTTCAACACGCACCTAACCCCACTTTCTGTGCCGCCGAAAAAATAACGCGGGCGGGGGGGGGGGGGGGGGGGGATGGCAAAGTTAGCGCTTTATTTTTACTTTTAAAAAAAGGGTAACATTTAAAAAAAAAACTTTTTTGGTCGGGATCCCCCTGGATCCGCGCCTTGGTACGTGAAATGTACGAAATTGTAAACGCGATTACGGTTTAGGGTCCTGAACATAATATCTGAGGCATTTCTGAATGCGTAAACTGACAATTTAGGTGGCTTAGCTTTTTTGTTTGGATGGATAAAAAAGGGGGGGCGTTTGCCCCAACACCCCCTTGGGCCCAGTGGCGGATCCAGGGGGAAAAAGTTTTGTTGGGAGATAGGCCCCCTCTCCTATAGTTACGATCCGTGTCGGTCAAACAGCAAACAATCTTATGAGAGTGAAATATTATACAATCATATATTCATACAAGAATTACAAAAAGAGAATAACCTATGAGTATATCGTCCCCTGGATAACCTCAGGACAATCACCCCCTGGCAATGTTCCCCGAGGACACTGCCTGCAGGAGTGAGAGAGGGAGCGATTGGAAGGATGTGGAGGGGGTATAGGGGGGTTTTCCCATTCCAATGACCTTTTAGAATATATTACTTTAGATCGTGGTTTAGCTCAATGTTGAAATATGAATAAAATGTCATTGTTTTTCAGCGATTAGGCCGATTCAAACGTCGGGGTGACGGATGGGGCACTTACCAAAAAAAAAAAACTGGTTTTTGGTACGGAATGATGGAAACATGCAGAGGGTGAACAAATAGTGGAAATACCAATATCAGACATTTGGAAGCCTACCCCTTTTACCATGTACTTCAATCATTGCGGTCCACGATGTGATGCGGCCCGCCACATTACCAAGTTAAAAAACATCCGAGTCCTTTTCTAATGAAAATATATCCAGCCGCCGGTACACTGTACATCATGATGATAATAAGTAAATAAAACCAAAACAAATATTTTTATGTTACTATATTTTTTTTCTGCCCAGCATAATTTTTCTCTTAAATCAACTACCACAATAATTATGATTATAATTATATTTACTGAAGATACAGATCTCTTCTATTATTATTGTATGATCTGGCCCTATATAATAATAACGAGTCGATATTAATCGCAACTTACTGAGCGGCGATTGATATAAATCCCAAAGTTATGTGAGGCCTACATAAAAATTGGAGATTGCAAACTTGCTCCGATTGATTAGAGGACTAAATTGCGATTGATTTGGATCAGTCGCAACTCTTTGTAAGACATGGCCTGCATTGCCCATAATATATAATTACCCCACAATGCCCACATGGTTCAGTTTCTGATGACGCGAGCTATTCTTTTTAGACTTATTTATCTCACTTTAAGCAGGCCTACATTTTTGTTCATGGTTTGTAATTTTATTATGCTTTTGACCGGCGATTATTTTTTAAGCCATGATTTAAAATACTGCAACAAGTGTTGATGTTTTAATTTTAAATATGACTAACTAACTTTAGTCATTTTCAACTTTGCCAATCAACAGATATTGAATAAAACTGAATTAAGACTGTTTATTATGTGATAGTCATTTATGACATGTACTTGTACACATGTATATATATATATATCAATAATTCATTAAATAGTTTGTGGTGAAAATAGTCAACTGTGACTGACTGCCAAACAAAATCAAATCAAGAAAGAAAGCAGTGTTATTAATTTTACAAGTCCTTTGTTGTCTATTTGTCTCCCTCTGCGACTTTCGATGCCATCGTTGAATGATGTCACTCAACATGATTCTATGTTGCAAAGGCACTATGCATGAAACTACACCCTGCACTGTCGATGTGTGTTACCAGTCTACCCATGGAGGACACGTGTATTATCTCATTTCGTATTGACGTACGTGTTATAGCTGTAAAGTGGGCTTGGTATGTGCGGATCGCAAGGCATCGTCTTTCGGTCGATCGCTTTGGAATGCACTTCTGCTCAGGCAACCCTGTCCCTCTCTGATACATTACAGCTTATCAAGTTGTCACGGACATCGGGGTTCATCCATTTTGATCGCAGCTGGGTGGTATATAACCAAAAAAGACTATGGGTAAAGAGGAAACATCATTTACGGAGTCGCTGAGCGAAGACCAGTCGACAGCGAGCGCAACTAGTAACATCAACGGACGGGTCGTTGCTGCGTGCGATAGCATGGTGATGGCGGTTTGGGATTTTAACGAGGCATTACGTACGGGGAAAATTGATATTTTGGATGTTCTGCTCCTTGGATGGCTTATTTTGGCCACTTGTGTGTTCCTTGGATTTAACAATCTACGAGAATACCAAGAGGAAAGAGGAGAAACTTGACAAGAAGGACAGGAAAGGACAAGGAATAAGTGACGGTGTCTATGGAGGTGCCTTTAATTCAGCTGGGAGCTCCTTGACACACAGCGGGCTACTGACGGGAGGGCGAGATAGCACCGATGGTGACCAGTATGGGTGGCTAAACTCAGTGGTTGCTTGGCTTTTCACACAGCATTCTCAGCAGTCTCCTGGTCAACTCGCTTCATCATGGCTTAAAGCTCTCAATGAGGAGTCCAGGAAACATGGAGTAAGTTTAACATCGTGATTGAAATTAAATGAATTTATTCAGCCCATCTCCGGTCAATTTTGTTTAAGGGGAACCCCGCCCCCCGCCCCCCCCCCCCCTCCTCC